>VWYH01000776.1:419-241154 GCA_013399365.1 Pampusana beccarii | reverse complement strand
GTAGCAGGTTGCCAA
The DNA here is from genome assembly GCA_013399365.1 of Pampusana beccarii. Classification (NCBI taxonomy): domain Eukaryota; kingdom Metazoa; phylum Chordata; class Aves; order Columbiformes; family Columbidae; genus Pampusana; species Pampusana beccarii. The sequence goes on along the minus strand of VWYH01000776.1, from coordinate 241,139 downwards.
CCATTTCCTCTTGGATAATTGGGCCTTCATTCTGCTTCCCATCCCTGTCTTCCGGCTCTGGTAGCTGGGTACCTGAACCACAACTGTTCTGACTGTTGAAGACTGAGGCAAAGAAGGCATTTAGTACCTCAGCCTTTCCTTCATCTTCTGTCACTATGTTTCCCCCTGCATCCTTCAGGGGATAGAGATTCTCCTTAGCCCTCCTTTTGTTGCTGACATATTTATAGAAACATTTCTTTTTGCTTTTTACAGTGGTAGTCAGGCTCAGCTCTAGTTGGGCTTGGGCCCTTTTAATTTTCTCCCTGCACAACCTCACAGAATTCTTGTATTCCTCTTGAGTAGCCTCCCCCTCCTTCCAAAGGTTATAAATTCTCCTTTTATTCCTAAGTTCTAGTCCCAGCTCTCTATTCAGCCAGGCCGGCCTTCTTCCCCACCTGCTCACTGTCTGGCACATGGAGGCAGCCTGCTCTGCACCTCTAAGGTTGCCTTCTTCAAGAGAGACCAGCCTTCCTGGACTCCTTCGTCCTTCAGGATTACCTCCCAAGGGACTCTGTCAACCAGTCTTCTAACCAGATCAAGGTCTGCCCTTTGGAAGTCCAAAGCAGCAGTTCTGCTGACCACCCTTCTAACTTCCCCAAGGATAGAAAACTCAATCATTTTATGATCACTGTGCCCAAGGCTACCTTCACCCTACACATCGCCCACAAGTCCTTCTCTATTTACAAACAACAGATCCAGTGGGGCTCCTTCCCTGGTAGGCTCACTAACCAGCTGTGTCAGGAAGTTGTCTTCCATGCACTCCAGGAGCCTCCTAGACTGCTTCCTCTCTGCTGTGCTGTATTTCCAGCAGACATCTGGCACATTGAAGTCCCTCATAAGAACAAGGGCTAGCAATCAGGAGACTTCTCCAGGCTGCCTGTAAAATATTTCATCTGCTTCTTTGTCCTGGTTGGGTGGTCTATAACAGAACCCCACCAGGATGTCTGCCTTGTTGCCCTTCCCCTTGATTCTCATCCATAGACACCCAACCCTATAATCACCCTCATCAAGTTCCAGACAATCAAAACACTCCCTAACATATATGGCTACCTCACCTCCTCTCCTTCCTCGCTTATCCTTTCTGAAGAGTTTATAGCTATCTAATGTGGCATTCCAGTTATGAGAGTCATCCCACCATGTTTCTGAGATGGCAATTAAATCATAGTTTTTCTACCTCACAATAGCTTCCAGCTCTTCCTGTTTGTTCCCCATGCTGCCTGCATTTGTATAGATGCACTTCAACCAGGTCATTGATTCCACCACTTTTTTCTGTTGAGAAGTCCTAATTTCTTTGAGGCCATCATCAAGTGCTTCCATGGTTTTCAACACACCAATAACCCTTATGTTTCTCTTGCTGCATGGCTCTCCATCCCCTCCCTCCACTGGCATGGCAGACTGAAGGGCCTTGCTAGCAGTACCCTCAAATGGTAGCATGTCGCTCTCGAGTATGTCTCTGCCCCAGCTGGTTTCCTCCCCTTCCCCCTTCAAATCTAGTTTAAAGCCCTCTCAATGAGTCCTGCTAACTCCTGCCCCAGGATCATTTTCCCCTTTTGAGACAAGTGTGTCGTATTTGTTGCTAGCAGGCCAGCTGCCATGTAAGCTGACCCATGATCAAAAAAACCAAAATTCTCCTGGTGACAGCAGTCCCTCAGTGAGGTATTGATCTGGTGGGTCTTCCTGCATCTTTCCTTGTCATACCCTGCAACTGTGGGGACAGGGGAGAACACTACTTGTGCTTCTGATCCCTTGACCATGAGTCCCAAGGCCCTGAAGTGTCTCTTGATTGTCTTTAGTTTTCCCTTTTCATTTTTATCACTGCCTACCTGAAAAATTATTAGAGGATAATAATAGTCTGAGAGCATAACCAGGGTGGGAAGTTTTCTTTTATGTCTTTAACCCTGGCCCCATGGAGGCAGCAGACTTCGCTAAGAAGTGGGTTTGGCCTGCATGTAGGGCCTTCTGTCCCCTTTAGAAGAGAGTCTCCAACAACCACAACCTGCATTTTTTTCTTTGTGGGAACTGTTTTGAGGAAGGGTGCAGGGTGACTTCTCCTCTGCAGCACCTCCAACTTAGTAGAACCATCTCCTTCAATGTTGTTGTCTGCTTCCGTTTTCAAGGCCCCATACCTCTTTTGTAAGGGAACCTGGGAAGGTGGGTGGTCACAGCAGGGACCGGCCTCCTTCTACGCCAGGCAGGAATATGCTGTCATTTCACCCCATTCCTCAAGTCGCTGCATTCCACATCCTGAGCTTCATACCTATTGGACAGAGGCACCTGGGAAGGTGGGGTGGATAAGGGGCTGTTTCTCCTGCATGTGGGGGTACACATGCATGGCCTGATTGTGAACTTCAACATGAACTTTCCTAGTGAGTGGGCTGAGAGATCCGGGCACCTACAACTGCACAAACCAGGGTCTGGGTACGAGCTGCTGGACAGACCAAGCACCTATGGACAGCCAATAAAGAAATCCATGTTAGTCTGTGCATCTGTGTGTGTAGCCGTAGTGAACTCTCTTTGATCACAGGCACAGGAAAGAACTGTCTTCTGCGAGACAGTATTTGGATTACCATTTACATGTTATAATTTCTGTTGATTCTTCTACTGCGGATGGATAGACAAATTTTTAAGACTGCTAGAGTGAAGGTCATGAAAAACTGTATCTGAAAGTGCTTTGGACTGCTTCTTCACCATGTTTTAAAACTACAGTTCCCTCCCTTTCTTCCTTCCTTCCTGAAAGGGTTAAACCTCTCTTTCTTCCAGGATGTGTAGATTTTTCTTAAAAAAAATAATACGAGTAGCTATTTCACAGACCTGAAAATGTTTCAGATCTCTTTGTACAACACTAACAACATAAACCAGAATGCCTTTAACATAAAATGAATTAATAATTACAGTAAAAAAAAAAAAAAATATTAACAGCACTCCTAAAACCAGTAAGCATTCTAATGTGGCTGTAATCTGAAAACTTTGTTTCTTCAGTAGGCTGGAACAGAAAGCAATTGTGATATTATAAACTTCATCTTAGTGAAAAATAATCAAAAAGAAAGGATTTTTTTCTTTAGTTGAAAAATTATAGTTTGGCTTTTAGACAGAGAATGGAGAAATTTAGATATAAGGAAGAAATTCTTCACTATGAGGGTGGTGAGGTACTGGAACAGGCCGCTCAGAGAGGTTGTGGATGCCCCATCCCTGGAAGTGTTCAAGGCCAGGTTGGACGGGGCTTTTAGCAACCTGGTCTAGTGGAAGGTGTCCCTGCCCATGGCAGAGCAGTTGGAACTGGATGATCTTTAAAGTCCCTTCCAATCCAAGCCATTCTATAATTCTATTATTCTATGATAAAATTAAAATCCATTGCTGAAAGATATTAGAAGTGAAATACATTTTTCCCTTCTTTTCTATACTCTCTTTTATCCCTCCACTCCAAAAGAAACAAATGAGAAAAGGGAAGAGAAAAGGAAGAGGAAAAAAATACTCCCCTTACTATTAATATATGAAAATAATGAAGAATATATTCAGCTGAAAAACATTAGGAACCTGTCTCGTCTCAACAGATGGCATGAGGGATGAGTTAACTCTGAACGTGACACGTGCACTGACTCAAAAGATGAGATCAGGTGTGAGTTAAATCTATGTTAGTTCTACGTGGTTATGTGAAGTGAATGACAGACAATCACTCCAGGGGTCCAATTCAATCATGAGTTTTACTAAAAGTACATGTTGGAATACTAGTTCCAGGGAGTAGTGGCTTGGCAAAAGTATAACAGCAAAAGGTCCTTCTACAAGCAATGTATTGGCAACCAGTAGTAGCCATAATACAAAATTTAACAAGAATCCAACAGCAGAGCTTAAGACGATGTTACTCTTATATGTTCAAAAGGAAAAGAGAAAAATAGAGTGGCAGAGAGGGAAGAAAAACTAAGGTATAAGAGAGAGAGAGAGAGAGAGAGAGGGTAGGTTATCACCAGTTCACAGGTTATTGATCCAGCAATGTCCAGTGAAGGGAGGGTGGACACGTTGAAGACTTCAGTTATGCTGCGCAGCATATACACGCCACACCTGGTGCCATGTGGTGGGTCATTTTATAACCCAGTTCATCTACATGTGGGGGGTTCACCTCCTCCCTTTGTTCGCTCTTCATGCTAATTAGAAAGACTCTTCTGGAAATGGGTCTGGGGTCTGCAAACTAGGGGAAAGTTCACAGTGCTGACCAGAAGTGAGTTGTCTTGCCCATCACAGGTGACTGTTGGTTCATGGCTTTCTTCAGGTAGCTGGCTCTCCAGCAGATGAGATAATCTCTTTCCAACTAGGCCATGAGGCCTTCACAGCAATTAACAAGGTGCTTGACGCCATAACCATCTACCTCTTCTGCTGCCAAACAATACCTTGGGAAACATAAAGGAAATGGCTGTCTGCATGACCACCTGTCTTGTCCTTCCAAAGCAAAAAAAACCAGTCGTTTAAGGCATAACAAGGTCCTTTGTTCTGCTAATGGTGGCAGGGAAGCGCTTCAAGGTTGTAGCAGAACTCCAGTGAAATATTTCTTATTTTATGGAACTTCTTTCCTACTAATAATCTTCCAATTGACAAAATTTTCATTATGACTGGTAATACATCTAGAAACCAGTGGGGAAAAAATACTTTCCCGTTGTTTTTACAGTATCTTGTTCTTGATTGATGTTTTCCTGTAAAATCACATCATTTTCTGAGAACATCACTTTTGGGTACATAATAAATTAATTTCCATCATAGGTTATAAAAATCTCTTTCATTTTTAAGGCTTATCTTCAAAATGGAGTTACTAGCTGAAAAGAGATCAATAATTTGAGGTCACTGTCCTTTATGAACTTTTCTCAGGTGGCTAATAATCAATAGGTCAGACGAGATCCTATTCTATCATAGCATGTGAAAGGTTAATGCTATCCCCAAGACCCCAATTCAGTTAATTTAAGACAAGCATAGTTTTCTAAAAGTTAGGGCAAAATGCATCTCATAATGAAGAATTTATAATTTTTCACAGAAAACTGTGTGCCTAAACAATATAGCTTCAACTGATTAAAAATATTTTCTGTTCGCAACACAGAACACAATATATATCACTCTGTTAGTCAAGTTTTATTTCAAAGTTTTCTGTGCAAGATCCGCTCTTCTTTGCATAAACAAATCCATCTGAAGCATTTTGGAAAGTGAAAAATAATTCACATTCTCTAAGACTTATCTGAATACAATAACAGATATCCTTGACTGTAGCTATTTCCAGTTCCTCCTGCTACCACTGCATTTTTGCTTTGCCTGCTTTTAACAAGTAGAGACACTATCTGAGATCCCACTCTGTTCTGGAATGAAATTCTGAGTGTTCTGAGTGCTCTGAAGAGTGTCATCCTGACCTAGTTCCTTGTAATATCAGGTTTTTATCCTTCCTCTGGTTTTAGTACAAGTGTGAAGAAATTTTGATTAAGTTTTTCCTTGTGGTCTTTTCCAGAATCAGCTAATCTTAACCTTCCTCTACTTCATGTCTTATCAGAACAATTTTTTTAGCTGTGAATAATGGGCGAATATGGGAATGAACAACTGGAATCTGTCACCATGATACATGGCATCTATCACTCATTGAGTGTTTTCAAGTTTGTGGTTTCACTATTGAAGGATTTCAATGATGTTATTACTGCACTCTGCACTGCACAATGCTGCTGCCTTGTTCTTGTACCACCTCAGGCATCACATGAGTAGATTCAAATCTGTTATAGTGCTGCTACCTTAAAAGAAAAGGAAATAAAATAAAATTACATTAAGTTAGATTACTTCCAAAGAGGAGACTTGGGAATGTTTTATATTAATGTATTTCTATAGAAGAAGAATATTTTTAAGAATTGTCCTTGGAGGAAGAATCTTTTAAAAAATTGACTGTATTCATTATTACTCAAGAAAGAGTTTGCTCACCCCTGCAGAATAAACTGCAGTTCTATTTCCATGGTTAACTGTATCATCATAAGCATAGAACCCTAGTTCCTAGTGTTCTGAGTGGTACAGAGTCCATCCTCATTTAGGGCTAATTTAGGGCTTCGTAACACTTGTCCCAGGTTCCCTCTCAGTCCCCTAAGATACTCGTGTGACTCCCGTGAATAATCTGCTCATGGTAAGTGAATCACTTGTTTAAAGGTTAAGATTTCATTAATGTTGAATACATGTAACATGTCATTTTAAGGGAATCTTGGTCTCAGTTTATATATATATGTATTTGTTTAAATATATTAAAGAACTATACAGATGACACTAAGTATTTTTTAAGAGAAAGCTTGTTATTTTTCTGTAAAGCCCAGTCAATCTCATTCCTTTGCCAAATTTGAATTTAATTACATATTAACAAAAACATTCTACCTCATTTTTCTGAAAAGCACCTATTCATACCCATCAGCTTCAGCTACCTTTTGCACATTTAGAAGTTGACACACTGAGTCCTTTCCTCCACAGTTTAGTTTCACTGGACCTCTTATGTCACAGAGGTCCAAAGTTTAAGCCAAATGTCCTTTCTCAAGGACATCTCATGATTATCTTGCTCACAGAGTTTAATAGTGTAAAATGACAACTGCCCATGTGGGAAGGCCAAAAGAAATATACTGTATCCTTGAAAGAGAGTATGTTTAGAGATAATATTAAAAGTATTTTTAAGTCTAATTCCTTGAGGTTAAAGTTCAAGTTGTATTTCTACTTTGTTTTACATATTCACATTTTTCTGTGGCAGAAAATACACCCATAATCCCTGTGAATTAACTCTCGCTACAGAGTACATTATATTCTAAGGCAAAATAGCTATACAAAATATTTTTCTTTTTTTTCTTTTTTGACAAGAATATGTATGCACAAATACAGACATTTGTACATAGGTAGCCTTAGAAACTAGTACCACATTTTGAACAAAAACAAAGGAAAAATGCATTATAAAATTGTTCACAATCCACAGATGAAAGTACTCAGCAAGATCTTAACACCTGCAGCCTGGGAGAATTCTCAGTTCTCTCGTATAAAATCACAAATAAGGTTTTCTTATGTGAAGCAGGTTGCAATGATCAACAAAAATGAGTTTGAAGAAGAGTAACTATGGCATTTTAGCCCAGTAATACTGTATTGCCATTGCTAGTAACAGGCTAGCAATAAGATTTTTAAGGCCCCAGGAATGAAGCTTGTCAGGCTTGGTTTACCTGAACTTTCGTTGATGTTCCTGGACCATTGATCTAATTTGGTTTTCCTGGAACAAACCTTTTTTTTTTTTTTTTTTTTTTTTAAATGACTGGGTAGCTATGGCTACCATTTGTTTTATTTTTCCTTGTATTCGTATGGAACAACCATAGTTTTTATACAAATAGTAACAACAAGCAGCCGTTCTGTGCAAATGAGATAGTTATGACTAATATAACGATACGGTGGAGAAGAAAACAGACCTAGCTTGATAGTAGAGACATTGAGAAGTGTTCCCTTTCCATTTCCCAAAGCTGCTTATATTTTGTTATATGCTAAATGTTATAGCAACATTTGGATGAGAACTGGTGATGTTACGGATGTGAGTCACAAAATAATCGCGTAATTATTTAAAGTTCTACTCCTTCCTATTAAAATAATTGATTTTTTTTGTTAATCAAACTCTTAGCACTGGATCAATGTATTGGATCAAACTCCTAGCACTCAGCAACTTACGTTCTTGTACTTCAGGTCAGTCAATTCAATTAAAATGCTCCCACTATGTATGATTAAAAGTCCACTGCAGACATTGACTATGCTTACTGTCTGAACCAGACATTACATCCACATTGTCAAATAACCTACAGATATTCTTTTATTTTCTTGTTCCATTTACTGATGTGCTATGTATTTTAACTGTTGAGTACTTTAAAAGATATATACTCACTTAAGAGAGGTAATCTTGTGTTTTCCATTGGGAGACTTCTCCACAGACAGAATCTACACAGAGTGCTTTGTGAAAATCCAGCTGGGGTCTGTCTGACGTTGCATGAAAGTGGGATGTCCAGCATCTGAAGGGATGTAAAATTTACTCTTTATCTATATTTATCTTTTTGTTTTATCTTATTTAAACAACTACTTTATTATGCCATTTGTTGTCAGGCCTTTTCTTACTGAGATCCAAAAAGAACCTTATACCATCTCTTTCCCAACTCACCCTGGTGAAGAACATCTTGTTTATTGGATTTTAAGATATTTCTGTTTACTTAGCAACATGGAAGATTTCGGAAAAGTGACCTTATCACATGCCGAGGCATCTCAGTTTAATTTTTAAATTTTCTGTTATGTGTCAGCTTGTATAGGAGAGAGCTGGACAACATCCATAATAATGTCACTGAATGTCTTCTTAAGAATAAGAGTAAGACAGCATTGTTATAAACAACATTTTACATTCTTTTAGATCAGAAAGCCAAACAGCCCGTTTTGAACTTTAATAGGATACTTTTCTGGTAAAGTACAAGAAAGACAACTGCATATGCATCAAATGAGTGGATTATGGCTCTTCAGAAGTTAAAGTTCATCTCTGCAATTAAATCAACTCTAGTAAAAAGAGTAGCTTTGCAAAAAGGTCATACATGAGTGCTGAGAGGCTGCAATCCAAAGCATCTAAAATAAAAAACAAATTAACTGCCTAACAGCTTGTAAATCTAGTCTGTCCTGTATATCTACTGACAAAGCCAAGATGTTATGGTAAGGAATTCATAAATAAACTTGAAAAAGAAGCTAATTTACGTTGGCAGATTATTTGCATTGACAACGCTTAGTGTAAATCTTGTTTGAATATGACAAAAGTTGTATTATAATTTTCTTTCTCTTTTCTCTCTCTCATTTTGTTGGGGTTTTTTTGTTTGTTTGTTTGGGTTTTTTTACTGTTTCCAAGCATTAATGAAACTGGAAATAGATCTTCATAAAATTATAACAGCTGGGGTTGCAAGGGACCTTAAAGGTCATCTAGTTCTAAACCGTCTGCCGTCAATAAGGACACCTTCCACTAGACCATGTTGCTCACAACCTGATCCAACCTGGCCTGAACTCTTCCAGGGCTGGGGCACAACTTCTCTAGGCAGCCTGTTCCAGTGCCTCACCACTCTCACAGTGAAGAATTTCTTCTTGTCTAAATCTACCCTCTTTCAGTTTAAAGCTATTGCCACTTGTCCTGTCACTACAGGTCTTTGTAAATGTCCCTCTCCAGCTTTCTTGTAAGCCTCCTTTAGATACTGGAAGGCTGCTATAAGGTCTCCCCAGAGCCTTCTCTTCTCCAGGTTCAACAACTCCAACTCTCAGCCCATCTTTATAGGAGCCGTGCTCCAGGCCTCTGGTCCTCATGGCTCTCCTCTAGACTCCCTCTACAGGTCCATGTCCCTCTTCTGCTGGAATTCCCAGAGGTGAACACAGTACTCCAGGTGGAGTAGTGGGGAAGAATCACCTCCCTTGACCTGCACACTTTTGGTGCAGCTCAGGATATAGTTGTCTTTCTGGGCTGCAAATGCACATTGCTGGCTCATGTTGAGCTTTTCATTAACCAATATCCCCAAGTCCTTCTCATCAGGGCTGCTCTCAGTCCATTCTCTAGCCAGCCCTGCTTGGAATTGTCCCAACCTATGCGTAGGACTTTGCACTTGGCCTTGTTGAACTTTAAGAGGTTTTCACAGGCACACATCTCAAACCTGTCAAGATCCCTCTGGATAGCATCCCTTCATTCCAGTGTGTCAACCGCCCCACACAGATTGCTGTCATCGACAAACTTGCTGAGGGTGCACTCAATCCTACTGTCCACAAAAATGTCAAATAACACCGATCTCAATACTGACCCCTGAGGAATGCCACTTGTCACTGGTCTCTTAATCTATTCAGGAAAACAAATAACAGGTTTTATGGAAGACAGCACCTTAAATGAGAAGAAAAAAACTGTAAAATCGCAGTTTTAATAAATGTGCCAGATAAAAATGGGGGCACAACCGATGTGTGTAAAACCTGGTATTTTAAAGTAAATTACTATAAAATGTTTTTCCACAGTAGAGTATCCAAAATCAAAAGTTTAGTTTCTTTTTTTAGTGGAATTAATTTCCATTGAACAATAGTAGCTTTCATTACTCATTGAAGGACTTGCATCAGCCTTTCAGAAGAAAACAAAGGAACATATTCTCCACTTTCAAAAATTAAGAACACTTCAAAGGATTTCTGTGGTTGAGAAAATCAGTAACAACTCATGCAAGGAATTAATAGGAAAGCATTCTGGGGAAACTAGCATGAAAAACTCCTGGAGAACATAGAACCTGACTTTCATCCAGTGTTTTGCAGGAGGTAAACCATTACAGGCTTACAATTACTATCAGATTTTGTTAGTGTTGACTAATTTCAACTCAGTCTTCTCTCAGCTGATTACTTATACAATCGAAAAAGAAGATGGGTGACCAGCCTAGCTGTGATCAGAATCTGCTTTAAATTAATTTAAGAAAACACTGTTTCATAATGATAAAAATAAGCATAAACAGGGACTACGAATGGGTTGTGCAACTTATTCTATTTTGACTTCTCTCTTTTTATCTTTTGTTGTTGTTTGGTTTGTGCTTGTTTGTTTTTTTTTTTCTGGATGGTTGGCTGTTTTATTTTTTCTCTTTTTTTTTTTAAATTTCTTATTAATGGATAGCAAACCTAATATGGAGCTTTAATCAGTCGTTATTTTCCTGTTACTGGAACTTCTGACTGACTAGTATTCGTCATACCAAATAAACAAATTTCTGGTAGCCCCTGGGCAAAGAATGATGAAGTACTCCCCCTGTTCTTTTCCACATTTGTTTAATTTAGTATTTTCAGTACTTATTTTTTCTAGTTAAAAAATACATGCATAGATTAGAGGAAGATAAAACCAATAAAATTTTAAATAGAAAATGAATAAAACTAAAAATAGAGTCAAAGTCTAACAAATATAAAAACCCCAAATTGTATACTCTTAAAGTGTAATTTTAGAATTATATAATGATTATATATAATATAATAATATATATATAAAAGGTATATTTTTTTAATAAGTTCTGAAGCTTTCAGCATGAGATATATTCATTTAAAGCATAAGCTTGAAAGTAACCACTGTTGGTGTCATGTACCTTGAAATCAGAAACAGATTATTTCTACATGATTCATAACTATAATAATGCATCCTTCATCTTTACAACCTTTGCGACACAATTAAGGTCTTCTTTTGAAACAAGCAATGTATATGTGTGGGGACATTTGATGTTCTACTTGCCCAGCACGGAACAACAGATCCTTCCACAACACAGAAATTGAGTGTAGGATAAGGTAAGTAGAGATGTGTAGGGCTGAGAAAAGGTAATAATTTGACAATGTATCTGTATGTGTATAACCTACTCTGTGAGCTATGATGAGTTACAGTATGTTTTACAGGAACTGGCATTATGTGCACAATGAAGTGTTATTGCAATCGTTTCTTGAAGTAATTGTATCTAAGACATAAAAAGTGTTAATGCATTACAGTTTGGAAATGATCCAGTAGTTTTTTTTATGAACATTGTGCCAAACTTTCCTTTTCTAGCTTATTAGAGATTAAAGTGCAGACTCTCTTATAAATTCCTCCTAAAAAGCCTTTCTACCATTCATTTGGAGGTTCTGTGCTCTGTGTGTGTTACTTCCAATTTACCTATATCGAATTTAATTTGCAATGATGTTTCAATGCAACATCAAATCAAGTCAAAATACATATTATCTTTTTCCCTCAAAGATCCATTGCTTTTATGTCATCAATGATTCAGAAAGAAAAAAAAAAAATAGCCTTCGGCAGGTATTTCACTTTTGTTTCATTACCTGAAAGATAATAAATAAATATAATTTTAAGGGCCATTCATGAAATATTATTTTAGAAAAGGTTAAAAAATTAAACTTTGAAATTATTTTAGAATCTGAAGAGATAGAGAATGGAATAGATTTAATGCTATAATTTTTTTGAAGGTAAAACCAGTTTCGTTACAAATATTGCTCATTTTATGTATACACTTTTAAAATGAATCATCTATTGGTATTTAATATTTGCTAGTGCTCCAAAAATAGATTTATTCAGAAATTTGCAATGGGTACAAATATTCACTGAATTTTTAAAAAAATATTTTTAATCACTATTTAAGTCAGAAGTCAACCATTCCAGATATAAGACTTCTCAGAACTTAAGTTGTTTGTATAGATCTAATTCACTTTCTTATATATAATATGCATACTAATACAGCTCTCCAGTTAAATGGTCAGATATTCATTTTAGGTTTTTTCTAACAACTTAATAGTGCTAGAAGATGAAGGAGCAAACATAGGCAAATGTAAATAGTCTTGACTGAATATTTCTGTGCAACCTAGGTCACCATTTCAGAACAATGTACAGAGAATATAAATCATCTAAATTTTCAGTTGTTCAGAATTTTTATCAGTCTGAAAGGCAATTTCAACTTGAATGCATAGAGGAAAGTAATGAATAGATTAAATATCCTTTACCTGATGGAACTGTATCACTGACTTGTAGTTTTTACAGCAGGAGCAGATTTCTTCAGCATCCCAGTCTGCAAACTGGGGCAGCTTTACAGATTGGAAAATGGCAAAATTAAGGTTCTGGCACAAAACATTGACATATTTTTCTGGTTTAGCATTACTAATAATTAAAAGGCCAAGTGCTTTGCCATTAATTCAGAAGGTATAATTACCCAAGCCTTCCCTTACAGCTATGTTGGAAGCTGTGCTATGTCAGGCAGGACACATGTTTTGCCAATTCGTTTGGAAGAATAAATCATAGGACAGGCAGCTATAACTGCTGTCTATTTCCTGTGCTTTATACTGTTCGTTTGACAAACTCATATGCCATAAGCATACCCTATGTATCCACTGAGACACCTTGTCTTAGGAAGACATGCCTGATTTTCCTAAAGCACAAGAGACTAATATGCTCCTCGTGATTCATGTGAGCGTAAGTATCTCATTAGCTGCTGTAAAAAACCTTAATTTGGAGATAAAAATACGTACTTTTACTAAACATTTCATACTTGGCTACAAATGTGGACTTTTTGTAGTTGGAATGACTTAAAAGATCGTAAATATCTTTTAATACTCTTACCCATACACTGCATACTTTAGTCTGTATTAATGTAGTTCAGATACTACACACGACACAAAATTTTCAAGATAGCATATCCCATAATCAAAACTGTAATGCACATATGCATAAACCAGAGTATTAACTAATGCTTTAGCTATAACAATTATTGTTGTTATTATTATTATTAATATAATATATAATTTATAAATGCATTTTCTATATGAGGAGGAAACAATCTCAGAAACTTTGTTGAAGAAATTAGTAAATTGGCAGAGTAATTACAGTCTTTAGAAGTCAAGATGCAAGATGAATAGAATACCATTTAGAACTAGAATTTCATTCTAGATTAAAGGCAAAGATTTAACTTGGAAATCATTAAAGATAATTTTGACTTGTCTCTGAAATACCTGCTTTTTATTGTCTCATTCACTGTAAGCCAAGTCATAGAATTCTTCTTAGGCATATTACCAAAATAATATTTTCTCTAAACTAGTAATAAAGCAGCAAGGTAGTTACATCACTACCCAGAATGCTGCAAGTTAAGGGCATGATGATGTCTACAGTACAGGCAATATGACTGTTAAATGACTGTTAAAATATATACTAGTTTATTTATTTTAAAAACAACTGTGTGATATATTAAATGCATATTAAATGCAAGATGAAATAGAACAGTGAGACCAAGGACAAGATCTGTTGAAATCTTTATATGATAAGTATGATAAATCTAAGGTATCTTTACGTTAGCAAGGCTTTGAAATCATCTCAACATGCTTTTAATCAGCTATCTGGGAAACATGGAACAGGTAAAACTACTAGCAGGTAGTTGTATAACAGGTTAACTGTTAACCAGTGGTTTATTCCCAAAAAGGAAGACTATAATGAGAAAGGTTTTGCAGGGATCCATCTTGGATCTGATTTTATTCATGTATTTCCATTAATGTCTGGATTGATGGTATATTTAACTAATTTGAAGATGACGGAAAGCTGGAAGAGACTACGAATTTGCTCAGTAACAAAATAGAAACAAAATGAAACATTTTCACTAATAAAAGGAACAATGAAATTCAACATCAAGGGCAAGGTATTTTGTTCATGGAAAAATAATTACTTGCTCAGGGACAGCTATGAGAACAATAAGTTTGGCAGCAGTTCTACTCAAAAAATCCAGGGTTATTGTGGATACTGTGCTGGACATAAAGGAAGTATGTAGTTTTGTCACAGAAGAGAGATAAGCACCTGTACATGACATAAAAACAGATGTAAAGGCTGTACAACAGGAGGAGGCCTTTCTTCTTATCAGTGCTAAGGCTCAGCTGAAGTGGTGTCCAGTCTGGGATATTGCCCTTCAGGAAAGAAGTGAAGAAATGGGAGAGTATCCTGAGAAGAGGAAGATTTGTCTGAAATTTAGAAAAGATGCCTTACAGGAATGAATGAGAAATTTGGTTTTGTTGGTTTTGACCAAAGCAGAGAAATTTGAGGGAGACAACCTTGTAACAAATAGAAAAGGTTGATGCAAAGAATCGTCATGGTGTCTATATGATTACATTATGGCAAAGGATGCTCAAGTTAAATATTAGGGAGCATTTTCTATAAAATTGTGCAACTGAAAAAATTGCTTAATGAGGTTTTTCTTATGTAACAGGTTGTAGGAACAAAACTATCCTCATTTAAAAGTATAATCAACACAAAAATGTTATTCTCTGGAATTATCTGTACAGATTGACAATTATTGCCATTTGCATTAGACTCAGTACTGAGTTTCCAACAAAGATTTTATAATTGTTGAAGTGCCTTTGAAATAAGTTTCTTTAAGGGTAAATAGTGCAAATGGGGATCTTAGAGAACAGAGGGGGAAAAGGACTGTTGGAAAGTATTCACAAGGAAAGTTTTTTATCATAGAGAGTTGAAAAGCACTATACGTGTAGGAAAGGGAAGGAAGACCTGCCGTGTAATGGATTAAAATTAGGGCTTCTTGGTGATGTAGTTCTAAACAGTTCATATTTGCTCCCTAATTATTGAAAGAAGAGGAAGCAATAGTTTGCAAAGTTACAGAATGTAATTTTATAAATTGTAAGTGATAATGAACATAATTTATCAGAAGTACTGGAGTGAAATCCTCAATTTAATGTGCCATCTGTAAGATGTTGCATGAGTCTCATATTAGTTACTATTTGTGGTTGACCATCACATTACAGGCCTCCTGAATACTTTTACCTGTGAGCCTTTGACTGATTCAGTCTTAGTCACAAGCTACAGCAATATAATTTCCTCTGCTTACTAAATCTAGTCTGTCTACTGTCAATCCTTAACATAAATTTCAGCCTATAGAATGCTATGAAGAATTTAACACAGGATGAAATTGTCTTGTAGTCAGTATTGTAAAGACAAAAATCGTTTTAATCCTCAAACCCACAAATCAGCCAGGCCCAAAAATACTGTGAAACATATGATTTAAACTTGTAGTTAGCAACTTCACTACTATGAGAACTCTACAATCACTGTATTTTGTAGTACAGTGAGAAAAGTTGGTTAGTTCTGGTTTCCTTTCATCATTTTTGAAGGAGAAAAAGGGACGTAGAACAGTCATTTGTCACCCTTTTTTTTTTTTTTTCCTTTTTCTCTGCCTTTTTTTCTCCCATTTCTGTCCTTACAAAAAGGAAGTATCGGGATTTACAGATCAAAAAGAGGAAAGATCAGGAAAGTGATGAAAAAAATAGGTATTAGAAAATTCATTTCCTTTGAAAATCAAAATAACTTAGACTCATTACAGCCTTTTCAAAACATGTATTCATACTTTTCTGTGATCAAAATAATCTAGAATTAAGCATACAAATCCTATTTAAAGCCCTTCAGATTTCTGACCCCAACCCCCTTATTTTATTTTTTTTAAAGGTAACATTATAATTGCAGTGGTATATTCAGCAACATCACTATGTGAGAGGAAAACAGGGCAGCACTGTTAATTCTCACTTTCTTAAGACCTGAACCCAGAAAGAAATTTTTTAAAATGATCCACATAGGTCATTAATAACATCATTTTTCTTCTTAGCAGAGAAAATATACGTGTCAAACCAGCAGACACTATGATTTTTGGTATTATCAGTAAATAACATAGGGCAAGTGTCTTGTGAATGTAAAATCATATGATCCAGGTAGAATAAGAATGCAGTCACGTTTCTTTAAATTGGATTATCAGGTCATATAACTAAACATCCACTGTTTGGTGGATTTGATTGGTAGTTCCTGTTATTCTGGAGACTCTTCTAAAAATAATCTATTACTGCTTGCAATTAGATATTGCGAAAGACCTGGATAATAAGGCTGAAATGATCTGAAGATACTCAGGTGAATTTTATGCATCTGGGTATATTAGTGTCTGCACAGAATATAATAACTAAAATCAGACCTTCACATCTTCAGATACCACTGAAGCTACTATGTTCTAGTTACTACTGACTACTATTAAATAACATTTGGCTAACAACACTTTGGTTAACTAATAAAGAAACATTATCTTTCTTACAATCTTATTTTAAAAGAAATAAAAATATTATCATTTACTTGTATCCCTAAACAAACGGCAGCCATTCAGTCACATGAATAGTTGGCAAAGATTGTGTGTTGTACAACTAGAAATAGAAAATGTTTTTCCTCTTTTCATTCAGATCATTACATAGTCTGATTAGTGGTTAAATAACGTTAGTTTTCCCTTTCCCAAGTGGCCTTGGAAAGCAGAGCCTGTAATTTAGTAACAGCTGCAATGAATTAGCTGAAAACAATTAACTACAGACGTAGACAATCCATATTATGAAATAAACAAAAACAAGCCATTCACGCAATAGAGAGCATCATCCCCCAAGTTTATTCAAACTGCTTATTCAAACTGTTTTGATGTTATTTCCCTGAGTGACAGAAAGTGCGAAACATATTGCCATAAAAAGTAACTTATAAATGTTTATAATGTATACCATCCTGCTATAACCTCTTGGCGGGGGTGGGGTGTAACTTAAGACATAGGTCTTGAAATGGTGTGTAAACAGAAGTACAGTCTTAATGAAATAAGTCTAGTTTCAGTTAAGTCTCTAATAAGGATATCAGTGGAAAGATGAGCAGCTTCAGTTCAATATGAATAAAGAACAATTTACAGATACTTTGATAAGTTTCTGATTTCTACACCTCATATGAACTTCACCCTACAGTTCATCTTGATTTCAGAAAAATCAGTTCGTATCTTAGAAAAACCATAAACTGAGGGAAGATAACATAGCAGCAAACATGGAAAGAAGTAGAAACCAAAGAGCTATGTATCTGAAAATAATTTATATAATTTTTATTTTCAAAAGCTAACAGATACAGAGATTCAGGATCCTCAGTGCACCAAATCAGTTCTAAAAACTGTTTAAGTAGAATTATTCATGGGGTTTTCTTAGTATTGAGTAGCATTATCTAATTGCTGAAGCACTTGTCTGTTCTCCTACACCTAAAAATAATAATCCACTCTTGCCACTGTCTTGGGTTTTCCATAGCATGGCCAAAGAAACACTGATGTTCCAGCTTTTGTGTTAGGCAGAGCTGATCAAAGTAGCAGTTGTCCAAATATACAACATCAGTAGTTTTTTTGGGGTGGAAGAAGTACATACCATATACATACTGTGTAGTTTCGCTATATATAAATAATATTTTGGGCGTGAATGAACCACAACTAGTTATAGGGGTGTGATTCATTAAAACACCTCATTTAAGGTCCGTCTGTGTAGTTATGTGCATGTGAGATGTATCTCAACTCCCCTTATACTCAATAGGTATCTAGTCACTACATACACTGGAGTCTAGAGAATTATATAGGAGAAAAACTCTACTGTCAGCACAGTGAATCTTCATGAGGGGGCTTCTGTTCAGCTGCCCATACACAAACGTTTAAAGCCACCTACATATGTGACATAGGGCAAAGTGGAGACAAGGCACGGTACCCAGGAATATCTCAGATGGGCCTATGTTGCTGACTGTGAGCAAGTAAATCAGGCCCAAGTTTGCCACTTACATAGTCATTAAATATAAACATTGGAGGTACCCGGACTGTTCCTTCCACAAGAATGTCCCAGACAGGGACCCCAGTTTCCTTTCGTTGTAATCAAAGGAAATGGGTAGAATTGTTGGAATGTTATTTTTCTTTGTTTCACTGTTGCTTTCACGTGCTGCCTTTTACTTCATTCTTTGTTGTGGTATGGAATTTTAATTTTATTGTAATGAATACAAGAGAATTAAAGCCTCAAGAAAAATGTACATAGCATAATACCTAGAGTGTACTTTGTTTCTGGATTTTCTTTGGATGTGAGGGGAACTAAATGGCTTATATTCTAGTACAATAATCTACAGTTGCAGATCCTTAGAACAACATTTCACATACTGTGTTGCATGCCTGCTTTGTCTACTACTTGGTGAATTTTAAAAACTTACACATCTATTTTGCTTAGCATAATGATTAAATTTTGGTATTATGAACAGAAGTAATATACCCACTCCTTATGCCACCTGTGACCATCTGGTAGTTTTCATGTCTCATACAGAGGAGGGACCCACAGTTTTTGGAAACATAATCATGAACGCATGTGTCTCTCTCTGATTAGAGTGCATTTTGTTTTTATTGATGGCAGCTTGTTTATTGACTATACTGATGAAATCTTATTTTCCAAGAGATGTTTACCATTGAGGTTGGTGGCACCTGATTGTATGACCTTCAGCTGCAGAAATCCATCTGACATATTGCTACTAAATTAAAAAGATTAAATAAGATGTTTACATAAATGAAGACATTGAAAAATCTAATGGATGATTGATTTTAGTAATTTGCTATTTTCTTATTTTTATAAGCTTTTAAATGACAAATGTACTGTTCAGTTCACCATTTTATAAGCCAAAATATGAAGGTCAAGCTGTCCTAAATACATGTTTTAACTAACACAATTCCTTTGGCTTTTATGGTACAGCACATAAAAAACTATTTTATGTGCTTAAAAGCCCGATTTTTATGTGCTCAAGTGTTTGTAACTGGTCTCTAGCCTCTTGTCCCCTAGTCTATGTATAAGTAGGATTACTGCATCACAGGTGGAGAATCTGGCACTTGCTCTTGCTGAATTTCATATGGTTGGTGATTGCCCAGCTCTCTAATTTATCCAGACCTCTCTGTGAGGCCTTCCTACCTTTGAGGGAGTCCACAGCTCCTCCTAATTTAGTATAACTAGCAAACTTAACACAGATTCAGTTCCTGTGTCCAGATCATTTATAAAAAACATTAAAGAACACTGGCCCTAAAATTGAGCCCAAGAGAATCCCATTGTTGACAAGCTACTACCCTGATGTAACCTTGGCCATACAAATTTTCTCCCTGCAGTGGAGAACAGCATCTCTGCAGATCTCCGGTGTCACCTGTCCTTTCACCTAAGTTATAGAAGATCCCTGCTCAGCCAAGCAAGCCTTGTTAGAATCCAATTTTTTTCCTGCGACTGAATTAGTTTGGACTTTATGGCCCACTATGTGGATCACTGCACTTTATACTTCTAGGAGTCACAAGAAAAAGATAAACATTTCAAGGAATTTTGTTTTGCCAAGTTTATTACAACTATGATTTCACTAGCAAAATAAAATGCATACATGGATATCAAGCCTGATTGAAGTATTACAAATTTAGATTTTTTTCCCAGAGAGTTTTTACCAGAAACACTCAGATATTTTCTCATTTTCCTATCTCTATCATAAATGAACTAAATAATATGACCATAAGGAAAAGATTTCAAGTGTTTCTTGATCTATTTACATGTACAACATGCTTTATGGAATGATCTTACCCATTAAAGAACTTTTGAAAAGGACTTTACTACAGCTGTCTGTATTCTAGGAACCTTAACAGATAGTTATTCTTTAATTCCAATTTAGGAGAACACCAAAAGAGCCTTCAAAGTAAAAGAAGTTTCTAATCAGAAATGTTAAAATGGATAAACTGTGCTGTGAGGTGTTAGAACACTGATGACTTTGTTCAGCATCATTTTTGATTAGCAGCGTGAGATAATTATGTGTGCACCATTATGAAATTTATCACATCTCTTTCTCTGAAATAAATTACAGTATTGTAAAAAGACAGTTGTAAAAGACAATGAAGAATACATTTTTTTTCCAGATACTATATTTAGAAATCATATTTCAGACACAAAGTATGGTATTCAGTTCTCCCCTGAGCTTGAAGTCTGCACCTGAAATGTTCCCTGTCTGAGTTACTGAAGAGATAGAAACCCTTCTAGAGGATAATTCACCTGACAGATTTAGGTTCTTGGGATGAGGTGAATCAGCGGCTAAAACCTCTTATTTCTTTGCATTGACTGTAAAAGGGATTAAGAGTGATTAGTTCACCACTACGCCTAGAATCACAACATCCAGGCTATCAAAGTTGATTTTCTTCAAGCAATCATATCGAAACCTCCAGTTTGGATAGCTATGGAAGGAACAATGTGAAACAATTATAAAGTTCCTCAATAATAATTAAAAAAAAACCCCACAACAACAAAAAAACAGGGAAAAAACCTCACAAAACCAAAACCAAACAAAGAACAACAAAACTCTTAGAGGATTAGGCAATAATAGTAAGAAAAGGAGACATGCAAAAAGAAAAAAAATATTTTTTATCCTTCAGTTGTCTGACCCAGGAACATTTTATGAGATTCTGAGGCTAGCTATCAAACCTGACATCCCAGTCTGGTATGTTTACAGATGTTAGACCTGCTTGTTTGAAAAGAAGTAGCATTAAATTGTAAACACAGCATAGAAAAGAAAAAAAAAATATCAGTACAAACTAACTAGCTAGTAATCTTGTTTATATGTGCAAAGTATAGACAATTACTTAATTGTAAGTAACAGATAGAAGTAAGTTTTATGATATTAGCTTGCTACTTCAGAAAGAACACTTTCCAAGCTGCTACTCAATGTACTGATGCTTGTTTAAGGAGACATCATTTGATATCTACCATACTCTGTGGACAGTTTCAGAGAGATGAGTGAATCTTCGCCAAAAGGGTGACACTAAATGCAAAGATGAGTCTTCAGATTCAGCTCTGTGTTCTAAAAGCAAGGTGAATAAGGTGAGCTGCTGCTTTTGAAATCAAAACGTAATTGTCGTTTCTTTCAAAAGCTCTGATATTTCTCTTGGTGTCTTAGACCCTGGGGTCTGAACAGGACTTGGAAAAAAAGATTTTTCTATATCTAGTGGTATGAAAGTTCAAGGTTCTAATGTTTACCCTAACAGACTTTTAAAATAAAGTTCTTCAACCAGTTCCGAATAAATGCTCAGATGTGAATTTCATTACAATCTTTAATGGCATGAGGTACATGTTAACACTGTAAAGAGGCAAGATAATTTCAAGCTTTATTGTGGTGGGAAGAATTCTTTTCTAGCTTAAAGTGTATATTTGCTTCTTTTTCTTGTAAGTGCAATGCAGGCGTACAAGAACATTTATTCTTGCAGTGTGTAGGCTTAAAGGATTGCAGTAGCACAAAGTCTAGCTGGAGGCCAGAAGAGGTTGGTACTGGGGCAAATACTGTTTAACATCTTCATTAGTCACCTGGATGATGGGCCCAAGCACATCCTTCACAAATTTGCTGATGATACAAAACTGGGAGGAATACCATCTGATATGCCAGGAGTTGTGCTGTCATTCAGAGGGAAATTAACAGGCTGGAGAAATGGGCAAACAGGAATCTCATGAAGTTCAACAAGGGGAAGTCACTGGTGTTCCCCTGGGCAAGAACAACCCCACGCACTCATTCATGTTGTGGGGGGAACAGCTGGAAAGCAGCTTTTTAAAGAAGGCCCTGGGGGTCCTGGTGAACACTAAGGTTGATATGTGTCCTTGAGGCAAAAGTAACCAACAGTACCACGGGCTGCATTATGCAGAGCATTGCCGGCAGGTCGAGGGAGCTGATACTTCCTCTCTACTCAGTCCTGGTGAGACACATCTGGACTGCTGGGTCTAGATCTAGGCATCTCAATATCAAAGAGACATGAACATACTGGAGAAAGTCCTGCTAAGGGCCACAAAAGTGACTAAGGAGACAACTTCCATATGAGAATAGACTAAGAAAACCAGGATTATTCAGCTTCAGGAAGAGAAAGCTCAGGGGGTATCATATAAGTACTTGATGGAAAGGAGTGATGAAGACAGATTCTTCTCACTAGTGCCCAGTGACAGGACAAGAGGTAATGGACACAACTAAAATGCAGGAAATTCTAGTTAAACACAAGAAAATATCTCTATTACTGTGAGAATGGTCAAATCGGCCCAAGTTTTCTGGAGAGCCTATGTCCTTAGAGATAATCAAACTCCAGCTGGGCATGACCATGAGCAACCTGCGGTAGCTGATGCTGCTCTGAACAGACTGGCTGGACTACACGATCTCCAGAGCTTCTTTCCAGTCTCAGCTACTCTGTGATTCTGTGGGAGAGTAACATATGAGGCACAACAGGATCAGATTTTTATTCATTCTGTGCCTTTTATTATAAAACAAACCTTAGGACAAATTAACACCATTGTCCTTCTAGTTTTAAATGACAGTGGCTTCCCTAAGCCTCCAGGTAGCACACCACTGAATCCCAGTGCAGCCTTGGACTACAAGCTGCATGGAAAAAGGTTACTTCTCTTTCATACTATATAAAGACTAGTGCAACATCGGGCTTGAACAAACAAGTAATGATTTCTGTGTTTCAAATTAGTTTTTCAAAGACTTATTCTTTTACAGTTTCAAAGGTATTGTAGATAAGA
This sequence comes from Pampusana beccarii, assembly GCA_013399365.1. NCBI lineage: Eukaryota > Metazoa > Chordata > Aves > Columbiformes > Columbidae > Pampusana > Pampusana beccarii. The sequence continues at coordinate 218,183 of VWYH01000776.1, read as the reverse complement.
TTTATTTTAACACTCTTATATTTATCTTTTAGTATTATTAAGAAGCATATTTTCTTACGCATCCATATGCCATGGACCCAGTCCAGTCCAGGACTTAAAGAACAGATAAGTGTACAGGAAACTAGAGATACTGCCCTTATGCAAATGAAATACGTATGGTGTATAGGTTTACTAGAGACCATTCTCCAATGGATAAATTTAATTCCTCTTCTATGTGTTATCACCAGCTGCCTTGCACTTAAGATTCTGTAATCTTTGTTGGAATCTCTGTCATTACATATGCACTTTTTTTAAAGCTTCATAAGACTCTTATTTAAAAACATATACATTTGTGCCTTAGAAATGACTATGAACTAATTCCTGGTAAATATGCTACATATTAAAATCTTCACAGAATGAGAAGCTTATGTATTTTCCTTGTAAAGTCTACTCACTGAGCCCTGTTACCAGTTACACTAGCAAGTATAACCAACTATCTGGAAATGTCTTTCTTTCTGTGGAAGTTGCACTGACATTAATCTTTGCATTTAGGCACTAAGTTTTGGTCTTGCAGTCTGTGAATCTGAATGCAATATCCACTTTCATTTCTAGCCCTGATCCTTATGTCATACGTTATTTACAAATTTTCAATAGATATTCCACATATGTAGATGGATAGTATATGAGACAAATGCACACAGACAAGAAACTGAAAATTCAGTCTTTGCTCTAACAGATGAGCTAAAAATACAGTGATTTTTTGTTGTTGTTGTTTCCTGGTGAAAGGTAATAAGTTTTAGGAAGTGAAATCGTGTAATCATTCCACGTGGCTATTCAGACACAGTGCAATTTTGCCAGGACATTCTATGACTTATTTATTTTTCTTTGCATTTTGCTAGGTTAAAAGTGCAACACATAGGCTATGTGATTGCATTTAGTGTAGGTGGAAAGGTTTTGGTAGCAGGGAGACTGCATGGGGACCTCTGCAAGAAGATACCAGGGGCTGTCCTGCCCCAGACACAGCCTGTTCAAGAGAGCTCCACAGCAGACTCACCACAGGACAAGCTAAACCCATCAGCCAAGCCCTTGGCACATCTGTGAAAACATATTTAAGGGGTAAAACTACTGTGTTGTGGTGTATGTGAGAGAGGAAAAAGAAGTGAAAAAAACAACCCTGCAGATACCAAGGTCAGAGAAGAAGGGGGTGGGGAGGTGCTCCAGGTACCAGAGCTGAGATTCCCCTGCAGCCATGAAGAAGACCATGGTGAAGCAGGTTGTCCCACTGCAGCCAATAGAGGACCATGCCAGAACAGGTATTCACCCTGCAGGCCATGGAGGACTCCACACCAGAACATGTGGTTACACCCTGAAGAAAGCTTGCAGCTCATGGAGAGCTGCTGCTGAAGCAGGTTTCTGACAGGAGCTGCCAATGTTGGGGGATCCACACTCGAGCGGTCTGTTCCTGAAGGACTGTACCCTGTGGAGAGGACCTACATGGCAGCAGTTCTTGAAGAACTGCAGCCTGTTGAGAGGACCCTTGATAAAGCAGGTTTACCATGAAGGACTGCAGCCTGTGGAGAGGACCTATAGTGGAGCAGAGGAAAAGTCTGAGAAGGAAGGAGCAGTAAAGAGCAATTGTTATGGACTGACCATAACTGCCCATGTCCTCACTATCTAAATCTAATTTACTTGGAAATGAATTAAACTATTAAATGTGTTTTGGCTGTGATAGTAGTTAGTAAGTAACCTTCCTGTCTTTCTCCAGAACCACAAGTTTTTCCATTGTATTTTCTCCCTCTATTCTGTTGAGGAAGGGGAGTGAGAGAGAAGCTAGATGGGCAGCTGGCAACCAACCAAGGCCAAACCACCATAGTGGTTGAGGTTTCATTATGGAGCTTACCAAGCCCAAGAGGAAAAGAAAGAATATCACTTATTTGGGACCAGATATCCCAACCCAGCCAAAAATATAATTTGCTACAGTAGTGTTTCAAAATCTCCTTAAACAACTTAAATTTCACTTTCATTTGACAATATTAGTGTGCTGAAATAAAAAATCTTGCATCAAAGGATCAAAAGAAAAACAGAAAAATCTGTGACCCTTTCACATTTCTTCTGATTATCTCTCACGTGTTTTCTTACCTCAAGCTATGTCCTTAGTTAGATCATCTTCTTCAAAATAAGACTATTTGTCCAAATCATAGTTATCCACAAGACTGAATTAGATAGTGAAGCACTTTAAAGTTAATTAAAGTCCCACACAGGCGAAAAATATTAGGATTATGAAGGTGATAAATAACAGACTTGACCTTCAGCCTCTCGTAACCCAAAATTTTGAATGTTGTGAAAAAAATGGAGTGCCCATGAATTCACACAAGTTGTTAGTATCAGCTTTCTTACGTGACCCAAATTTTAAGTGTATTGGCACTTTCATTGTATCTCTAAATTCCATTTTCTTCTTCACATACCATGCTTTAAAATTAGTCATTAGCTCCTGTTTATGCTTGATCAAAGCAGGACAATACTGTGGTATTATTCTCAGTAAATATCCAACTCTCTGTAAGTAATCTGTTAGTGCTAAACCCTCAGAATATAAAGCCTCCTGGCTTCTGAAATTGAAGAACATGAATAATCAAACAGCTGGCCCTTGTTGAAGTGAAAGGCCTGCAACAAGCTGCCTTGTAATGTCACATTGTGCTGCTGCTGTAGTGCTGTGAAGCTACCCAATGCTATATGCATGTCTCCAAGTCTGTAAGGGGAATTAAAATGAAACTATTTACCTTTTTCTCTAAAATAGAAGTCAAAAAGTTACTCATTTGTATTTTACAGATTCATTTAAAGACTCAGGATTCTGAGATTCATTTACAATTAGTTGTTGTTAAATGTTATTATTGTATAGAAGAAAAAAGAAAAAGTATGATTGTTGGAAGTACATAGTTCTGCTTTTAACTGCTCACATAGCATAAAACAGTAAAAATGCAAAAATGCTAAGACTGGCACGAATAGAAACAATCGAAATTAGCACTTCTGAAGATTACTTTCTAGATCTCTTGATGAGAAAAAATAAATATTTGAAGTGATTAGTACATTTACAAAATTTCATCACCATTATACCATTTTTTCTGCTTTTGAATAATTATGTTTCAAGCAGTGTTGACACTGACTGAAAAAGAAAAAAAAAAGGAAAAATCAAGTCTTTGAGTGTCTTTTGAGAAGAAGATTTGGTTCTAAAATGCTAACACATTTTTGCCTATAAGCTTCTTTTATCTTAAAAAACCCAAACAAACTAGCTCAGTGCTAGAGATCTGACCTGATGACTCTACAGGGGGCATAGGGTTATTGAATCATGCTGCAGTACAGACACACACACACATATATATATATATATATATATGAAGTATATATACATAACTATATATATATATTTCCTCTTAAAAGATTATCTAAGAAAAAACATTTAAAAGTATCTAATAGGAGGAATTTTGCTGTTAGGTTGATGTGGCAGACAACAATTAGAAATCCAGGAATTACAATTAAGAGCAAATCTGGGGGAAGTAGATCTGAAATGTAGTGAAAATAAGTCCAAAATTTGATAAAAACAAGAAAAAGAGAAATGAACAAAAGCAAGCAAGCAAACAAAAACTTTATGGATCTCATTCAAAGGATAAGATGATGAAATCAGTGTCACCACAAGATTTTTTATTTTATACATCTTATAGCTAGCTAAGCTGTTATTAAAATCAGAACTGACTGGGAAACTATTTCAAATTCTGAGATGTTTTTAAATTGCTGTTTCTACTGCAGCCTGAATTTACTTTTAATCTCCTCATATGAATTTCAATTACAATCAAACAAGAAGTTTTGACAAAAGTAAAACAGGCTTTATTGAATAGTAATTGAAGTATTTTAAAGGAGCTAAAAATATTTAAATAAAATAGTTTAACGATTCCAGAACATTTCTGATTTTTTTTTGCAGAAGCATTAAGTTCACTCAGATCAGCCTTTACTCTTAAAGAGACTTGGTTCTAATAATTCTATTTTTCAATTAAGATTCTAACTATCTGTAGTTAACACAGTGGGTTTTTTTCATATTCTGGATAAAAGGTCCTTTTACTGAAAGCAGAGTATCCATTCTATGTAAACCTTTTAAAAGAAAATCTGTTTATAATAAGGATATGCATTTGAAAACCCCAATCACTTCCTTTGAAGTCCTACACTTTTTCTCTTCTGATTTTTGTATAGCAAGGTGCCAAAATTTACAGAAAATAACACATTGTGAAAGGATGCTTAGAACCCTAAAGTAGGTTACCTTTATATGCAGTATCCCCAGAGCTGCATCTTGTCTTCAGACCATCATAGGTCTATTCAGCAAGAGATAAGCTGAATTCTTAAGGACAATTTCTAGGTTATTGTTAATAGCTGTCATTGAGACACAAGCCCACCTGAAATAAACATATTACATTTTCAAGGCTAGGAAGCAACGACTTGCATTAGATTACATAAAAGAACATTTTCTGCCCTTAAATATATTCAATTTTAAAGTGATTTCTCATCTTGTAAATGTCTTTTTTTCCTAATAAAATTATTGTACATTTCCAGCCTCAGATTTTGGCAGTTAGTCAAATGGCTCTTTTGTATCATGGTGCCTCACTCATCGGCCTTAAATCCATAAAGAAACTATAAATGGAATAGCATTTAAAACACTTCACTTACTCAGAGGTGAATTTCCAGCATCCCTCTGAGAAGGAACAGTAAATTTGATTCATTAAGTTAATTATGTACTTATGTAAAGCATTTTCCAAAATGATTTCTAAAATCTGCACAAGGTCAGAGCAAGGCTTTGGATTTAGTCAGTTTTTAGCTTAAAAGGCACCAAAGCTTAAAAAAAAAAATAAATCTGTGTCATGTAAACTTTCACGTATTCACATACTCTTTGTTCACCTTTTCCCTTTCCATAATTACCCCAAGTATGTTTTTCACCAGTGCAGTATACACAAAACAATTCCATCTAGTGCATATTTTATTTTAGGAATAAAAAAAACTGTTTATGTTTTCATCATAGCTTCTAAAGCCAATTATATGTCCTGAAAATTTACCCTGGTCTGGTGGTTAATCGTTAATCTGCTTCAGTTCTCACCTCAAGAACAAAGTAGATTTCAGCAACACAACGAGAAAATTTCAGCAGCTTTCTCACCCCACACATGTATTTGCAATCTTATTTTCTTTGAATATTTTAGCAGTATATTAAGTGCACATACAAGGACCATAAGGCATAACTTAGTGATAGATAAAGCTATTATTCGCTATGTCCTTGGAGCATTTTTACAGGAATTTTGCATATTCAGTAATCCCATCATACCTTAAAAGGATAGGACGCAGCTCTATTCATAATTAAAGCTGAAAAGCAGGTGTAAAATAAGGACTTAACATAAGGGAGGTAAAACTTTTTACCTTCAACAGTCTCAGGAGTCCAGTAAAGGAAGGAACATCTGGAGTATCTGACAAGGTATTGGATATTGTTGCACACAGACTACATATGGGTGGCTTGGACAGAAATTTACATTATCCTGTTATTAAGGTAACATACACTGTATAGTGGCACAAAAGACAAAACCTCTTGCTTTTACTTTTGTCTTTATAGTTTGTGTCTTAACAAAATATCTTTCCACTTTTTTGTGAAAAAGGGGGGTGGAAGCATCCTTTGCATACAGACAGCAAAATTACAGATAAACTTCAGGCTAATGTCAGCCTGGAAAGTTTTGCTTAAACCAGAAGGTCCTTAAATATCATTCATTAAACAAAATGTAGAAATGTCAGAAAATAGAAAGTGATGCAAATTTTGAAGAAAACTACAGACCATTTTTCCTTGTAGGGTGAATGGGAGCTTTGTGCCAGTTTCAAGCTCTCTTCAAAGGCATAGGAGCTATATGTCATAACTTAAAAACTTAACAGAAAAAGCCAAAGGTGCACTGAAGTAGCTCCTGGAGAAAAAGAAGTCTGCATGAACTCGAGAAAATTGTTGGAAGGCATATCTAGGCTATAGTTACAAAACATTGACCTTGGGGAGAACCCACTTACAGTATCACATAGAAATCTCAAAAGGGGTTGAAGAGATGAGTATGTTTTCAGAACGGACTCAATGACATTAACTCCTAAGATACACTGATGCTCCTAAATTAAAAAGAACCAGAAACAGAAAAGAACAGAAGCAGCACCAGCTGGCACTGAAACGATCAAAGAGATGAGCTATACAACTCATCATTAGCTCTATCTAGGAAAGAATGGTCATTCCCACACAGCCTAGAATTTAGCTCTGTATCTCCTCTGGCTGCGGTGTTGTGCTGTGCCCCTAAAATGGCTTACCTCTCTTGTGTGTTGTTACTGGTGAAGTATCTGGGATAATGTCATACTGTGTTGCAGCCAACCAGACAGGTGCTTTCATGGTATGACACTGGGATGTTTCTTTCAGGTTTGAGGCAATATCCATTCATAAAATTTCTTTTTATGAGTTTTTCATAGGAAAACAGAAAATTGTTTTAAAACATGTTGATAAGAATTCTATTTTAACTGAGATAACAGACATTATTAATATTAACTCTGTGCTGTCTTGTCCACTACACAAGTTTCTACTTTCTTGAATTTGATTCTCAGCACCTGGACCTGAGGCAGATGTAACAATGGCTTTAAAATAATTCTGAAACAGTTCCTGGAAAAGACAGTGCTGTTGCTGACTGAATCAATGCAAAATGACTGGCCAGTAGTTAAATGAATGCACCTGTGACTTTCGTCTCTAGACAGTGTAAAAGTATCTGTTACAGTAAATGAGCCTGCATTTAACACTCTAGGCTTGTCAGTAACACCACTCACTGAGACTTTTTTTTTTGATGGGTGTGGAAGAGGAAGATTAAAGATAACTGTGGCTTAAACCACTCCCTTAGTATTATAGAGAGTTTCTAGACCACCTATTATTACTATAAAGGTAGTGGATAGTATATGAGATTTTAAACGACATTTGAAGTCCTCAAAACCTGCTGTGATTATGTTTGGGGAAAATTCATTTTTTACCTTGAGTTATGTAAGTATTGGCTTATGAAAGCTCATGCAATCTGTGACATGCAACAAGGCCATTTTTAGGATATAAATAAGATTCCCGTATAAGCTGGTGTCAAACTGACCTGTCATGGTGTTCTGCCACACGGCTGGGATAGTAATGATTCTGTACAGCAATCTTTTATAAGTTACTCTGTAACGAAATTTCTCTCAAACCACAAAATAACACTGCAACAGTGCCCATGAAAACAAACTTCTCTCATCCTTGTCTCTTGACCTATTATCGCTTAAAGTAGTTGCTTGCCACTGCATTTAGTCACAAGCCAGGATGTCTCGTGAACTGTGTACATGAGTCTCATAGTAACTTAGAAACATTTCTCAGCATGTAGGCTGGCATAAAATGCAAATTTCCAGCTGTAGAGCCACTTCATAAGGAAATATACTTGTAGAATCATCATTGCTCTCTACAGCTTCCTAAGAAGGGGAAGTGGAGAGGGAGCTGCTGAGCTCTTCTCCCTGGTATCCAGTGACAAGACTCAAGGGAATGGCTCAAAGATGCATTGGGGGAGAATTAGACTAGACATTAGAAAAATCTTGTTTACTGATCCTGTGGTCAAACAACGGAAAAGGCTTCCTAGAGAGGTGGTCAATGCCCCAAGCCTGTCATGGCTTGAAATGGTCAGGCGTTTGGACTAGATGATAGTTGTAGATCTCTTCCAAATGGAATATTCTATTCTATTCTATTCTATTCTATTCTATTCTATTCTATTCTATTCTATTTTCTGTTAATTTGATCCACTTTACAAGTGATGAAGTCAAAGCAAACGTGTGGGCAGGTTGAAGTCAGAAAAAAAGCTAGAAATGGAGTACTTAAATAAGAATTGCCAATGATAAATGACTGCATGGAACCGTATTACAAGACTTCAGCATAAAACAAGTGTAACAATGAGCTCTGCAAGAAAAGCAGCTATTAATAAATAAACACAGCTAATAAAAACACAGTTAAATAAAGGAAGAGGGAATTTTCATATTTAATGATCTGTGAACTGACAGATTTTTTTTGAGGTAAGTAATGATGAATAAGTTTTTAGAAGTAATAAATGTGTATACTAGTCCAGAAGACATGCATTGAATTACAACTATACCACTTTATTGAAGATGAAGTTGTGGCAGTTACACTCACTCCAATAAGGTTCAGAGCTGTAAACACAGCAGCCATTGGCTCTTTCGTGTCTTGTTTTCAATGCTTTTTGCACCCCACCACGGCTGTTATGTATTCATTTTGGTCAGATGCCAATCATCATGTGCTACCCCTGGGGCATAGTGATTTCAGTCACCTACACACCTTGTTTGGGGCAGGAGGAGGGGCAGGACCTCCTGGTCAACAGACATGGTCCTCAGGCAATAAGTCAACCCAGAACCAGATAATCTTCTGGACCATGCCCACAAATTACCACAGCTCAGATCCCACCAGGATACAAAAGGGGTCCCTCTGAAGACCCACTTTGAGTGGTCTTCTTGGAGCAGCAGGACTGTGATCAGAGTCTCTTCCCTTAGTTCAGTGACACCATCAGTGACTTAACTTAAAAACTTCCCAGGATTGAGAGCCCTCACCTCCTCCTTGTTGAGTGATTATTTCTTTTGGATATATCCTTGAGTGAGCCCTTGACTGTCCCCCGCTGCCCCTGGGCAAGTGATCATTTCCTCTGGGTACTCTAGAGTGAGAGAGGCCTTTTTGGAGTGAGTGCATGCATGCTGTGATTGTCATTCTCACATGTTGTCATGTAGTAGTAGTATCTTTGACTGGTATATCAAACCTGCAGTTTGTTAAATGTTACCCAAGTATTGACTGATTCTGGATTAACCTTGCTTCTCATTGATCTGTCATTTGGTTTTGTTTCAGTTGCAAATTAAAGTTGGTTTAAGCTTATCATTTACTTGGAATAATTTTGGGGTGTGTCCATGACAAATGGGTTGCATGTAAGAGTAGATTTTTCCCTTGTACCAAATAAGATGAGCTACAAGTATGAACAGAGGCCATCCACACGAAAATAAGAAATTATGATTATTTTTATTATACTTGGTTTCTTTCTGATGAAAGATGGTGCCATTTGCAGTCTCAAAATAACTGATGTTGTTGCATCCACCAAAATTTGCCTCACATCAATGTACAAGATTACACCTTCTTTCTAAATCATTTTTCCTGCCTTTCCTGTTGTGCACTTCCTTTTGTTGATCACCTTTTTTCTCCAAAAAGCCATCACTTTCTCCAGATCTAGAGCAACATGGATTAAAAAATAATTTCCTCTTGATTTTCATTTTTTAATGTTTTCTCTCCCATTTATGACAGCTCTTTCAAGCACGACATCTTGAATAGTCCATCCCTGTGTCCTCTGTCAGAAGGGTTAAATTTCTACCTGCTTGGTGATAATTTCACTGTGAAGAACTGCTGTCTTGATAGAAAGATGGCTTCTTCCCCTAAAAGTGTTATAGGGCTAAGTGGTACAAAAAGAAAGGAAGAAGTAAGCCCAAGGAGTGTGTGGAGTTCTGGTTCTCTCTACTGAAATTTAAAAACATCTAGTTTCTATATTTTTACTGACTGTCCTGCTAGTATTTAGATAATCCAGTCAGCTGATCAGTGACTGCTAACCCTGTTAAATGCAGTTGACTTCTCATGTTTTAAGGCACTCTGTCTTTTAACATATTATAAAGATTCAGAAACTGCGAACAAGAAGAAAATACTTTCCTTTATTATAACACCTATAATAAGTATCAATATAGCTCATTCTAAAAAATGCTGGTGTTGACAGATGTGCTATTGTCCAAAACATTAGCAAATGAATGTCAGAACAGCTGTGAGTCTGTTGTATTTTTTTACTTGAAGATGAAAGGTTGCTTAGCTCATCAGCCTTAATTAGCTCTAAAACCAGGTGTCATCTAACAGTGAAACAGGCATTTTTGTCATCCAGAAAAAGAACATTTTTCTATTCTTCTTTTTCTTGGTAATTCTCAAATGCAGGCTGAAGGATATCCCGAAGAAAGTCTGTCTAGATACCAGGCACAGTGCACTGGACCATACAGTTACTGCATATTTGACACTTGAATACCTCTACAAGCCCATAGAACTTGCAATAATTTCTTTCTAAGATTTATAGTGAGACAGAATGAGGAGGATTAAAGGGACAGGACTTACTGTTCCAGTAATCAGTGAAAAAATAAGAAGGTTTATGTGGGATTTTTTTTTGGTGGATTTTTGCTGTTGTTTTTTTCTTTTTTTTTTTTTTAATTTTTCTTCAGTTCTATAGCACACAAGTTGAATAGAGAAGATTGGGATGAAAATAGAGGCAACAGAAAGTAAATCTGTATAAATAGGTTAAATATTAGCTGAAGTTGTGGCATCTCTGTAAACTATTCCTTTAATAAAGCTCTAGCTATAGCTGAAAGTGTGTTGAATTCCATGGATAATATAGATATTTCTGGCTTACTTGTACCAGTCACAGAAATATAGTATTCAGCTCACCTATATCAGTGAGGCTTTTTTTTTTTCCTTTATTGATAAGTCACTCTGTATTCCTCAGAGATAAAGTCACAAATCAATGTACAAAATGCGTTCTGTACGGAAACAAATACCTTTAAATCAAGTGAAAATAATTAGGCTTTGCATCTATACTTCTCTGTCACCCACCGACAGATTCTGTAAAAAACTCCTGTTCAATGTATTTCAGTATGCAATACTATAAAAATAAGCTCAAATATGCTTCTGTTTCCTTGTGCCTGGCTTTTGTGGTAATGACATTAGTTTTTGGATCAGTCATGAAATTTTAATATAAATTGTATCTTCTTGCAAGATAGTAATGTAGCTTATGTAGCTAAAGAGTCATTATACTGCTTATTATTATGTGCATGCTAATGTTGTTTTCTATCAAGTTATAGTTGCATTTTATTAAACAACAGAGAAAGGTCACTTTAAAGGTTATACCAGCTTTGCTATGGCAGTATTTAAGCTGCAGTACAACTTTGTATGATGTCCTGAGAGACTGTAAAATATATTGTCATATTTTTATCTACTAATTGCTCCTTCAAATGACCTGATTGTAGAGAAAGTACCTCAGTCTTCATTACATATCCAGACAGATATGTTTCTATGCATATTGCAGAGGGCTATAAACATGGGATGATAAAACAAACAAACAAAAAAAATAACAACAACAACCAAAAGACAAGGGCAAAGATTGGCTCTGGCAACCTTGGAACTATAAATAGCTCACTATGCTCAGTTAAAGAAATGCAGACGTAGGACCTTGGCGAAACTGGATTCAACAGTGTAAAATAAATAAAATAAATAAAGAGAGAAAGAGAGAAAAAAAAGTGCAAAGAGCAAGTTCCTGATGTACATGAAAAATACTTAGTAAATGAAGATGTGGCATGGCTTTGCAATAGTATCAGAGAAAAGGATGTATATAAACCTGTGTACACAGTGATTTTTAACTGCTGTCGTTATTATCGACAAAAAGTACTTGGCTTCTCTGTAAGGCAAGTTTTCTTTTTGCCCATAACAATACTTTGAATATAAAGCTATGAGATCTGAGTCTCTTGACTATTATACAAATCGGGATGAAGCAAAAACTGAATGAGGGGATATGGAAATCACTAACTGAGACTGAGGCACCTAGGTATGTAGGGCACATGGTCACTGCAGGTTTTTTTTAATATATGAAGGACAATCATAATCTCTCATACTGAGCACAAATTATACAGCTAGATAGGCTTAGATCCAATACAATTCTTTTTCTAACTCAATTGACCCAAGCCCGTTTACACTTAAGTTAACACTATACCAACATTACCTGCTTCTGTTCTTTTTCTGATTTTGTCTGGTTATGGAATAATGACTTTGAAACTGAAGAAAATTCTATATAGCAGAGAAAATCTTTGTCCTAAAAAAAAGGAAACAAAAGAATCAGATTTGCTTGATACAGATTCTGGATGGATGACTCAGTATGTGCTTTTACAGTATGTGAACCAAAAGACTACTATCCTCATCCCAGTTCCTGAGTGCATTCTTTGTTTTCAAATGTGCTTTGCAAGCAAATCACAGTTACTATACCGAATACAAAACAAACACATCTATTTCTGATAAGATTTCTTGTTACTGCATTGTGCCTCTATTAAATCAAGCATTTATCCTGCAGAGAAATTGTATGTCAAAGGTCATTTCCACTGCAAGAAGTGGAGATTTCCATGTACCATTTTAGCAGCATCCTTTCATTGACCAGATTCCCTCAAGCAATGACCAAGGCGCAGTTAACACATTTTTTTGCCATCAGTTTAGTGGCTGCAGGCCTTAGATGCTTCTTGGATATAGCTCTCGGGATTCTTTGCCTCTTGTCTCACAAACACAGGCTGAAATGAAAGTGATATGATATCCTTTTCTTCGTGAATTAATGAGGTTTTTTTTCTGCTTCAACCTTAGTTCATAGTTAGAAATAAGGATTTTGTATTGGTTTAGTCATTGTTTACTTCTTATTTATGTAATCTATTTGATTTATTTCAGTCTGCAAACTACAGAACACAGTCTACATTCCTCCACTCTTCTTGTGAGTCCTTCTTCCTCTCTCTGACTCTGATCTCTGTTACTTCTAAAACAGGAGTTTCATTAGTCAGCTGTGAATGTATGCCCTTTTAGAAGGACTTCACCCCTCCTATCCCCTCAATTGCAATCAGTCAGCTGGTTTTACTCATTAATTTCAAACACTAACTGACACTGACTTCAAAGACGTTTGTTCAAAGGGCTCAGTTTTGATACTGGCGTAAAGACAGACAGCAAGTGCATATGTAATTGGTTGGAGTGGAGAGAAGTACTTTATGAGTAAGTAATATACTTCTCTTCCTTTTGTACTGCTTCTCCACTTCTTTGTGGAGCACAGACAAGAGCTCATCTCATTTTGTAAACTTAATGTCATGTATCTTTTACACTTTGTTGAGTATGTATATAAACAAGATATAGTAGAATATCAAGGTGTATGTTTTAACTATTTATTACACAAATGTTTCAACAGTTCTTACTCCAAAAATGTCTCATTATGAGGAATCCATGAGCGTGTGTGAGTACATTCCTCTTTCACATTCAATCGACCTGTGAAGAGTGATGATGGGACTGCATGTGCATCGTATATACTACACAGACCAAGCAGAGAATGCATGCTGAAAATACCAATTTTCACCAACAGCTCTAGAGCTGGGATCAACTAATTACCTCTTCAGCTTCCAGCTAATAGTAAATCTGATCCAAATTGGCAGAATGAAGAGCATGGTCCTTAAGGTACGTGCACGCAGAACAATCTAGTATCACTATGGAAAAAGAGATCTCAGAATTGTCTGGTTTTGTATGTATTATTGTCTAGTCTTGCCCAAACTAGATTAGTTCTCAAACAGCAGATGGGTGGATACCATCTGTTTTCCAAGAGAGGTATTAGAAACATGTAGTGCACAGTACTGCTGACCAACATTATGTCTGAATCAGCAGCAGTTCCCAAATGTTTGTAGTGGTGATGGTGGAAGAGTTTTGTGTTTGTTTTTTTTTTTTAAATTTATGACTTCACTTCTTAGATTGTAACTCCAGTTATGTTTGCTAACTCTACTTCGAAAACCACATTTTCAGGTGTCCCTGGGCAATTAAACTATCTTGTTTTGCACATGTATCCTGGAACACTGGAAGTCTGTTTATAGAGCACAAGTGTGTTATTTATCAATCTGCACATGTTTTGGTGTCTCCAAACCTGTATCTTCATGGAGAGTTAATACATAAAGGTTACTTGCTTCACAAAAGTACCTCTAAAATAATCCAAGTTATTTTAGAAGACAGTTAAAATAGTTTCAGAATTCCGTACTTTAAAAATATCTCCAAGCAGCCTTATTCTTAGAAACCCCTGTTATTATGGTTTATTGTTTCAGTTTTGGCATAATATCCAGCCATTACTGTGAACTGTCTGATTTTTTGCTTCACATCTCTTTCAGAATAGATCATGTTATATGGTTATAGAAATGTCCTTGTAAAATTAGGTTGCTCTGATAGTCGGGAATAATTGTTTGCATTCTAGTCCCAGATTTAACTGTTGGCATATTAACATACATAGCCTTTTCTAATATTTTGGGATTTTCAGATGTGGGGGTGATGATAAGCCCCACAACATCTTGACAAAAGCTAAAAATCTTTGGTATCACATAATTCAATAATGTAACCTGTGTAATTTGCTCCTTTCCTTTTTCTACATGGCCATTTTCCACAGAATTTGCCTGATTGAAAGACAGAACAAAGCTGATGTAGACACACCTAGACTCCTGTCCTATTCTCTGGTCTGGAAATATGTCAAGATAGAACAATGACAATCAGCCAGTGTGTTCCAGTTTGTGTTAGGAGCTTGTAGAACAGCCAAAAATCAGTGAAGCCAACAGGTAGCACTTTTGGGCACTGTCCACCTGGGCTTATATACTGTACTACATTCTCTAACTGGCAAGGCAGAGATTCTGGCTTAATGTGATTATTGCTCTGGGTATTAATGTACTGGCTCTGAGTTGTAGAGCTGGCCTAGTCGTTGCTGCCAAGACAATAGTACTTGTGAATAGAAAATTGAGCCAGATTCTGCAACATCAAAGTCAATGAAATCATTATTACTTTTATCCATTCAAAAGTGAGTTTCAGCCAGAGGAACAGCTATTCTGAGGATGTCAAAAAAAAAAAAAAAAAAAAAAAAAAAAAAAAAAAAAAAAAAAAAAAAAAAAAAAAAAAAAAAAGAAAAATTACATCAGGAATAAATACAGACACAAGACATGTAAATGCGAATGCTGGCAAAAAGACGATGAGCAAGACCAGACCAGTAGGCTTTAAGAAACTGTGAAACTGAGAAATGGAAATATAGATACAGTTTAATCCAATCTAATGTGACATAGCAGAATCCAGAACCTTAAAAATAAGATCCTTGTACAGGGTGTTTATACTAGGGGATCATTGAAAATATCATTCCAATTACAGACAAGCAAACACATCTTATGACCTTTTCAATGCAAACTAATTCTCAGCAACCTCAAGTTCTCAGTCCCGCAATTAGAACTCCTGTGCTGCAGCTAACAAATCTGTCAACTGTTTTACTCCTGTGTCAGAGTCCATACTCTCTGGCCTTTTAGATACTGGCTCTTTTAGATACTCTACAGTAGGAGGGTTTAACTTTTTAACACCTAGTTTGCTTACTTGAAGATACTGGATGTTACATGGGATTTTGATTTAGCAGAACATGCAACAATGTACTGAAATCACAATACAAGCACAATATAGTCACTGCAAAATACAGTTGGATCCCATTACAAACAGAATTCCCGTCTTCAATCCCTATATCCTCATTGTTGACACTGGGTACCCACACTTAGTCACTGGCAAGGAGTACGTGGGTTGAAGCCAGTTCAAGCCTGTTGTTTTCAAAGTTTATTCTGGTGGTTGCCCATTTTTTATACTTTGTGTTTGGCTGAGACACCAATACCCCATGCTGGTCTGCCTGGCTCAGAAAGACTTTTGCACCCTTTTGCAGGGAAGACTGTTTACACAGTCAGTCGATCATGTCAACTGTTTGTCTAAAACAAAGTCCATCCTCTGGTCCCTTTTGTGTTAAGTTCTTTATAACAGCTGTGGTCACTCTCTGTACTCTTCCCTGAGCATCGCAAGCACAGTGCCTGAGTCCACCTTCTCTGAGCCTTCTGTGGTAGGGTTTTGGTGATTGGTCAAACCATAATATCTCTTTCATGACTAGCTGAAGGAAACTTCTGTGGATAAATCAGCACATTCTGTGGGCATATGTTGTTGTCTGGAATCTGTAGGAGCTTTGTTAAGGTAATAAAAAATAAAAATGTACTTTACTTATACTGCACCCGTAGGATGAAATACTGACAGAAGGGAAAAAACAAATTTTGCTCCTGAGCCCAGCATTAACAAACCAACTGGGAGTGATTTATTTACCAGGAAATATTGGATATGCAGACAAACGCATTCAGCAGTAACTGTGCTGTCAGAGAAGCTTCCTATGAGTATTCACAAACCACACCTAAAACACAGAAAAAAAAAATTAAGAGACCGAGTATGGATTAAGTGTGGCGGTTTATGTAACTCAGTAACAGATGGGTAATGACAAAAGGTGTAGTAAATCCATGAGAAACGACACTTTACAAGGTATTTTATTCCCAGCATACGTTTCTTGATGTCACAAAGTTCAACACAGTAGATTCTCATTATACCTGCATGAGTCAAGAAGAAAGCTGTCACCAGAACTGGCTAAGGGTGATATAGCATATCCTTAATCCTATAATGATCCACAACTACAGGTATATTTTGGAACACAGTGAGATATCAGGGAGCATACCTGAATCCTGACCATCATAAGTTATCTGCCACACTGGCACAATCGGCTGGAGAAGTGTTTTAATGTTAAAAACAAATGGCCTAAAAAATTTCTCCAGACCATGTGGTATCTCTAGGAATGACTTCCAGTTTTAATTAAAAAATAACCTCCTGTAGGTACCCTCCCGATTCATATTAAAAGCTCAAAAACCAATCTTGTGAGTTTTGCGTAAACAAAACTTTGCTCAAAACCTGTAGAAAACATGGACAATATTTAAGTCTGTATTTATTATTTTGTTTTACTACTTCACTTTGGCTTGCTTCCAGCTTTCAGCGCCTCTTGCTTTTATGATGGGAAATAAAATACCATGGGGAAGCCTATTTTTATTTGTTTTAATATCTTCCTTAGACGGTCTAATCAAAAACATATTGGATAAATATGGAGGTACTTCAATGTTCTACAGTTTCCCTCACCTTACCTGAGTTATTTTGATTATAAATCAGAATTATAAGGGGCAGAACAGTCAGTCCTAGAGAGCTTAGCATGTTCCCAGATTACAGGTGGTAGGTGGAGTACAGCCAACAGTTTTATAATTTTCTCCCCTTTTTTATTACTGTATGAAACATATTTATAAGTTTGCTTATAGTACAAAATTGCATCTAACACATTTATTTCTGGTAGGAAAAGTGAAATATTTAATAAAACATCTTTGGGGTTTTTGATAATTTCCAATGTCTATTAATATAAGCAGTGTTATAGTTTAGTTTAGTTTAAATGTATTCTTTAGTTATTCAAAAAAGCCCAGCTTCAACTTTTTTTGCATCTCTGAAAGTTAGAGCTAATCAAATTTCTGTTCTGTGCAAGGAGAAATATTCAGCTGGGGGTTGATCTTTTATTTTATGTTTTATTCACTCATTTTTTTACCATAAGCAAATAGAGTCTAGGTTTTTCTTTGAAAATTCTTTGTTGACTCACCAGTTTGTATTGAGACTGTTTGGTAATACTTTATAGGATATGATTTGACAAGTTACTTATGCCACATAATTATATTTCTTTCTTCACATTTAATGTAATAAGCAAGGAGCAAGCTCAAATCAATACCAACACAGAGGGCCAGGAAGATTTTTTCCACAAAGAAACTCATCTATATTCATCATGAAATTTATTTTCCTAATATGAATTTGAAACATATACACAAGCAAAAAAAAACTTCATAAACTAAATCTTAGAAACATTAGACAGCCTGAACAATGTGCAGTCAACTTGTCTAGCTCAGTGCAGAAAAGTGCTAAGTGCTAAAAGCATTAAGGAGTATCTTTTTTCAGAAGAGATGACAGGTTATATTAAATTCCTTAGCATTCATGATTTATCTTGAAGTTGTAGCTAGTTGCTGTCCTTTAGTTGCACATCAGCAATCTCCCATCGTAATGGTAATGATCTCCCGTCGTAATGATCTAGTAATGGACCATATTTGATTATCTGCTTCTTTGTTCCAAATATGTCTGTGCTAATTGAAAGGACTAGGCAGCTCAGGCGTACCTTGTGGAGAAAAAGATAGGCGCTTCCTTGAGGGGAGCTACCATGGGTGCTGTCACAGAGACGGAGAGACACCCTGGTGTAGGCAGGGGTGGCAGCAAACAGGCAGGGCTCAGGTCTAAGGGAACACCCTGGAGCCCCAGCAAAACCATGTGGGGATGGGTGAAGACTGAAGCGAGAGAAATAACCTTCACCTGATGGAGACAAGAAGACCTGTGCATAAGGCGTTTTTCATCATTATTATTTTCTGTTTTGCTTGTCCTAGTTGCCTTGAAATTTTTATACGTAGAGAGTCACGTTTCTCATTCTTACCCAAACAAAACCTATTTTTCCTTATTTTAAACCTCTTGTGGTAGACTCTGTGGTAGGAATCTGGAGGGCTATAGCGTGACTACCTGTAGGCAGCAGTCCTGATGCATTTTATTCCCAAAACAGTAATCTGGTATATATATTTTGTGTATTAAGTCTAACTGCATCACTGTTAGTTCTCTATGTTACCTATTTGCCACTTCATTCTACTGTCGACAACAGCGGCAAAACAAGATATAACTTGTCTTGTCTTAGCACAGCCAAGACGTTTGTTTTGTTGGGGTTTTTTGTTTGTTTGTTTGGTTGGTTGGTTTGTTTTGGGTTTTTTTGGTGTGTTTTTTTTTTTTTTTTTTTTTTTTTTTTTTTTTTTTTTTTTTTTTTTTTTTTTTTTTTTTTTTTTTTTNTGGTTGATTTGGGGGAGGGGTTGTTTGTTTTTGTTTGTTTGTTTGTTTGTTTTACATACCTGCACTAAACAAGGTATATTGTAATTTTTTTATGTTTATGCATGACATTATAGGTTTGACATTCCTAAAACAGATAAACCTTTTTCTGTTAACTTCTGAAATACAGTTATATGCTGTTCTGGGAATTGTCACAGACGTTATCTGTAGTTGCAATAGAAATGCCCATTTTGGCAGGTGAATCCCTTTGTTCTAGTTAAAGAAACATTTGGACGTATTCAAACAAGGAAAGCAATGTATAACTGTTGATTGCTGTGCTTTAACTTTTATTTGTGCCAAGGATACATACATTCTGTTCTAATAAAAACTTAGAGTCTTTGAAAACCCACAATCAGGGATTTTATAGTTCTTAAATCTCATGTGTATCACATAAGCTTTATGAAACTTAAATTGTATGATTCTTAAATGATGAAGCCATAAAATTGATATTTTATATACTATATGACTTTTTTTTTTTCACGACCCTCCAATCCAGAACAATACTAATTATCTTCCCCTCTTTTCATTTTTGTTGAAATACTAGTTCTAGCAATGTGGATATTGTAGCTGTCATGAAAAATATTTGCACAAGCATTCATTTGGAAGATAAGAACATTAATAATATCTATTATTCTTTAATATATTTTCATTAATGCCTTAAATCACATAACACCACATTTCTTTACATTAAATGAAAAATTGGTTTTCCTGTTAAAAAAAGTTATTTGTAGCTTTTTTGTTTTGTGCTGAAATATTCAGTGTTAGGTGGAGACCATGCCTGAAGATTTGCACTGAGTTAGTATAATAGTGTGTATGTGATAAACACTGGGAGGTGGGATACGCATCATTAATTCTAATTGTTAATAGAAAAAGAAGAAAAAAAGACGAAAATGTATTTTCTTTATCTGACATGCGAAAAGGGAATTTTCACCCTCTCTGAAAGCCTTAGAATGTGGTGGGAAAAAGACATCATGAGAAAATCATATTTTTACGATCATGTATTAAATGAAACTGCTATAATGATGGTTTAACATCAGATTGTTCTCATGGTTTACAGCAAGAGATGAAAATATGAAAATGAATTATATTCTCTAGTCACTAATGAATAATGTTATAATGGAATATAACACTTTTTACATTTATGGGGAATTACTTTGCAAAAAATACAGATGTTTTTGAGGGTCTTACAAGATGTATCATTTAGCTGCAGGTAGACTCCTCAAAAGATACTTTGTACTTATTCTCTATAATATGTTTTGCAGATTTTGAGTTTTGGTTAGTAACCAACCTCTATTAATCAGATGTGATAAATTCAGTGGAGATTAAGATCATTTCGATGACAATTATACTAATGGTGGAATATTTTGTCACAAATAGCAAGGTGAATTTATGTTCAAGTGGCAATCTGGATGTCTAGTAATGGTTTGGTTTTGAGAGATGATCCTTGAAGAAGACCAATGTAGTAACTTGGTTTCCCTTTGAAAGATGTGTGAGGAGACTTTGTCATTCCTCGAATAGAAAAATATTATGCTCACAGAAAGATTTGAAGGGCTGCAGGTAGAAAAGATGGGAAAGTCACAGTTAACAGCTGAGAAAATGTTAATATCTTTCCAAATACTTGTGTGGCATCAGTGATGCAGGTTACACGTTTTGAGCTACTGACGTCAGAGATCGGCAATTTGTAATCATTTTAGGCTTTTAAAAAAGATGAAGTTAATGAAGAAGTTGTGTGCATAGTCTTGATTTTAGCCCTGGCAGTACTTCTGTTGAGCCTTTAGCAGCCAGGAAGATTGATTTAACAGAAAGAATGCTAGGATTATGATATACCCTGTTCTTTGTCTTACTCCTGTCCTATAGTATCATGCTGAGATTATATGAACCTAAATCTTTCCTTGGAAGGAAGAGATATAAGTACCTATAAAACTGTGGAAGCCTTTGCATTATAAATCCATTGAAACCGTACCACCAGGGAGAAATTGATGGCACTGTGCTTCCAGACCCAATGAAACCTCTCTGGCATCTTTGTAGTTCTCTGATGAAAACTGCACAGATATTTATTCTCCTTCTCTTCCCTTCCAGATGTGTACATGCTGAAAGGACAATTGAGTACTACAGTACAGCAGAGAGGAAAGGTTCATCAGTTCAGTAGTAATTGAACTACAATTAGTAATACTCTTGTGTCTCATATTCTATGAACCTGTCCACATTTAGTTGGAAGTAAGTTCTCTTCTGAAAATTATCTGAGATCTTTCTGTACAAGTTCTGAGTTCAAGCTACCTAGTACAACCCAAGTAGTACCCCTTTTAGGAATAAAAAATCTAAACAGTGAAATTTTAATGCCATCATATGAATTGTAATATTAATTGAATGTTCTTGTTGGTACAAAATGGTTCCTCTGTTCTACTGAGACCTCTGGAGAAAAACAGAAAAATAACAACACAAATTGTAGTATTTTATCAGCATGTTGTGTTCAAACAATTAGTAAAGTAGAATACTGGCTTTAGAGGACCTGAAAGCATCATGCATATCAAAGAAAGGCAAATTCACCAAGTAAATGCCAGTAAGCAATAATTTAATACATGAGGCACAAGGTAGCTGTACAGTGTGGAAACCAAGAACACTCATTGCAGACAAATCTGGAAGACAAAGCAAAGGATTATTGCATGATAATTACGGACAAATGCCTACCATATTTCAGCTCTTGTCCTTTAGAATTTTGCTAAGCTTTAAAAATTCAATATTTTTTAGTGACAAGAATCAGTCCTAAGTTGAACTGCTACCTTGCGGATTTTGTATTTTATTTTTTTAATTAAAATAATGTAGCCTGACACTGTAAAAAATAAATGGTTTGTAGACTTGAAAAAAATATTTTATTTTTTTCACTGCAAAGTTCAACAAAAGCAAAATTTATGGTTTAATGACAGATGGCCATCATGCTGTCAAGGTAACATAACTTTTACTATTCTTCAGGAAGTCTGCCTTTCTTTAACTGAGGTATGAAACTCTAAATAAAATCTCAGTTTTCAAATCTGCAGGAGAAAATTCATTAAATGTTAGAAGATTAATTATTCACACAGAAACTTCATTAGCACCGTTCCAGCATAGAGCTGAAAAAGATGAATGAGACTTTGAATGAAGTATGCTTATCTGGCAACCAAAGCATCACCAGAGTTACCAGAACTGAAATGCAGGACATCGTCGCTTTCTTATTTTCTGTATTATTCTGTTGATGACGCGGCACCTAAGTGAGAAAGGCAGATGGATGTAGAGTGAGATCTTATCTCTGGAACACTGAATAAAAGCAGCTGACTGAATGTGGAAGAAGTTGTGGAATTATTAATTGCTGAAGTAGATGTCGGGCAGGGGGAGAAGAGAGATTATGAGTCCATAGTAATGGCTGGCTGATCATTGACTAAGAATTATTCTTTGCTTTATTACTTTTAAATTTTATTTTCTTCAGTTAGCTAGTTACAATTATTTCAAAAATGGCTATGGCATCATAGATTCAGCCTCTGTATTTTATTTCTTCTGTTGTACTCACACACACTTATGAGCAAATAGGATTCTACCACTTATAAGGGTTTTTTTTAAACATTTATTTGTAAACCACAGAAGAATTTACTAACCTTCATGTTAACTTAATTAATAAACATCCCTGCAGTGACCCTGGCACCAGAAAAGGCAACTAGGTGATGGTCAGCCTTCAAAAGTCAGCCTCCCTCAGTTACACTTTAACTATCATGCCTCTCTGCTTGCCTTATTTCTAATTTCAAGACATTCACTCCTGATATCTTAAGTTGTTTAACTGTTGCCATGACACTTCAATATATCTTAAATTAACTGAGCTTACTAATGGGGCAACTATACATTGTTTGGTTATCACACAGAAAAAGGCAGAGAGATGATAATTTGTGCTGCCAGTCTTATGTCCTTTCTCCTTGCCTTTCAGCAAGCTGTAAATTGTTTCATCAGCTACAAGAACATAGTGCGACAAGATATTTTGTGGGTGAATTTAGTCATTGCATATGCATTAAACATTGACAGTGATTTTTCAGTCTGAACTGGTAGGTGACTATACTGTTTCCTAAAAGCTAGAATAAAATGTAAAATATTCATAATACTGTAGGTGTGTGACAATTCAGAATTTTCTTCTTGGTCCACAGAGAAGTAATGCATAGTCAGCACCAGAAAGAATCTGAAATTAGAGGGAGACCATGAAAGAACCATAGAAATGGAGAAAGACTGGTTTAGAGCAGAAAACCCCATAACTTTGGGTTTTTGATTTTATGTAAAACATTGATTTATACGCAATACATACATAGGGGTATGGAAGCAGTAAGCACGTGTTTGACTTTCACCTCAGCTACAAAGAAGAGCTTGAACTTCTTGACTCAAAACACTGAACATGTTGTTAAGTGCATGTGGTGATACAATAGAAAGACTTATTGAATAGTTGCTCTAAAACAAGTGTCACAATCTAGAGATAAACATTACTTTGTTGTGCGGTTATTGTATAAAATTATTGTGAAAATAGCTAGATGTTGATTTATCTGGTCACGCTATAGAACTTCGTGGTGTCTAATACAGACTTTACTAATGTGGCTTGCTTGTTCAGGAAACACACTCTGCTTTTGTATAACTGTATTAAAATTGTAAAACCCATGTGTAATAACTCAGGAACTGATGAGAAACAGAACAACTTTCCACGCACGGCTCTGGTAAAATATATTTTTTCCTTCTTTAAGGACTTTAACAAACAATTTAATATAATTGTTTGTTTCTAGATAAGAAATATAGTAAAAATGTTTTCCATTACATACTGAAAAAAAGAAAACGTTAAAAAATGCTCTATTAACTTGTTTGTTGATAAAAATAATAATTTTATATTTAAAAACAAAGAAGTAAAAAATAAACTCCAACAAAAATAGCTATCAAAAATAAAAAACTACCTTGTAAAAAATATAAAGACAAAAAAACCCCTACATTATTTCATTAAGGATAATTCATTAGAAAACTAGGTTATTTTGTTGTTAAATGTCTTTATGAAACAAAACAAAAAAAAAGTACCCCTCTAATAATCAACTGATTTCTTAGTAGCTTATTATGATTACTTACTGGTGCAAAAAATCATGGCAGGTGAGGGATGATGACTAGTTCCATATGTTCTTTAGGGCAGCATCAGTTAACTTGACTTTTTTTTAGGATTTCCCATATGCTCTGAAGTGTTCACTATGAATTTGCACATACTTTGGCTATGAAGTTTCTCAAACCATTGTGGTACACAACCATAGTACCTCCTAAAATAAGGGCTATCAAGGGAAAATAGTATTTTCATTTTATATTTAATAAATTGACTCAATTTGCTGATAAATGTGAAACACTTGTTTACTTTTTGAACATCACCTGAATGTATTTTTCAATATGTTGATAATATTATAGTTGCTATGATGATCTAAATCAGGGGTGTCAAACTCATTTTGACCGGGGCCACATCAGCCTCATGGTTGCCTTTAAAGGGCCGAATGTCATTTTAGGACTGTATAAATATAGGAGTAGTTACACAGTAGTTATACAGTCCTAAAAGTACATTCAGCCCTTTGAAAGCAACCACGAGGCTGATGTGGCTCCCAGTGAAAATGAGTTCGATACTCCTGATCTAGGCACATAAGAAAGGCTGGGGTTTACTGGAAGAGGAGAGTAAGAATCATTTACGTCTGTCACACAAAACCAGTAAACTCTTGTTTGGGGACTCTATTCAAGGTGAGCCTGTGGGAAAATAAAAGACCAGGAACCTCATATGAGCATAGCAAAAAAGGTAAGATTTGTTATAATATTGGCTGTATAACAGGTAAACAATCAGATTCAGGTGAGACCTTTAATAACATATTTTAGTTTGATATTTGAAACAGGCGATTTGTATATTCCTTAGAAAGGAGACTCTCAAGAGTTTCCTTTTTTTTTTTTTTTTCCAAAGGACTAACACTCCCACAATGAAAATCTTTCCATTAAATGAGATTTTGATCCTGACATTAACTTCTTGATATGGAGAACTAGTTTCTGCTTGCTGTGTTCCCAAACTTTCATTCCTGTCAGAATAACTAATGCAGACTTGGCCCCTTTGTATATTAGGGTCTTCTTTAATTAATGAGCCTGATCTCAAAAGGCATATCTACCCCCACCTTTAACAAATGTGCAGCTTTTGGATATGATATCTCTGCAATTAACTTGTTATTCATTCCTGTGCTATTTGACAGTAAAACTTATATATAATCTATCATTGACAAAACTGTAGATTATAACTCTGGGAAAATGGGACATCATTAGTCTTTTTTCTGTGAGGATGAAAGAAAAGAGATGCAATTAATTGTATTGGACACTATGTACTCTTCACAGCAGCTATAACAGGTAAGCTGGTCTACTGCCAGATTAATAAACATCTGGGATGAAAGTAGATGGTGTTGATGACAGCAATGCAATAATGTAGCTTTAAGTTATTTTACACATGCTATCTACTCAACAAAATGTTTGTTACTGAAAGCATTTGATACTTCATATGTGGAAAAATATATGCATTCTTTTGAGAAGTTACAATACCCTTTTTCTTGAAGAATTTCTTCAGTAAATCAGATTATGCATTTTTCTTAGGCAAAGGCTTTTTTCTGAACCACGGATTTCTATCTGCGCTCCTCAAATGGAAATAAATGAAGCAGTCAGTCATTAAAAAGTACATTTTTTGGGTGCTAGAGACAGATCATTTAGCTATGTAATTTCAGTTTTATTGCTGTCTTGTTTTTTACAAATATTATGCATCAGTAGGAAGGGTTGGACATCGTGGGTATTCTTAAATTATCAGGAAATGAAGAAAGGAAATTTTGTACTAATTTCAATGCTAATTATTATTAATATTTTTTTAGAACATACAAGAAACTGGATCATGCAAAAAGACGCATTTATATATGAAGTCATTAGTTTAGTACCATTAAAAATTCCCCAATTAATAGTGTGTTTTCAGATTACAAATTCACTTTGCTCTTATCTCTCTCTTGCATACACATACACACTCATACAACTTAAAGCAAATCTCCATAAAACACACATGTATACTTTTGGCTTGCCTTACATCTCATCATGGTATGTAGGCCTGAAATGCTGCTTGTCTCCAGTGACTTGCAACAAATCCTTCTAGTGCTTTACATCAGTTTTCAGTGTTGGTAGGATGTTAAATGCTGTGTAATTTTCCGTTCCCAAAGAACTGAATAAAGACAGAAGACAGAGATCTATTAAAATGTTTGGGATCAGGGATTGATATCCCTTCATTCTTTAATATTTCAAAAGTTTGAAACATGTAGCAGACGTCTGGTGTGGTAATGAAAATTAATACTGAGTAAAATTTACTTGGCTTAAGATCTGAAAACCGCTTGTGAGTTTCTGTGAGAGTCACATCTGTTTGAGTCTTCTACTTGTGGCAGCCCGTGTATTTCAAACTGAACAGCTTTTATTCATAGGTATCATTACTTGATCAGCTTTCTAAGCAGGTAGTGGATTTTGGGGGCACATTGGTCTGCACTCACTAGTAAATTGGTGTTGTATACAAAGACATGCAATACACTTAAGCACAGCTGAAGTTTTCTGAAATAATGTGTTTAAATTCAGAAGAAAAGATCTTTAATAACAATATAAAATTATAGGAATGAGACAGAGCAAAGGTTAATTCAACCCCATATTTCGTCTGCAATAATAGTGTCCTTGTATTAAACTGCTCTGGATAGGTACCTACCCCATGACCACCCAGCCCCTCAAGAAATTCGATTACATAGTTAATGCACAAAACCTTTTAGAACTATAATTAGGTTGAGGTACAATTCTAAAAATCATAATCTCACTTTAATAGAATCAATAGACTTGACTTCATAGTAATGAAAAATGTAAATATAGAAAATATTGTATTACCTGTATTAGATAATACACATATCATAAATACATCTACTCGTGATCCTTATAGAAATCTGAGTTTATAATAGAGAAGTAGAACAATAACCACAGACTGTTAATTCTGTAAAACCCAAGGTAACTTTGCAGATCCACTGCAGAACATATCATTGATGTGCCATAAGTTTCAAAGTAACCTCCGATTGACTGGCATGATCCACAAAAACATCTTACTGATAGAGTTCATGAACCCTAACCTATTGCCTAGAAAAGTGCCAAGAAAGCCACAGAAGAGATGTCTGTCTACTGTGAAATCTATCTGTATCTTTTCTTAATTACCCTCAGTATCAGAATATTCACAAGATAATTTGAGAGTGGGAGAAGGATTTGCTGAGTAAACAAATATACCCAGTAAATAAGCAGTGCTGAAGGGCTATGGCATTTTAGGGCCTTCTCATCTGCTACTCAGGCTCTTGGAGCAGGGCAAAGAGCAAAGCCTGTTAATTCACTGCAATGCTGAGTGTCAGGAAGGTGTGCCAATAAGTCACTGTCCATCAAACATAACATTCACAGAGAAACGGATGCAGGCATCTGCTCTCTCTCTATTTCCCCCTCCACTTTCCATGCCTTAGAATACTCTTGAAAAATGCAGTATTCACATCAGCACTGGGACATAACCCAGCTCCAGCTGACTATAAGTCAAAGAAGTTATAGACATTTATTTAAAGCATGTAAACATGAAAACTTGGTTGGCAGGCATGTATGTATCAGGCACATGATATTTTGCACTTCAGGGTACCAATCAGTCAATAGATATCTTAGGTATGAAAAAAAATATCTCTGGTGTTAGGTTTATACGTGACACAATTGTTTCTCCTCTTACTCTCTAGGCCAGTTTGAGAGATTCTATACTAAAAATTAACCCAGTGTAAAAATCTCTACCTGCTTTAATTGTAAAAATCTCTACCTGCATGCTTTCACATTGGAATTTAGTGTATATAAACCATAGTATATGATTCCAGGTTTTAAGTTCATTGTAATATTTCTGCTTAACATTTCAGTCTTCCTGTTTCGATAATATCTCCCAAACCTATCTCATCAAGAAAATTAACTTCTCACTATTAATCTTAAGTCAGCAACATAAAAATGTTAAGCAAGATGTGTCTCAAAATAGATACTTGAAAAAATCCAGTCAATATTTTCTTCTAGTCTAACACTATTCTAACACAAAACAGTTGTTTCCACTTCCACAATTTCAATAATGTTTTATGCATTTTACATTCTTGCAACAATCCCCATATTCACAGCCATGAAAAGCCACATCAAATTTTTGACTAATATTACCTCATTCTTGTCTACAAGATAAACCAACTTTTACAATATAATATGAACTTTGTTTTTGAAACCTACATAGAATTTTATGGGTTTTTTTCCCACTTACCTCTGTCTGTGACATTCTTTCTTTCATAAGTAATTTCAAAGTATTTAATAATATTTCAGCTGGACTAATAGACCTGTGCTTATGTGACTCCTTCCCACGTACACCGATCCATCTCTGCTCATGCTTTTTCCAAGACCTGTATGAATTCTCAAATGTATCATTTTTTAACATTTTCCAACTATATCCTCCTGTCATGGTGTCATCTTCAGTTTGACAGGCTTAATACAATTATTAGAGACCTGCTATGTAATGTGACACTTCTTTCAGAAGATATAGTATCTGATTAATTGATCCACGACAAAATTACGCACACTGTTTGGATGCTGTTATGATATAACAATCCCCACATAACTTTTGTTACTATTCTTCCATTCACATTCGTAGTGTTGTCCATTTTAAAGCATTGGTGTAAACACCTTAGATTTTCCCCTTATCTTTATAAAGTGTTTAATTTATATTCCTCAATTTCCCATTATTTATAGGTTCCCTTCTTAAGTTACATCGTCCTCAACATAACTATTAGTTTAGCTAGATTTTCATTCCCCTTTTCTACTTGTTCTCTGTAGGTTTTGATAGATTTTAATAGATTTTTAATGGAAATGCATTCTAGGTCTCTTTCTTCAGCTCCTCAAATTCTCTAGTTCACTTAGTTTTACACTGAGAGCACATACAAGAGAAAGTAAGAATATATAACATTTCAGTTAATATATGTTTGGGAAGTCCTTAGAATCTCATCTGTTTATTTTGAAGAATAGTTATGTACCAAGCTGGCAGTAGAATAGATAGCTTCAGCATGCTGAAGTATACTACTCACTGGTGGTACAGTGCATATAGTGTGTAAGTAATTCTGGACTTAATCAATGGCTGAACATGTTTCTGGGTTAAATTTTTGTATTTAAATTTTTAACTTACATCCAAGTTCCAAGTGCTTTTGTGCGTTACTGGAATTAGATACCTCATACTGCTTGGCCTTAAAGCCTTATTCATTTTTCACTGATCATGAAAAAATGCTTATTTTTATTTGGTTAAATTTTATAAGAATATAGAACATGTATACCATTGATGACAAATAAAAAACCTCTTGAAACATGAGTCAGAGATATCTAATATCTTGTTTCCTTAAATGAAAAGTATATTGCTATACATAAAAATAAAAGAAACAAACAAACAAAAAACCCTCACTTGGTCTACTGATAAAACACAGTCTTCACAGTTTACCATGGTAAACATCTGGAGGTATGTTTACCTAGATATGACCTGTTGCATGATGTTTTATCAGATCTTTGCCTGCTTTCAAGCAGTAATTGTTTAAAAAACCTGTCATCTATGAAAGAATATATTTTTTGTCATGTGAGTGATAGCTTTGGAAGAATTTCACAGTGGAAACACCACCCGCTTATGGAGGCATAATTCAGACTTCTTGTAAATGTATAAATCCACTGATGTAGCTGTTAGATGTATCTTCTTGTGACTGTCACATCACTCACATTTTAAATGTCAAACCTGTCATGTTTCTTGATTGAAGTACTCTCAATATAAGATACCTGACTTTTCTTCTGTTGTTCAATCAAGACAAGGCCATGTCAGTGAATAGCTGGCTTTTTAAAGCATCACCTAGAGAAAATAGTAACGGGTACATCTTATACCACAGTTTGCATGCTTTGTTTCTACTTGTTTACAGTCATATCCTTCAGATGAGTCACATTTCTACTGTGTTTTTTTAAGTCTGCCTACATGTTGTGGAAAGGACACAACACAGTGATTTTTCAGCTGTCTACAAAAAAGCCTTGAAGTCAGGACATTTAGCCAAGATACAAAAATCTGAATTTGTTCTTGGGTTCTACAAACTTTTTCCTCTACTACATAATTCAAATACGAAAAACTTGAAAGTGAAACTATGGGGGTCCACCTTCATTTTTGACTTTCCAAAGAAGGATAAAATCTGTTCCCTGTTATGCTGCAGTCATGTTAAAAAAAAAAAAAAAGTAGGAAATACAAAGGAAGGTAAAAATAACTGAAGTACTGCAGAGACTACATAAGCTATGGTAGATAAAGACAAGTACTGTGGAAGAGCTTAGGAAATTCTGGGGAAAATTTAAGGTATAAAGCCATTAGAGGAAACTTCTGGATTCAAGGCAGTTATGATGTATCCAAGACAGGTATTAAATAAGATGTAAACGAGGATTACATCAATGGGGGACTGAGGTTCACATTTATGTTTATTAACTCCTCCACCTATCAAATAATCTGTTGTATATTTTTCTTAGGTTGAAGTTCCTCAAAGAATAGCAAAACCATTTTTTTAGCCAATATCTTTTTTGCCCTTTCTCTGTGTTAAGAGATGATGTAGGCAGATGCAGCCTCCAGCAGCTCCAGGGCCGAGGTTCCCGCTTGCCCAGGGACCCAGGGTCTCTTTCCAGGCTGAGGAACACGCCTGCCACTTTCCTGTTTGCAGATTCAACCAGTACCAAATTTGAGCATGTATCCTAAAGACACATACACAGACACATCCATACGCTCACAAGCACACTGGTCTGATTACACATACTGCCACAGACAAGGTGCTGCCTTTGGCAGCACCCAGATGCAACGCTCCCATGAACACAAGTGCAGTCAACTGTCTCTTAGTTAGCTGGTCAGGACTGAGGGTCACTTGTGCAAGCATATGGACACACACACACGCGCGCGCGCGCGCACACACACACACACCCCTCCACTCTCTGGAGTCACAGGCATACGCACATTTGCAGATCCCCTGAGTACTGGTACTGCCCTTCTGCCCATCTGGCTCCCGTGTCTGAAACCTGGAGTCCTGTAACTGCACCACAGGTCCCTGGCTCACATGCAGGTCCCTCCTGGTGCTCGCTGACAAACAGATGTTTGACACACAGCTGCCCCAAGCTCAGGGGTCTTCCCAAATACTGACACAGCTCTGCCACCTGTCTGGTGTCCCTGCCCAGTACCAGATTTATGGGAGATACAGACACTTGCCCCTCATCCTAGCAGCCAACACCAGGCACCTGGAACTCAGCCCCTCACTTGCTGCACTCACCTGGTCCCCATCTCGTTGATTTTCAGAACATACAACGTTTTCACCCAGCAGCTGAAGTTGCATCCTCCACTCACTCTGGATGGTGCCCCCAAGACCCCATTGGCTGCAGCTGCTGATACCACCATCCTGAGGCACATGCACCCCCACCTGACTGTGGTGTCTGTCCCCAAATCCACACTAAACCCCAGCAAGCAGCACTCCTCCCTACAGCACTTACACCCTCATGGGATAACAAATGAGGTGGTACAAAGAGACCTACCAAAGGATTCTAGAAGAGAGACACAAGGCCAGGTCAGGCAAGCCTGGTGACTGGCCATGGTCTGCACGCAGCTGGACTTTCTTCTACACAGCTCTGTTTGCCTTTGCTCCTTTTCTCTTCCCCATCCCCTTGCCTTACACGGTCTCTCCTCAGTTTTGTGTAGACCCACTGACAGTCCCCTTGGATATGCCAAATCCCCATGTTCTTGTTTTCCCCTTATGAGAGACGAAGCCTAGATTTTTCCTCTCCAAAGCTGTTCCTGGAGTTTCTTAATGGCCCACCAGTCAGTGATTGGAAACTTTTCGTCCTTGGCACTGTCTCTAGTGTCTCTTGTCTATCGTCTTTGTACCTCTGTGTCTTCTTGTTTATCACTTTCCACTTATTATCTTCTTTGCACTGAAGAGGTCTTTGATGGGATCACCACTGTGAAGCAGATGCTCTCACCTTCCACATATGCCTACCGTCTAGCCCACTAGATTTCTTTTCTTCCATGCCTAATGAAAACTAAAACTTATTCTTTCAAGTATTTGTCAGGGAAATTATTTTATATTTAATAATAGTAACAATAATAATAAAAATAATTATAACAACAACAAGAAATTGAAGAAAAACCTAATTCAGAACAACTTCTAGAGGAGTCACTGAAAAACCCCATCTCTCATGAAGTTGCTGACAGCTTTGCCATTTATTTTCTTAGTGTTACAGCTTCAAACAATGTCTTTTACATGGGGTGTTAATTAAATGCTCCAGGCTTGTGGAAAACAGAAGAAAAAAGTAATATAAACAGCTATGCCTTGATGGGCTGACAGGTTGCACCAGCCTGCTTCAAATCTTCGTATTCCTTCTCTTGTCACCCTTTTTGATACTGAAAGTACTAATGTATTTTCACAACATATTGTACTTTTAAATTATTAACTCAGTTTTTATTTCTGTATCATTTAGGCAGAAGTTTTCATTTCCATGTATCTTGTGGTTTTCTTACACCAATGCCCAATCAGAAAATTAATTTGAAATATTAGTGTGCAAGAATGACTCCCTCTTTTTTTTTTTTTTCATACATAGATAGACCTAGAAGGTAAATTAGAGATTGGCCTTCTACAGCCTCTGTGACTCAGGAGCTACAGTTTGTCTACAACATGAGGCTACTGTCTGTCAGTGCTCTTTTTTGTTGAAGGAAGTTTGGGGGGGTAGGTATCAGGGTGTCCTGCACTTTTACTCAGCAAAATGAGGCCAGTGGTATCACTTTCAGACACAGTAAAGATAATGCCATTAGGCCACAGAAAATATATGAGAAAACAGGGTTGGTATCAAAAGAGATTCATGTTAGTAAGACGAGTAGTGAAACATGCCCAAAGGATTTCCTGCTGCATTTAGATTGTTAGAGATAAAAATAAATGGTGCTGCTGTCTTTGGATTTTGCACTGGGAAAACTTCTTTTATCTTTGTTTCCATTTCTGACTGAGGCTCTAATTTATGCTTTTGTCATTGTTGGACTAGGGTTTACTTTCCCACTGCATTACATCTTTTGTGTTCACTGAAAATGCAAGGCACAATATGAAGAAGTTAGAAGAGAAGGGAGACTCAGATCTTGATTCCTGTGGTGCAATTTACTTGAGGACAGCCCTGCTCAGAAATAGATGAAAGAAGTGAGTCTTTTTTCTAAATGCATAATTAATCAGCAGGTTCTATTGCCAGAAGGCACCACTGAGGCAAAGAAGTTAAAGGAATTTAAAGATAATTAAACTTTTCTGAGAGTAAAGTAATATTTTATATATTAAAAANAAAAAAAAAAAAAAAAAAAAAAGAACAAAACTATTCTTTAAAGCATAAACCAGCCATTTGACTGGTCAAAGAGGAAGCTCCTTATGAGGGTAAATTGCTTCTTACCTGCCTGTGAAGGGACTTTCTATCATTGATACGGTTCATATCATACTGATTACTATTGAAACAGTACTCTGCTTTTAAAATATGTCTTTAGACAGACATCTAGTCAAATAATACAGCATTTCCCAGGTTCTTAGGAAAGCCTTGCAGAAAATGCATTTAAAGACCAAATCAATGGAGACTGAACATAAGCAATATTTAAATTTCAAATTATTTTACAAAAAAATGTTTCATCCTTTTATGTTATAAAATGCTTCTGATTCAGACACCAGTGGCATTACTAAAGTTCCAGTGATCCCAATTAAATTCTAGCTCAAGCTTTTAAAATGACAACGATGAAGAGAATTTAAATTGTACAAAGATGTAGTTCTATCCAAGTTTTTATGAAAGGCAAGTCACAGTGGATAACTGTATTCAACACACTTCAGAAGTCCTAAAGCTTTTCATTATTGAAGATCTCTTGAGGTGGAGTGGAGGATACATTTTCCTCCGATACCAGTTTTGCTGTGGATTCAGCAGTTTGTTCTTCTTTTCTTAACTGGCTAACTCTGTGAAGGTGGAAGGCAGGTATATTTCTCCAGAGTGGTTCAGGATTCTGTGGCTTCTGTCTTAATATTTTTTTTAGTTTTGATTGTTTGCAGTGCTGTGATCACTCCTCCTTTGCCTTTCAGCGGACAGAATATTTCCTGGGTTTGTGGTAGATGAATAAATGGGAATGAAGTTTGTGAAAGCAGCAGGTCCACAAAAATACAGAAACATTTTTCTTTTTCTTTGAACTGGACAATACATTTAGTGCAGTGATGACAGTAAGACTGAATGATACTTTGAAATGCTAAAGAAAATTTCCTTTCTCCTTCATTAAAAGCAATATAAACATATGGAAAAAAGACAGGGCTATCTTAAAAAAAATAGTTCCAATGGTATTATTTAAAATATAATATGAAATAACATCACATATGTTATATTTAAATTATATTCCATATTAAATATTATATGTTATACATCATATGTTATTCATTTGATATCATTATGTTATATGTTAACTGATATAAACTGTGTAATGTAACTTTTACATGTATTTCTGTCATTCATCTGAATTCATAAAATACAATGGCAAAAGGGCTTATTCTGACTATGTAAAATGAACACCTCTCCAAAATCACAAAATGTCATTCCCTGCATTAGCTTTGCATTATCTAGTAGTTGCTGCACCCATATAAAACCAGGGAGAAAAAGTAATAGTATCACACAGACACTGTCTGTGGTTTGTGGCACAGTGAAAAGCAGGTTGAGAGACCTTGAATTCAGTGTTGTGAAAGAAGAGTGTCTTTCAAGACTGTATTGTCTCATTCTCCTGCACCCCAGTTACAGAAAGCAGTACCGTACTGAAACTCTAACACACATTAGGGTCACAAAAAAGTGAACAGCTGGCTTAAAAAACCCTAGTGTTTGAAAGATCTTCTTTTAGAAAGGCAACATTAAAGTGACAAAGAAGGCGATATTTTTAAAAATACAACAAACCTGTGGCTCACTTACTCTGGATACTTCCTCTCCCTCTGCCCACCCCCCCCAGATTTTTCTGCTCTTAACATCTGTTCCTCTTTACTGCTGCTGCCAGTGTTTGGAGCCTTAGTGCAGGGAGGCTGTTGCTTACGATTTTAGTATGGTGTCCTTTTATTCTGCTCAGAGCAGATCTAACTAATACCTAATTAAGAATCCATCCAAGGTCACTGATGTCAATAAAGCTGAACAAATGTTGTGAAGGCAGGCAGTTTGAGGAATTTTCTGAAATATAAAAGCAAAGGGATAACTTGATACATTAAAAAATAGCAAACGCATAAAAAATATATGTTTGTTGCGTGAAAAATCAGATTACAGAATTTATTTCCGTGGGAGGTGTTAAGTCAAGAGTTTTAAATTAAGAAGGATTCTTAATAAAGATACAGTAAAATTCTGTTAATATCAAATGGAAAATATCAGACTTCGTAACACAAAGACTTGAGTCAAAGTCTCTCAGTGATGAAGTATGACCTACCAAGGGAAGACTGTCTTTTCTCCTTATTATTCCCCCACACACGCACCCCCCACCCCAGGCTGATTTCACTTAGAAGGTAAAGGAGTGAATAACGAATAAAGAAAGACAGCACATTCATTTCCACTATCAGCTGTGGGCTTCTAGTACTTCTAAAGAATGTTAGGAGTGTTTTTTTGTGTTTAATCTTCCATCTCTGCTACTGAGCCACAAGCTTTGTTGCAAAATGAATGGCTGCCACCTTATCTGATGGCCTTGAATTGTTCTCAAAGAAGACAAGGAATATTTAAAGTTCGGTGAGTCACAATAGTTCAAGTAATGCTTCAGCAAGAACAGAGAAACACACTGAATAGTATCACTTCAGCCTGAAAAGTATGCGTGAGAGCTATTGCGTTTTGTTATCTGCACACTGCTGAAGATTTCACATGTGAAAAATACAATACAAAAGATGCTCTGAGGAGCATGCATGCATGTGTAGCCAAAGCTTAATGATGTTCAGGCTCAATATAAAACAACTTTAATTAAGTATCATAGAATAGTTTTGGTTGGAACAGACCTTTAAAAGTCATCTAGTCCAACCTCCCTGCAATGACCAGGGACATGTTCAACTAGATCAGGTTGCTTAGCGCCTCACCCATCTTGGCCTTGAATGTTTCCAGACATGGGGCATCTACCACCTTTCTGGGCAACCTGTTGCTGTATTTTACCACCCTCAGTGTAAAAATTTTTTTTCACGTCCAGTCTGAATCTCCCCTCGTTTAGTTTAAAACCATTACCCCCTGTCCCATCACAATGGGCGCTGGTAAAAAGTCTGTCCCTATCCTTCTTATAGGCTCCTTTTAAGTACTGAAAAGCTACAATAAGATGTCCCCAGAGCCTTCTGTTCTTCAGGTTGAACAAGCACAACTCTCTCAGGCTGTCCTCATAGGAGAGGTGTTCCAGCCCTCTGGTCGTCTTGGTGGCCCTCCTCTGGCCCCTCTCCAGCAGGTTCTTGTCTTTCCTTCGCTGAGGTGTCCAGAGCTGGATGCAGTACTCCATGTGGGGTCTCACAAGAGTGGAGTAGAGGGGCAGAATGACCTTCCTTGATCTGCTGGCCATGCTCCTTTATGCAGCCCAAGATATGGTCAGCTTTCTGGGCTGCGAGCGCACAGTGCTGGCTCATGTCCATTCATCCACCAGTACCCAAAAGTCCTTCTTGACAGGGCTGTTCTGAAGCCCTTCATCCCCCAGCCGGTATTGATACTCGGGGTTGCCCCAGCCCAAGTGCAGGACCTTGCACTTGGCCTCATTGACTGGTACAATTTGCATTGAAATAAATGGATCAGTTGTTTGAAGTTACTCACATGGTTTTGGAACAGAACTGCTAAAAACCTTACACAAAGAATGTTGTGAATACAGTCTCCACATCTGCAACATATGAAAGATCAACAATATTATTAAAATACATCTGCCTCTTGCAGGCAGAGAAGTTGTTATTCCCGATTTCCAGCCAAGGAAATAAGTAAGGGAATAAATTCACTCAGGTCTGTGCATCACTAACTTCCTCAAGCTCAGTCTCAGAAGGTGCATAAATCTATTGCAAAATGGAAGTGAATCTCAACCAAGGAGATTAAGTGACTAGACTTTGTAACAGAGACAGAACAACAGCATATTTCTTTTTCAGCCTAAATGTTATCAGAAGATTATTTGATCAGAAAATCATGCTTCTCCTCTTCAGGAGTTATATTTTGTGTCAACTCTGTTCCAAAGACAGGAGGTCAAATTTTGAGGTATAAATCAGTACACTTGAGATGACTGAAAAATATTGTGTTCTGTACATCTGAGCTCATCCAATTTTGTCCTCAGAATGTACACTTTAACGTATTTATGCTTTGAGGTCATAAGCAGACTATAATTGCTGATAAACAGCAGAGTCCTTTTTGAGATGTTATAGGCCAAAGCAACACACTATTTATTAACAGAAGACACAGGTAGCATGAAATATTTTTAGTTCTCCTTTCTTTCCAAAAGAATGATCCTTGTAATCTAATCAGAGACAAAGAAACTCATACATCTTGTACCTATACATAATAAGGATATATATCTCCATGTAATATTGATATTTCTAAACGAAACTATACGTGTTAGCTGACACACATATACGTTTTCCCATTTCATAGTAATGAAATTAATCTGTTATTTGGAAACTGTGGTAAGAGTGACTTCTGGACTGGTGATGTAGCAAAAACACAGTCAAGTAGTTCTGTAAATTTTTTTGTGTAATGGAAGTTTGTTTCAAATGATGGTAAGAATACCTGCACCCCATGTACTCTTCAAAAAATGTAATGCTATTCATGGATTTGGCTAATTTTATTGCCAAACAGTTAATTTGTTCCTCATATCTGATAATATAGACAAGATTTTTGAGTCAACAAAGATACTGAAGCCACAATGTCACTTAGCTAAGTAGTTGATTTTAATGGGCTTTTACTTTCCGTGCAAAATTATGTCATCCAAATATCTTACTAACTATCCTCAGAAGTAAAACTCTGTTTTATTCTTTTCTACCCTGCTTCTCTAAAAATAACACCTACCTCAAAAGTAAGCCCTAGCACGATTTTTCAGGATTTTTGAGGATGCTTGAAATATAAGCCCTACTCCAAAAATAAGCCATAGTTACATTTAATTAAAAAAGGCAATTTAAATAATGTCTAGGCAGCTTTACATGTAAAAAAATTAAAATTAATTGGCAATAGAATGCAGCAGAACAGATAGACCCTTCAGCAAGAAAAGCAGACACCTGACAGACAACTGACAGTTGGGTTGCCAACGAGCTATGAGCAGGCTGCATGGACAACAGATGCTCATTTAAGGAAAGCACTGTTGCTAGACATGAGCAATTGGAGCCAATGGTTCTAAAGAAAATAGAGTCACAAGAAATTCACGATGGAATTCAGGGTTTGGGAAGTTATGATGATGTTCCAGAATGTGATGACATGACTATATTTGAATAAATGTTGATTTTTTTTTTTGTTCAAAAATAAATGTAGATTGTTGTTCATTGAAAAATAAGACATCCCCCGAAAATAAGCCCAAATCCATCTTTTGGAGCAAAAATTAATATTAGACGCTGTCCTAGTTTCAGGGAAACAGGGTAGCAGCTTTCTCACCTGATAATATTTGTACTCATTTTGAGTCCCTACCTATGCTATGCAGTTCATCCTAGATGTTGGCACCAGAACCTGACCACCAGCTAACCAAGGTGGAATGTGAAAAAGTAGGACTCACAAATGCTCAGAGAAGCGTTATATATCATATGTGCATACCTGAAACCGGAAGAGATCTGGCCTTCTGTTATTGTGTCTCCACACATGGATCCAAGGCTGAGCTTAGTAGTGTACTCTCAGTCTTCTGTGCTGAAATTCTTTCCTTACTTTCCCAATTACACATCTACTGGGTGAGACTGCTCATTTTCTTTTGGGGAGAGTTGTGGAAGATATGTTCCTAACACATCGTACTCATGTGGTAAATAGCTTATTCATCTTTTTATGAAAAACAGGAAGAGTCAGATACTTTTTGTAGTTAGCAATTTATCAGCTGACTTTTGCATCTACTCATTACTGAGCCTGCTTTGCAAAAGTTTGAGTTAAATGGGACAAAACATGCTGTATTTCAAAAAGCTGGATAATAGCTCAGGATTAACACAATGCATAAAAATTGTTCCTCAAATTTTAAGAAAAAAGACAAATCAGTTCCTCTCAGTATACTTCTCACATTTTATTTTTTTTATCTGTACTCCAACAAATATTAAGGACTTGGCACACAGCTAGTATATTTATTTATCTGTCTAATTAAGTATTTTACTTTCCTCTCATTTTCCTTATACAAAAATGTTTCTGAATGGGGGTTTCAAAACCTTTTGAAATGCTAGAATTTTCCACAAAAAAACCCAAAACGAATCAAAACAAAACCCACTCCTCTTGCAGGCTATGTCAATACATATGTATACTGTTATGTATATAAAAATATATAAATATATTGGACCCTTAACCTCAACGTTTTAGATATCACTGAGCTATTGACAAGCCTTGCTCAGCTGCTGCCTACCCCTTTAAGCAAATTAATTTCTTATAATTGAAAGTTTCTTCTAGTCAATATGCAAAACAATAGAAAAGCCCTGGCAATTACTATTACTATTCATGGAATGTCTTTCATCTTTCTCTTTGCTCTAAACCAAAGAGCAGAAAGGCCCTGCCTTTGCTATGAACTTAAGAAAATCTCAGTTGAACTTCAACTCTTGAAACTGAATTTATGAAAACCTAAGCATCACATCTTAGGATGGAAGAAGAGGGAAGTATCTCACTCATCAGAGGTCAGTGCATTTCCTTGGTCAGGTTTTCAAGTTCAGGCAGCCATGGTTCTTTTTTTTTTGTCTTCCCAGAGTGCCCTAAATGTCTTAACCTGTGTAATGCTCAGGGATTTCTATAAACAGTTCCGTAGTTTGCCTCTCCTCCAAGCTTTATAACCTTTCATGCAAGTTAGTGTGGCTTTTGCAAAGCATCCATTGTTTTCTGATTTTCACATACTGTTGGTCTTGTGTTAATATTGTTATTGCCCTGCACCAGCAAACCCTGACATTGTCATGTCAGGTTGTCATTGTCTGAAGTGATTCCCACTGGCTTGAGAATCATATCATCTTTCCTCTCCATTTTTCCTATCCCTTGTTTTGCAGGTTTATCCAATAATATGCATGCACAAAGCCTAATGACCAGTCAGCATGCAAGCTTTGCCTCTCCCAACCTCTGTCATAGTATGCTTCAGCCAGCACTAATAAGCAGGAACAACCGCTAGGGAGTTTAGACAGATCCTGATGAAAACCTTAAAGCTATTACAGAAAAAGCTTATGGGTGATCACTTGCTAGGGAGGAGAGTGGTCCAACAAGGAATGCTTGTCTAGGAACTCTGTTGCCTCTTTTCCTCACTGGCTGCTAGGGAGAGCTTACATTTTTCTTCCCCTTCGAATTTTGTCTACTCTACTGTTTGTTTCTTTCTTTGCCCTATCTCCCTTTCTCTCCCCCATTTCTATTTTTATTTTCCCCTAAAAGTAACAAACACTTTTACTGTCAAATGTGCCATCATCTATGTACCCAATGAAGAATTATTTGTGTACAGAAGCCTGTCTCAACATCTTCTGTGCAAAAACTTGCAAAGGCACTTCCTTACTAAACACTTTTTGAAATCTCCTCAGACCTCTAATTCTCTCACATGCTTCAAGTCATGTCTTGAGCACTTAATTTAGGACCGAGAATTCAATATACAACAGCATGCATAGGTTACTTTTAACATCTGTGTTTTTAGGCACCTTGCTTAAGCTTATTACAGAAAAAATGAGGCTGGACTTCGGTCATTATTGTGTTTGCAGTATTGCTTCATTACTTCTTTCATTGAAGGTTAAATTCATCTAAATATCTCAGGAAAATATAGCCTTGTTTCACACTTTTAAAAAACTGTTTCTACCTGCCCAAACGGAGTGTCTCGTGATAGCACATGAAGAACAGTGTTCTGTTTTCTCTTTACAGGGGGAAAAAAGCTTATTGAAGAAGAAAATGAGACCTGGAACTGGGTAGCAAAGGTAGGATATCCCTTCCTATTTTGTACTTTCAGGCATGGAAAAGATGAAGAAAAATAATCTTTAAACATCTTGTTAAAGCAATGGAAATAAGGTAGAGCAAAGCAGGATCTGGAATCTCCATAAATTCCAACATATATTTTTTATGGCACTGCTTGCCACTCATGAGGAAAGAAACAAAAAGATAATTAAAGTAGAAAAGCCATCTAATTTTGAACTGTGGAACCTGTAGAAAGTTCAATCTGTTCTGTAGAAAAAGAGAAATAAAACTTCTAATGGTGCCTATATTCTGTGTGCTCTGTTTACACAGACAACACATAAATTCCAGCTTAGAGTAACATTTGTATATTGTCATGTAATCATCTGAAAAAAAACCAAAACAACTTATTCTGAATTATCAAGAAGTTTTAATCATCCTGCCATTTACCTAGCCATTATACAAATTGTGCGAAAATGTGTTAACTACTTTTCAGGGGTGTTTAAAAAAATAATTTAATATAATTTATAAATAAGTTTATGCTTTTCTGAAACACAAATAACAAAAAAAATCTACACTGAACTTCTTTTCCTACAAATACTTCCATGTACTATCTGACTCATCTAGTAAATGTTTCCCTGTGTTCTGTTGGAAAACATGGATCACATTCAGCTCTGGACTAAGTCACTCAAATATTAATTTTAATAAACTAGGTGTTTACACATTAGCTAGGGATCCAAGCTGCATGATGGTGCACTTATATATTTCTTCCTGAAATAAGCATTTACATTTGGTCAGCTCAATTGCTCTTCAGATTCCATCGGTAGGACTCTGTGTCCCAAACACAGACACTGTGTTTCTTGTTTGAGAAGAGGTTTCCCACCAACCCTGAACATATACCATATGGATGAAAATTGTGATCACACTAGTAAGACTACTTGAATGCTGACATGTCAAAAATCAGCATAGGAAATCTAAATCTTTAGGTACTAACAAAGCCTAGTGTTTATTAATAGTAGGTGTTCATTGAGACTGTTCAACTGCATGTCTACTGTACTTTTAACTCAAATAATTCATACTGCTTTAAAAACTTGTTGTCAATAAGCATTAAAAATCACTTTAATTACCAAAATTAAAGCATTCCTGGGACAAAATACAAGCAATCTTCCAATAGTGTTCAGAAATGTT
This sequence comes from Pampusana beccarii, assembly GCA_013399365.1. Lineage (NCBI taxonomy): Eukaryota > Metazoa > Chordata > Aves > Columbiformes > Columbidae > Pampusana > Pampusana beccarii. The sequence goes on along the minus strand of VWYH01000776.1, from coordinate 176,116 downwards.
ATTCATCACAAACACCATGATGTTTATAATTCCAGCATGAACAGAGGACAAGTGATGGCACCCTGTTCTGCAAGTGAAGGAGCAATGTGTACTATGAATTGTCTTTTCAGCTGTTTCAAAGCTGCAACATTGCATAGCAAAACTGAAATTGGAAGCAAATTTTTAACATCCTTTCAAAGCAAGCATTTTATATTCATGACTTGTATATTCTGATATCACCCATTTATCTGATTTTATCTTTATGTGAATTTTCTTGAAAGTTGTTTTCTCTATCTTAAAGATAAACTTGTGAATTTAGAATGTCGCACTACTAGGATTTTACTGCCAGGGTTTCTCATTTAGTACTGTTCTTCCAGTTCTCTTCTCCTTGTTCTGTTTGTTTGGTTGTTTGTTTGATTGTTTGTTTTGGTTTGTTTTTTTTTTTTTTTGTTTTTTTTGTTTTTTTTTTTGTTTTTGTTTTTTTATTTTTTTTTCTTTTCCTTAGGTTTTTTTTTTTTTTTACCATTAACTACTTGCAGGTTAGTTTTCTTTAGGATTTGGTTTCATACTTTTGCTACGTTGCCGTAGGATTTTATTTTGTTTCAAGTGTCCACCAGACTTCAACAAGAACACCCAGATGAGATAGAATTATTGAAAAAGTTTATAGAAATTTAGCATCAATAAAATTTGTGAGACTCTGAGTTCTGAGAAAAAAAACCCAAATCCTCTGTTTAACAGAGGTAATGTACAGGCAGCAGTGTGACTTTAAGCTAAATGACAGTGATTTCTCATAATGATTTGAATCTTTACAGATGACCCACAGTCACGTTTTCTTCACACTTTTTCATTTGCGCTTTTTTTTTTTTTTTTTTTTTTTTTTTTTTTTTTTTTTTTTTTTTTTTTTTTTTTTTTTTTTTTCTGTGAAAGGGGACCTTTCCTTCAAAAAGCATGCCATTTTGCAACCCCGGGAATAGGAGGCAGGGGGATGGAGTGGAAACAGTTATTGAAATTGTCTGTAATCCTTCATCTTCACCAGTGCCTCTTTCATCTTTGTCCCCATCTGTAAGTCCATTTATCATTTTTTGTCTCTGCATTCTAATTAATATGACCATACTGAAGTGTTCTAAAGTAAAATAAGAAGTCTGTAACACTTAAAAATTAAAAGTGTTTTAATTGGCATATAATTAATATTAGTCTGCCTTGAAACCAAGTATAAGGGTAAGTTGTGGGTAAAACAATTTTTTCACAGTTTCAGTTTAATTGAGCAACTTACTGGGAAATGCTATTAGGAGCTTTTCTATCTTTAAACATCATAAAATAGAAGACATTGAAAGCAGAGAACACAAATTGCTCATTATTTCCCCAAGGTCAGGAGATCAGTCTGACAACAGGTACATCCTCTGATCAGGAGTTGGTCACACACTGGGAACATTGGGTCACAGCTTGTGGGTAATCTGCAGTCCTTATCCTGTACAACAAGCTGTGTTGAGGCCATCTTTGAAGAGTCTCAAGAGTTGGTGAGGCTTGTATGATTCTGTCTTGAGGAATCCTCAAATTTGGTCCCTAGGTGTCCCCATGTGCATCCTTACCCCATTATAAGGTAGCTATGTGAACAAAGCAGCAGTAATTCTGTCTTTTACATAACATCTGATTATTAACCATATGAACAATACTTACCACGCCTCAGTGTAATTTCTCTTTGGGGTAACTGCCCCATTCACTGTGTGAAACCTCTGCCAATGCCTGTATAAATATTTGCAGATGGTGAGTACATGAAAAATTGCAGAGTGTTGTAGATCGTAGTTGACAGGCTTATAATGCTGGATTAACCCGTTTCATGACACTATGCTGTGAATACTAAGCAGTACTTTACAAACAGGAAAGGTGTTTGTCTTTTCCATAAGGAAGGAAGGAAGAGGAGTTCCACAGGGTACAGGTGATCAAGGGGGGTCTTAGTCTTTAGTGAGAGTATAGATAATGGAAACTGTGAGGAACACTGTGATAACACCTCAGACTTTGAGGGTAAGGAAAGGAAAAGGTAACACTAGAAACAAAAAATCTATTTCTTCCCTGACAAAAGTTGACTCGTTGTAAGCTTTCAGTGAATAAGAAAGTGATATTTTCCAGAGAGTGCAGGTGATCCTAAGCAGAGATTCATCCTCATGATACATCTGATACACTTTTGGATGGCAGGACTTTTGAGCTTCTGACAGGGAAAAGGAAAGGGTAAACAATCTTAAAATATTAGCCTTGTACTTTTCCTTTCTTGATAAAAAAACCAAAACCAACCAACCAACCAACCAAATAGACAAAAAACACACAAAAAAACCCCAAAAAAACATTTTATGTGCACATGATTATTTATTCAAAAGAGACGATGGATAGTTTAGCTGTATGTTTCCTTGGCAAGAGATGTTGTGGCTGACAAAAGATTACATCATTTAAAAGAGAAACTGGAAAAATCAATGAACAAGAATTCACTGAGAAGTTAAAGAATTGACTGAGAAGTCACCTCAGGAAATCCCCAAAATGAAAATATTTGGAACCTAACCATCTAAAGGGAAGTAAAATACATTTTTCCTAGACTTACATTCCTCTCTGGGCATCTTTTTATGACCCTCCTGGAGGCAAGATTTGTGTTACCTAAGTTTGTGAAAATACCATGATGGCCATTCTTATGTTCCTCTCCTGAATGTTGCTGTGCCTAATGTTTTGAGCAGATAACAAAGAAACAGTCCTTTTGTGGCTTCACTCCTTTCACAGAAACTGACAGAATATGTAGCTTCATGTTCTGAACTATTTCAGTGGTATCACTTACTGTAACTGTTACTAAAAACTGGAGCAAGACTCTCTGCTAGAGAACAATCCACCTCATCCTAACATGGAATAGTTTTACGTAACCTGTCTTGTGTGCCTCCAGAGGTGTCCACTTCTTTCTGTCAGTAATGGGAGAGAAACTACAGTGAATTCAGCTTAATTTTGGATATCTGAAGGCAGGGGAAATAATATATATGTGCATTACCTTAGAAGAGCTACATTGCATACAGCTTTCCAAAATGGAAATATTTTATCACACAATGACAGTCTCACAGAATGAGTGAGGCTGGAAGGCACCTCTAGGATAGTCACGTTCAAAATCCTGCTCAGAGCAGGGTCAGCATGAGCAGGTTACCCAGGACCTCGTTCATTTGTGTTTTGAATAACTCCAAGCATGGAGACTCCACAACCTCCATGCGCAACCTGTTCTTGTGTTTGACCATCCTCACAGTAAAATACCTTCTTCTTACGTTTAACTGGAAATTTCTACATTTTGATTGGTGCCTGTTGTCACTGGGCACCACTTAGAAAAGTGTTGTGATGTCTGAAATAACAGAAAAGAATGAATAAATATTTCAATGACTCTGCAAACTTGACCAGAGGTATCTGTTTAGTTATTTCAAGGAAGGTATAAAGAAATTAATCAAATAATGAACTACCAAGTGCCTGGCCAGCTCTCTTTCAATGGTGTAATAATTAACTCTTTCTTCTCAGACAGAGAACTGCAAGCAATATAAATCACTTTCTTGGAAGTGTAATAGTGGGATATAATATTTCTATTATAAATGGAATATTGAGTTGGAAAAATTAAGTTTTGACATCCAGCTTACTGAGAGTCAGAATTACTGTTGATTATAAAAACTCAGAGATACATGAAATTTTGCTTTTTAGCAATTGGAAAGAACCAACAAAACAATCAAGAGTGATGCACTTCATACTGTAAACCACAATACAATTTGACATCTGGCCAAATAAAAAACTTCCTGCTAATAAGGATTCGATCTCAGAGAGTATATGAACTATATCATTTACATTCATAAATGATTGCAGGAACAGGTCTAAAGATTACAGAAAATATAAAAAATGTTACTTTTTATTATTTTGTTTAATATCTGCACATCGGTTTGCATTGTGTCCATTTTGCTTACAGAGTTAACGGGCTTGTGTGTGTCTGTGAGTTACACCTTTTTTGTTTTAATGATGCATGTCAATTAGTGCAAAATGAAACAAGCAGAATTTAGACTTTAGTGTTTTTGAACGTTATGTTCTGTGATCTACTACATTGCCACTTCCAAAACCACCAGCTATCTTTTAAGACTAAAAAAATAAATTAGAAGTATCACTAATCTTGAAAAAAATGCAGAATAGAGAAGAATATTCTTTGAAATCTCAAGGAAAGCTTTAGGGAAGTATCTCTTTAGTTCTCCTCTAACAAATTAATAAAAAAATTATCTGTGTGTGTATGTGCACTGAATGTTAAAGTGTTATTTCCACTATGCAACAATGAAAGATTTATTAGTAGTCTTTGACTAACTTGTAGTATTTGCTTTGTTCTGACATTGAAAATTATAATTTTTCTTAATTAATAGAGTGACATTCTATAAGAATGAATTATTCTGGCTGTGAAAATTCATTATTACTAAATGAAGTAGCAGAAATAGGTTGGATATCTAGTATTTCCACTCACAGCAAAAAAATTACCCTATCTTTAGTTATTCAAATTGGTAAGTAAGAAAGCATATAATTGCCCCAATTTAGAAGCTATCTAATTTGAACACTTCCTTTAAAGGATGTGACTCTTCTAGAGTCTGAAAAAGAAACACTTCTGTGAAATCTTGTGGGGAAAAAAAAAAAGACAACTTCCCCCATAATAACAAACAAAAAAAAGCAAAACCAAAACCAACAAAACAAAACAACACCAAAAAACCCTAGCTAGCTTCTGAAGAAGAGGAAGAAATAGCTTTGAAGAAACTATATGTTAATATTAGAAGGAAAAATACAATGAAATTAGATACACATATTTTAAAAAAAATTTATACAAATGAGTCAATACAAAGTATTTTGTTTTTACATTTAAAAGTACTATTATATTGTAGTATAAAACAATTGAACTAATTTTTTTTTTTTAATTCTCATTAGGGAACATTTGCTAAGTATGCATAAAAGAGAAAAATCACTAAGATAGAAGAGGGCAACGAGATCCTTAACAAAGATAGTTAAAAATCTCTAAACACCTGCACCTTTAGCAAACCTGTTTTTTCATCTGGCAGTCCTTTCTTTTTGAGTAACATCACCAGGAGGCTTCCATCCCAGGATTCTGCTTATCCCAGGATTCTGCTTTGCCATTAGGGACAGTGGTGGACTGATAGATGGATGGCCACTTCTGAGATGGTCAAGTCCAACCCCTTCCCTAGAGCAGGGCGAGCCAGAGCAGGTTGCCCAGAACCACCTAGAAGCAGTTGCACAGGATCTTGTCCAGTCAGGTTTCAATTATATCCAAGAATGGAGACTCCACAACCTTTTTTCTTCTGTTTAGATTTAATTTTAATTTCTTTATTTCCTGTCATCCTGTCACGGAACACCACTGGCTCCTTCATTCTTCATTCCCCTTGTCAGGTATTTATACAAATTAATAACATCCCACTGAGTCTCCCCTTCTCCAGGCTGAATAGTTCCAGCTTTGTTTGACTCTCTCCTATTATGTCCCACTTTGTTCAACTATACACTTGGTAACTTGATTCCAATGGGTAAAAGCTACAATTTACTACTGTGTGAAAGGTTTTGATGCATATGTCCAGTCAAGTGTGTTTTAGTTATTCAACATCGTTTAACCCTGTTAAAAATATTTAAACACTTATTTTGATAAAGTTTCATACAAAGGAAATGTGATCCACAATAGATGATGAATTCAAACAACTCTGCCTTAAAATGGTAAATAACTTTTGGTGTGTAGTCTTTGTATTCTTTTAAACAAGTTTAAATCTACTGATATTGAAGTCTACCCTTTGATATATATGTTCTGTATACTAAAGAAGTAAGTCTTGATTCACTTATTTCTCTTAGTTTCTGGGTAAACACTACCGTAAGCTGAATTGTGAGTGATGAGCTGAGATCATCTTTTCAGGCTGTTGCTTCTGAGATGGCCTTTTAAAGTAAAACCAAGATGACAAGTAAAACCAAAAGGGGACAATTAAGCCTGTAGGTTGATCATTGGTGTCTTCCTAAGTGATTTACCAGAGATGCCAGCTTCTCAAAAAGACAATATTGGACTGTCAAGCTTTTGCATTTGAAAATGTCTCAATATTGGGTTATTTCACCACCATGATTTTTTTTCTTATTCTTCTCACTCTCTCTCTACTTGCTCCTTCTGCCCCATCATTATTGAGATAGAAGTAATAAGATAATTTATTATCTGGTACCCTCTTTTTNTTTTTTTTTTTTTTTTTTTCAGTCTGGACAAAATATAGAGATTAAACTGGTTTTAATGGTTAATGATTTGATGGTTTAATAGTTCTGTGGAGATCATGGTCGTTTTTCAAATGCATTGGAAGCTATTTTTGTCATCAGTCATGAGGTTTGATTGTTTGCTGTGAAGGTTGTGTGGGAAAACACAGCACAGTTTTATTTCTTCCTTTCAGTTCCCCATAGAGAAAGGTTAGATAGAAAGGATACAAAAATCCATATATATTGTGTCACTTCAGAGGTTTCCAGAAAACCTGTTTTCTACCTGTATAACCGGTACATACAGCAGTTGTTAAAATAGTAAGGGAGACAGCTGATGCTGGTTTTGTATAAGAGTTTAATGAACTGACCATTCTGCAAACATGCAGACACATGGTACTTTCTCTGAGAACACTTGCTCAATACTTTTCAGTAGCAAGTTCATTTTTGCAGCACTGCTTGACATAATAGTCACATGCTTCTGCTTGCATGGAGGCTTTATTAAGTGTTTTCATCTTGCCAGCTAGATCACTAGAATTTGTTGATTATCAGGCAATCTTGAAATTATCTTGAAAGGTGGTTCAGATATAACAAGTAATGAAGAACAACTAAGAAAATATATTGTACAAGTAATTAAAAAACTGAACTTGTTTTTCAGAATACCTCCGTATAACTTATACAGATTGTGGAAACCATATATATATTCCTCTATTTTACGAAAATCAAAATCACTGTTAATGATTTAATATATGCACATAAAATGTTTTCTAATATCAGATGCCTATGTTCTGTGCTTAGGCCAGCCTAAGGTGTTTTCTGTGTCATATGGTTTGGATGGTTGTTGTCTAGGGGATGTGTAGTGAGCAAGTTACTTGCCATCAGGTGATACGGCAAATCATTACAGAAAATTCTTCAACACCAAATAAAAATCTCCATGGAAAATTGGACCCTGCATGCTGTAACATCATGTGATCCTCATGGGGTCTTGGATCTTGGGCTGCAAGTGAATTTTGTAGAAAGTCTGTATGTTGTTGTTTTTGTCCAGCATATTTTAAAATAAACACGTATGTTTTCTCACACTTCTTATACTTTAAATATTTAGTTCTGCTTCTGATACAAAGAAAACACATGAAAAATCTGTGGAACGCATGCCAATAATGCAGAACTTTAGTACATGTGAATTTTGCTTAGAGTAATAAAGTATTTCCTTTTGATTTATGCATATTTTATATCCAGTACTTCACATGATGAGCTCTTCCTTATACTTTTAGTTGAAGTTTAATATTACAACACAAGTTTCTTTTAAGAATTTTTTTGCTAGGATATTTGAAAAAAAAAACTATTAATTTTATAAATTTAGAAATATCTTCAACTACAGCCCAGTAGCCCGGGATAATTAATCATGTAGCCATATTAGTTTAGATTTTTTCCAGCTTTTTATAGAAGATTGAAAGTGTGTGCTTTTTGAAATACCTTTTTCTAGAAGGTGTTGGGTTTTATTTTTTTTGCTTGCTTGCTTGTTTGTATGATTTTAGGTCTAGTTACAGTTTCACATTTTGTCCTTTGTATTCACTATTCTTGTAGTTAAGTTAAAAACTTAAAACCCCGTATCTGGGAGGTTCAGTACTTTAAAAATGATTAAATTAAATTAAAGTTTTACAAATTAAAAAAATGAGGACATTGAAATACAAATTTTAACCATATTCTACAAAGTTTGTATAATAAAACTTGATTTTTTCTTTTACACCAGTAAGACTTCGAATTTGATAACTGTTTGTTTTGCTCTTAATGTTGCCCCACCAGCTGTTTGCCAAAATGAGAATTCTGCTCAATTCTTTAGTGAAGAAATAGCACTTAAAGTAGACAGGAGAGGAAATAAGAGAATCAATTATATCTAATCAGGCCTATAGTAGGATCCTGATCCTGTAATAAGAATAACGTGAACTAATGCTTGACTCCACATACCCGGAGTAGCTCAGTGTAAATGAAGGTTTCAGGCCTTGTAATTTAAAAACTGGACTATAATCCAATTCCAGTTTCATTTGTGCACAGACTGTTCTTTCTCAGCATTACGAAATGTCTAAGATTTTAGAGACTGAAAAAATGTGATTAGTAGCAGTAATAACCACATGTAAGTGCTGCAGATTAAATTGCTGTGATAAAGTAAAATTGAAAAAGATTTTGTTATTCTCATTTTTTTGGGGAGGTTTCTTACAGAGGTATCAGTCAACTAGTGTGCAAGAGGTCTCTGGGACAGGTACTGTTGCCCTGATTTGTTCATATTGAATTTACTATATTACAGCTCAAGTCTCTAACTGGGACCCCATGATGCTAATGTAACATAAATAAATAAATATTAATGGTATGTCTAAGTTTTCATTAGTGTTTTTTCTATATTTAACCATTTTTTCAATGATAGAAAGTTGTTGTCGACTGAATTGTCTTAGTCACAGTCCAGAATATTTAACATACCAAGATGCCAGTCTTCCATTATGCACATGATTATTTTTAAACATTTTAACTTTTCGTAGAAGCTAGTAAAATAGGAACATGACTAAAAGTGATAACTCTACAATTCCAGTGTTTTACAGTTTAAATTCATCAACATCTAAGTGTAGCCAAATAATGCTCTTGACATTTTTCTTAATTCTTCAGACAATTGTTTGTTCGTTTCTTGTTAACTAAAGAATAACATAAGATATAGCCTAACAGCTAATAAAGATCTATTTAACCTTTGTTCCTCAGCTCTATTGGAAATGCTAGAAAACTCTTATCAGACAGCCCACAGCCTACTTTGACTGTGAGTGTATTTTGCTAATAGTCTAAAAGTTGATTCAGAATACAGATTCTATTATAACAAAGTTTTGGGAAATTGTGCAGTATATTCAGTCACAAAGTTTGTGTGACTATTAATAACGAATCTAGGCTAAGGACAAAGAGGAGATGGTAGAAGAGAGTGTCATGGGGGAGTAATTTAGAGTTCTGCTTGCTGCAGAACAATGTTTAGATTTCTTAAAGAGAAGCGCAACCTCAGAGAGTTGAGTGGTGGGTTTGCTCTATTATTTACTGCATGGGAGAGATATAACAAACCAAATATCGCTTCCCTTCTTTCCAGGTGTGTGTATTTGTTCATGAAGCAAACCTTCAGGCGTTTTCTCTCCCTGAGGACTGTTTACTCCAGGGGCTGTGTTTTGAAGCTCCGGAGGCAAACTCTGAGGTGACACGTATATCCGTCACAATGCAAACGTTCAGGATTCTTCCCCTGATAACCGTTCGCTCCAGAACGTGTACTTAGAGCTCCCAAGGCAAACTTTCAGGGGAGACCAAAGTTGCACGCAATGTAGACTTTCAGGAAGCAAAATTTTCAGGAAGAATATCTAATGGAGTAAAATAACAAAACTGCTGACTCAAGCTGGGTACCTACGCAGAGGTCTACCCAAACATGGAAAACTACAAACTTTTATATCTTTACAAACCATTCACACCAAGATTCAGTCCAATAGCAAAATTTCGCCACCAGGTCCCTTGCTCCCCATTGGACTTCTTTTCCCTGACTCCACGTGGGCCTCTGTTTTGTTCAGTTGTTGACATTGTTTCAGGTCCACATCTTTGAAGGTGCCATTTTGTTTGGATAAATCCTGTTTTTTTCTCAGCGAAATGCAAAAATAGGGCCTGCTTTCAAGATGTCTGTGACGTCTCCGTGTTAGCCTTGGATCATTGTTTTCCCAGTCGGTCCTATTTTTCCCAGCAAAATGCAAGCTAGACTTTATCTTGCAGGCATTTAGTGTAATCTGCGGTTACTTTTGGTAAATACAAGTAGAACCTTACAGCTTAAAATTTTAGCAAATCTAGTCTACCAAGTAACATGAATCAAAGAGTACACTAAAAATTATATAACCTTATATCTCTAAACAATCCATTACATTTGGTGTCCATCTACTTAAGCTAAATGATCCACTGACCTGTGAGTAGTAAAACCATTGCCATACAGCTCATTTATTTAGCATGGAGAGCTCAAAGTGGGCTCATCAAGGCTGTCATATTTATAGAATGGAGTGGTTGACTTGTAGTAAAATTGCATACAGTAGGAAAAGTCTGCACAAGACTCCCTGCGCTCACAGGCCACCTGTGTTCAGTGCACCGTTCTGTTTCCCTGTGGGTCTCCTGGAAGGAGTTCTTGGCCTGGCTGTGGCTCAGGCCCTTCCCTCCTCTGGAGCCTGGACCAAACTGCTGCTGGTTTGGCTGGGGGGGGGTCGAGTGCACCCGCCACAGAGAGGCAAGTACTTGTTTAAAGTACAACAGTCAGAATTGCCAGCTGATTTCTAAAGTGTGTTTGAAGACATTTTCTGATTATTTTTAAATTAATTTTACCCATTAAAGTGAAGAGAGCTTTCTGGCCTCTGGCAGTTTTTCTGGATTGAAAAATGTGAAGTTTTAAAAGATGTGTTAGAGTGTCTGTGTGTAGCTAACGATTATAGTTACCACACTTTTTGAAACTACTTTATAAATATGGATTGGAGTCTCTATAGAATAATAATATCAACTGGAGAGAGACTCCAATGTCTTGTGTTTATGTTGTAGTATATCACTGCCATTGGCTAGTTAGGGTTGTTTCTATATCTTCAGTCATAAGTCAATGGCTCATATGTGTGAGAGAAAAATGCTTGCAGAGTGGGAAGCAATGTCCTTAATTCTAGCCTAGCCAGCCACAGACTTTGGCTTGACTAGGAATTTGGGCAGATAGCTAACTGTCTGGTATGAATAGCAAATTATTTGCTTAACTATTGCCAAGCCAGGCCTACATTTTCCCTGAATGTACTTTGTTAGTAAAAGATACCATGCTTTACATTGCTTACAACCTCATAATTCTCAGTAGGACAAGTAAAATATGAACAACAGTATCAAAAAAAAAAGCACCCAGTTGCTCATTTTAAGGCACTAAAGGAACCAGATACAAGGCTAAGGGAATAAATTTTATTTTTCCTGTGCAGTCACTGCATAGCTTCCTTGAGAATACTTAGGAACGCTTCACCAACTCCCTGAAAACCTATTTGCTTAAATCACATCTAAATCCTAAGCTGTGATACTATTCAGACACTGTCTAAGAACAGAGAAACTCGGAATCTCTTGAAAGCTGAAGTTTGAAGTGTGAGGATAACAGTGGGAATACAAAATCCGTAATTGTGGGGACAACAGAACAGCCACCTCCAGCAATTTAAGGCTGGTTGCATTCTTGGGTTTCCTTTCCCTCTGTCATGCATTTCAGTTTTGAACATTTATTCCACAGATTCCTGGAGCTGTTTTCTGTACCCTTTCTGCATACAGTATGAATTCCCAGAGCTCACTGAACACATCTATAAAACATGTCATACAATATCCAACTAGTGTCTGCTTTCTTGTGACAGAATTGCTGCTCCATTTCATATAATTCATCATATCGATCTGTGCTGAACAGGCAGACAATGTAGATGACTAGTGGAAAAACGGTGAAGTCGAGATATTTGAAAGCATCTCACTGCAGATTGGAGGCACACTTTACACCTTTTTTTAGAGTGTCTTTAGAAGTCCACTACCCACTTCTGAAAGAGAATTTCTCCGATTTGTTTTAACATATATGAGCTGACTTTTTAAAGTAAACTAAACTAAACAAAACAGGGCTTTCTCCTGCATGCTTAGCATGTTCCAAGCAATACCCAGGAATTATTTGAAGGGCAGCATAGGCCAGCAGCTGTTCTTAGTTGGCAGTATAGATGAGACCATGCTACTATGGAGGAAGCAAGTTTAGTCTTACAGACATGGGCCGTAATATGGCAGTTGGACTTAAGATCAGAGAACAGTACTGGGCCATTTTATTTAGAAGTATGAATGTAGACAAGCAGAGTAACAGCTAAGTGTTTTTCTCAGCACTTTGCTATACACACTCCTATTCAGATGTGGAAGATTAAAAATGTGATGCTATCTTTGGAATACAGCTGTTAGGCTAAGTCTTCTGAACCAATAAGTCAGTGACTTTACCTCCTGTGAATATCTTCCCTCTCTTCCTATATAGCTACCAACACATTGGTGTTAAAACATCTTATTTTATCACCTACCTTATTTTATTCATTTGTCTTAGAAATGGAACAGAGTTTGTTCACGTATGTGGCAGTAAGTACTGTAGGAATAACCTCATGTTCAGATTCTGATTTTACCTGTTGAGGTGAGACTTACATCTCAACACATTCTCTCCGGCAACTTATTCTCTCTACAAATATGAAACTAGAAGAATTTTTATGTCTTAATTCTGTCTAGTGAAAGTGTGATGGGCTTGAAGTGACGCAATAATGGTTGCTAGAACTCACTTCAGCTGCTAGGCAGGTTTCTCCAATTCATAGGAGGCTGTGGACATGCACGGATGCTTGAATTGTTACACTAAAAGCAAAATCACAGCAGTGCCATACTCCACACAGTCTGAAAAATTCTACAGACCTTGTTTTTTATCCTCAAGTGATACCAGATGCATCTAATCTTATTTTAGAACCTTGTATTTAATTGAGAATGAGCCAGAAGCTAGTTTCCTTATTGTATCAGTGTTCTTCTACGTTATAGAAACGAATGAAGTTCTTCTAGTGTTGTCTTCCCATTCCTACGTCTAATCCAAACTGCAGGATTAGCAACAATGCATTGCTCATAAAATGAGTTGCCTACACTGCCAAACAACTTCTACATTTCCCCAAAACTAAGATTATAGTCTAAACCCTGCAGAATGTTGCACCCTTGCTCAATAGCTTTCAGCTGTAAATCTTGCTCTTAGGATCTGCTGTTGCCAAAGTCTAATTCCTGAATCCTACCCTAATCCTAGGTTTAATACCATACTTAAGGAACCTGTAAGCTTCTAATTCTGGCAAGTGGCATTGTTAATTCAAACTAGATGGGCCCCTATATTACCAGACATCTGCTTACCATTTTGGCTGCAGTTCAGTTCAAACAAAGCATCATTTTTTTTTGAACAGTTATTATATGCTCTTTACTGACAAAAGGTTGCTTCATTCCTATTGCTTATTTAGAATTTCCTTAAAAAAACCAAACAGAACAGAGCAAAACAAAACCAAATCAAAACAAAACAAAAAACAAACCAAACCCAAAACAGAAGCAAAACTAAAACAACCAAACCAAACCAACAAACAAAAACACACAAAAAAACCCCAACAAAACCTAACCATCATTTGAAAACTTTGCAGCCACCATGAAGACATTGATTACAGATTTACAACCACATGACGGCAAATTTCCAGTCATGATCCTAAGTTCTTCTTAGAGCCTTCTAGGGCTTGATACCCCTGATTTTTAGATAATGATATCCAAAATTTCCCAGCCCATTACAGGAAATCAAACTCTATGAGGAAGAAAATTTCACATCTAGGAAACTCTGATTAGTGCCAAAGGAAGGCATTTGTCCGTTCAGCAGTGTACACACTATTACAGGTGCTTCACCAGTCCTCTGCTTTCTGCCACTGTTTTTCTGTAGAATACAACATTGAATGTAATGAATATGGACCTTGTTTCAAGGTATAATGATAACTTCCTAAAAGTAAACAAATAACAATTCTAGCTGAATTATGTTCTTATGCATTATGCACCTTAAGCCTTAGGTTTATATTTGTCCTTAAAATACCACACCATAACATACAGCTGTTTACAGGTCGCATACAATGCAGTGAATTGAATTTTTTTTTTTACATTATTTGAAAGACATATAAAAGAGAACAGATAAGATTATTTACATATCCATAGCTGGAAAACTTCCAATACTGTATTCACAGCTTCTGATTATCTCATAGGATTTGTGGGGTTAGTTAGGAATTTCAGATGAACTAGCTCTTGTGCAATGCATTTTTCTCCCTTGTAGCTTCCTTTTGAGGTATATTCACATGTTGTTTTCATTCTTCAGTATTGTTATTCACACTACCTATTCTCTTGATTATTATTCAATTTTTTATGTGAATCATTTACTTTGAGGAATGTCCAAGTTTTGACAGATATTTTTCTACCAGTCTTACGGGAAATCTGACAGACAATTGGAGCATGAAAACAGGCACATTGGTGCTGCAGAGAGAAATTGTGTTACACTAATCTTACACCCACTGGGCATTTTAAAACTGTAGCTTTCGTGAAATAGACACAACAGAACTTGGTGACATTCTCTGGAGAAGATAAGACAGCTCATAAACACGCGTGTTTCTTGCATGAAGTACACTGACCTCTTTCGTAGTTCAGCATAAACCAGTGCTGATGCTAGTTTTTGTTGATGGAAAGAGATTATAGTACTGTGTTCAGAAATGTGGTGGTATTTTAAGCTGCTACCAGCTTCTTCCTTCTTGTCCATAACTGTTTATTTCAAATTCTTGGCTGGAGGTCAGTGGCATAGAGAACTGAGTCAGCAGAACAAAACAGACCATGTGAGCACACCTAATCTGCTTCAGTACAAAGTCAGTAATCTTAATTTATATTTGTAAAATTTTTATGGAGTTAACTGCTTTCTTATCTATTCTGTTTCTTCTGGTACTAATCTTTCCTACACATCTGCCTGGTATATAGATATAAGACAAAGGGCAGGTCAATAGGCCATAATAGTGTGTTCTAGAAATCCCTAAGTTTGGACTTATTATGCTGATGCAGTCATATAGCACTTTAGTCCAAAATAATTTCGGGCAGCTTTGCTCATTAAGCTATTTTCCATTGTACCAAATATAACCATATCCTAAGGGAGTTTAAGACCAGTGAAGTACATATAAAAATGTCCCATGTAACACTAAGATTGTGTATATATGTCACTGGGACTGTAGGGATTTAATCAAAATAATTTTCTTGTATGTCTTGCTAGTGAAAGAGATGTTACCACATGAGCAAAAATGGTCAATGATAAGGCTTTCCATCCAGGAAAAGCAAACAAAAAAAAAAGCAGTAGTTTATCATTTTAATTTTATTTCACATTAGCACAACAATAATGAAAATACACTATTTTTGTAGCAACTGACATTTTAAAAACAATACAAACCAATAAAGCTGTGATTTTGACAGTTCATATACATTTTTAATATATGAACACAATAACAGTAAAATTTCCAGTTAGGTAATTATGTTATTCCTTAGCTGTATCCAATCTGCCTCACAACTCCAACTGAAATTACAGCTCTGTTGCCCTTAGCTGCCCTTAGCTGCCCTTAGCTGCCCTTCTTCTCTGGAACTGATCTTGGTCATGTACTTCAGGTATATTGGCTCAATGTACTGATGACCCATGGCTGCAAGATCAATAGGCAGTTTTCACTAGTCCAGAGAACAGATGTGTGTGCCTGGTCAATCTGATGAAAAATCAAAACATGCCAGCAGATGTGAAGTTTTCGCTTGCTATCTCAATAAATGTTTATGAAAACTTTTTATCAGTTCTGCCACACAAGTTACAAGCTGTCTGCAACTCATAAAACATATTGCTTGGTGAATCCTGAATTATTTTGCTTTCCTAATAAAAAAATATTATTTTTAATATGAATATGAAAGACCTTTTTTTTTTTTTTNTTTTTTTTTTTTTTTTTTCCTATGGGACTATTTTTAGCTCTCTTTACATTTCTTCTATGTAGTTTAAAGCATGGGAGAGAGAAGGCACTGACAACTGTGGGTTTGACCTGTGCTATTTTGATACTGAATCTGTTTTAGATCTTGCCTAACATTTTAGTTTCCAAGGTTATGCATATTAAGTGCTTTGCTTGCTGTTCTGGCAACAGTTGACACATTTCACAACAAGATGTATCTCATGGTTTTCTCTGATGTAACAGGAACAGAAAGGATAAAAGAGCAGGGTCTCATTATTAATGGATCAAATGGATTCTTTTCCCTTCAGGGATAGGTCTGTAATGTCCAAATATTTATGCATTACCATCTTGTGCTGGACGTTTATTTTATGTGCTGAACCATTTGTGTTGTATTTTCATGTAAATTAACACAACTAAAATGATATGCCATGGAGTATGGGAAAAAATACCCCATGTCAAATAAGTGTTGACATCTGCCTTGTTTGGCAGCATCTGTCCATTTCAGAGTCCAGGATGACTGCCAGAACTTCATTGGTCTTCATGTGTTGATATTGACACTGGAAACAAGAAGAAGAAACTTAACAAGGCATAGAATTAGATGGTAAAAAGGCACTTACCAGAGAGTCTCCCTTATTCATCATTTTAAAAACACTGTTTAAACACTTGCCTGTAAGACAAAGTATCAGTCACAAGGACCTCAGAAAGCTCAAAGCTGTAAAACGAAGTACAACACACAGTAAAAAAATGCATGAAGCTCAGAATATAAACGTGCTTTTACACTTGCAGTGAAATTCAGGTGCATATTCTCTATTTGAATATCAAATAGATCTTTACAACTGAAGTTCATAAACCAGTGCACAATTTTACACAGCAAGGTAGAAAACCTACACAGCAGAAGCTATCATGAGATTAAACTGGAAATTATATTGTGGAACAGATTGATATTCCTTTGACAATTATTACATGTTCTGGCTATGAATACCTACTCTGCATCTGAGTCTTTTAAACATTTTGGATTTAAAGAGCCAAATCTTTTGTTGAGTAAATCTTTCCAAGTGCTACGGCAAAGTTGTAATCCATTGACTCATGAAGTTCTTTGGCAGAGTACAAATAAAATAAACCCTAGTACCTTTGAACTAACTCTAGCTTTTTTACATACTTTCATTTATTTTCAGTAACACTGATCCATGCCACCACAAAATAATTTGAGAATGGCTGTGAAGACAAATTAAACTTTTAGTGGATGAACTTCTTGTTGTTCCAAGCGAAATTCGTTTTCACAAATCTTGCTAGACTTGCTATCTAAAATATTGTAAATATTTTAATTTTACTTTGTTTTATAAATTAGGATGCTATAAGAAAAAAAAATCTGCATAATATGTGTAGAACTTACTGTCTACAGGGGAAAATACACATTTTAAATAAAAAAGTATTGCCTGAAATTTGGAGATTCTACAACCTATCAGGATAATCTGCTCTACTGCTTGATTATCCTCATAGTAAAAGCTTTTTCCTGATACACAGCCTGAACATTTCTTGTTTCAACTTAACCTGTTGACCCTCACTCTCCCCTTCTGCACCACTGTGAGAATGACCCCTTGTTGGTGCTGGGTAGCTGTTAGGTGTCCCTCAAACCATCTGTTTTCCAGGCTAACCCCGCCCAGCTACATCAGCCTGTCTTCATGTGGCAAGTGCTCCAGCCCCAGCACTTTGGGAGCCCTCTCCTGAGGTCCCTCTATTTTTTTGGTGTCTTTCTTGTGTTGGAGCCCAAAACTCAATGTAGCATCTAGAAGTGGTCTGACGAGCACTACATATCACTGGATAATCCCTTCCTTCGATCTACGGGCTGTGCCACTGTTCATACATCCCCAGAGCTGTTGGGCACCTTTGCTACCAGCACACATGGGTTCATGTTCCGCTTGCTGCAGACCACCACTCCAGGGACTCTCCCACAGAGCTGCTCCCAAACACTTTTGCCATACTTGTCTTTAAAACGATTGAATACAACTGCTTTGTTATTCCTCTCCCCTTATTTTTAGGAGAAACAAAGATCTTGGATAAATTTCCTCTTATTTAGAAGAAATTATTAGACCTTAAGGAGACCACAGACCGCAGCCAACAAAATATGCCCACGTCATTTGAGGCCATTATTTCTCTCAGTTCTTTGGTACCACATCCATGATTTCTGCCTGCAGTGAGTAATTGCAAACAGCTTAAGAGATAACTATAGAAGTGATTCACGACTGAACAAGACCTTGTATCTCTTGAGAAAGCTTATTTGCTTTCTTCTCAAATAATACAATGTATAATTCTTTTGTTTAATATAATATCCATTTTAATGGACACATAGGTATTCATTTGGCAGACACTTTAACTGTAAGTACATAGTTACTCTCCATGAATTCTCTGAGAAATCTGAATGTTTAAAGCTTGTTTGTGATTCTGCATAGATTTGAACCTAAACATAGGTTGCATTAGGGATTCCTCTACAATATATTTTGCCACCCACACTACTGAAAAGCTGTTCATGGTGGATATTTGTCACTTATTTTAGAGATTATCTAATTTCAAGAAAGCTCAATAAGCTATTCTATTTCTCCCACCTTCATCTCTTGTTCTTGCTATACAAAACTAAATGCCATGGGGGCAGGAAGAAACACTTCAGCAGTAGTTTTTCAATATATATTACCACAGGACACCAAGTATAATGTGACAAACCAAATGGGGCAAATCATATGACACATTCCATATTAAATGCAGATTACTTAAGTATTTATGAGACTATTTGCATCTAATCTAACCTATTCAGGCAATTTTCAGTACAAAGGAAAATATGTCTCTCAGAAAGGAAGGGGACAATGTTGAATTATTTCTCTCCATAGACATCTTATAGAACTTGAATGGAAGAGTCATTGCTACTCCTCTGAATAATACCTGTGAACATTAGCTCTCTGTTAGAATGATTCGTGGCTGAAGAGATGTGGAAGGTAACATTGTCTCAATTTTAAGTCATGCATATCCATATCCATGCCTAGAAACACAAAGAAAGACAACAGGATGGAAGATAACCCTGTCCTCTTCTTTGTCCTATTGCCAGAACATACATCTTCATTATGGTGGATTTAAGTAGAGAGTACCTTCAATCACAGATCTAATAAGGTGGAAAAATTTGTTAAAGCCTTTAAATCTAGCAGTTTGAAAGAAACAAGGAGGTTTAAAAAAATGTTTTAAAATGAATTGATAAATATTTCTCAATTTTTAGCTCCCCACTATAATTATGCAAAGCTTTTATTATTGGGAATATGGCAATGGCAATTGAAAAGTGTCTGGCTTCTTCAGACACTGAATCTTCATATTGTTTCCTCTATACAATTTTTCTCACAGGTCTAAAAAAAGTTACAACCCAGACCAGGAAATCTTTCAACATTACTTGCTAGTAGACATTACGGGGGAGCTACGAGCATAGAAGAAAACATTTGAAATCCTCCCTATATGAAGAGTTCTTGGTTAAACTATTTTTAACTAGGAGATTTCAAATGACTTTATAGTCCAGCCAAATTAATCTTTATAAACAGACATGAGTGCTCACATCTAAATTTAGAATAATAAACACGAACCTGATACAATTTTTATTTTTGTAGAGATAATTGCTAAAAATTAATATTTATTTCAATATTAGAAAATAACAAGTAATAGGAAATAGACTGGCTCTTTCCTGTTAAAATCAGAGGGTTTGTTTTGTTTCATTTCAGATCCACTGATTCCACACTGTTAATAGTAACTGTTTACATCATTCAAAAGTAACTTGGAAAACCAAGGTCAATGGTGTTTTATTTTTCAAATACTTAGGAGAAATCTATTTTTATTGAAAAACCTAGTCTATATCCATCCCAGAGACATTCTTAAGGCTGTGCAAGAAGAAATAATTATTAGAGCTACAGCACATAGTTGAAAGAAATTATATGTAAGTAAATGTGCTTAAATGCAGCTTTATGGGCTTTTATTATAACTGTATAATCAACCTTATATTCCAATCACTTTAATCCCCTTAACATTAATGGAATATTGAAAACATTCATTACATTATCAAGTGACCAGCAGGGAAGTTACAGTGGAGTGATTGTATGATTGTTTTAATTGACCCTTTTGAACTAATATTGTGTGCATCATAATTTATACATATTAGTGAGTTTTAGTACCACAATCTGATATGGAATTCCTCATGATTATTAGCATAAAAAATTTGGATTATTGCTTTATTTTTAACTTCTTCATCAAAATCTCTCATCTGTAGCAATGTAATCAATATAAGACATTAACTTCTATGCCTCATGTCAATGATTTTTTTCATTACCACTCTGCCTAAAGCAGAGAAATATGTTAATAACACTCCCCTCCACAAAGAAAAAAAAAAGAAAAAAGAAAAAAAGAAAAAATAATTCTTGCTGGTCTACTATATATTCTTCACTACAACATATGCAAAAAGGATAATTATCAACTCACTTTATCAGAGAGAACAAGGTGAAAAATGCATAAACATGTTCATTTTACAGGGAGAAAAGCTATCTAGAAAAACTTATTACTATAGCCATGAAAAAGGATTCCCACAAGTGTCTCAAATTCAAAAGTCTATCCTGCACAGTGAACTGAACAGCTCTCCACATTCCACTGAATTGTCAAGAAGTTCTAGTTTTTGTCTACCCAGCCAGACCTTTGTCCACTGCATCACAGCAGCCCTGCCGGGCAGCTGTGGGGCTCTGAGCTGGCCCCAGTCAGCATGCCCAGCCAGGCCCTGTTCTACCACTGGGTCAGCTAAGGCACAGTGGATATGTCACCTCTGTTTATTTTCCAGTTGGCACTTCTGGTATTTTGTCACCTGTAAAGCTATATGTCCATTGCCTTGTTTTCTGACAGCACTCTGTTATTCTAGCAGAGTAGTCCCATGCTTATGTGGTGAGATTGTGCCATCTGTCTCAGGACCAGTCCTGCAGCCATGCTGCTAACAGTCAGTAGCAGAGGAAATCCTACTTGGTTGTATTGGTTTACTATCAGATAAATGGGTAAGATGCCCCTGAGCTTTCTCTTTTCCAGGACAAACAGTCCCAGCTGTCTTGGCATCTCTTCCTATGACAGGTGTCCCAATCTCTCAACCAGGCTCATGGTCCTCCATAGGACTTGCTGCAATATATCCATGTGTCTCTTGTACTGTGAAGACCAGAAATGTACCCAGATCTCTGGCTGTATGTCCCCAGAGCTGAGCAGAGGGGAAGGATCACCTCCCTCAGCCTTCTGGCAATGGTCTGCCCAAGGCAGTCCTGGAGGCTGTTGCCTTTCTTTGCTGTGAGCGTGAATCGCTGGCTCATGTTCTATTTATTGTCCACCAGGACCCCAAAGCCCTGCTCTGTAAAGCTCCTTTCTAGCCAGTTGGCCTCCTGTGTCTGCTTATGCATATGGTCATTCCTCTTGGGATTCCTATTTGACCACTTTTCCAGACTGACAAGGTCCCTCTGAATGGCCACAAAACCATCTGATGTATCAACCACTCCTCTCAGTTTTGTGTCCTCTATAAACATGTGGAGCTTGCATACTGCCCCATCATCCTGGTCACTAACGAAGCTGTTGATGCATATTAGCCCTAGTATTGACCCTGAGAAACAGGACTAGTGACTGGCCTCAAACAGGATGTTATGTTTACAACCCTTTGAGTCCAGCACTTCAGTTTTCAGTTCAGCGCGACTGGTCATGAACTGATTTGATGGGTGTCATGTGCCAACACGTGGCTATAAAACCCTCAGTAGTGGAGATGCGGGAAAGCTTTGTGGGAAAAGTGGGGAAGGGTTATGTATTAGTGCTCAGCATAAGGCTGGTGGGGGCAAGAATTGTCTTTGCCTCAGCTCGACTGAGTGGAGATAGGGGCACACCTCAAGGAACTATAGATGCTTGTATGTAGTAAAGCTTTGCCTGACACAGCCTGTCCTACCTTACAAGTGTCATGTTGCCTGCTGTTCCTTTTCTTACCAGGAGAAGGCTGATAATGTTTAGTGTTTTTATTAGTGCAACAGATCCAGGTGCACCCTCAGCACCCAGAAGGTCTGTCATGGAAGCACCCCAAAGTCAGTTTTAGGTGGACAACATGGTCTGAAACAAACTTTATTCTGGCCAGAAAAGTACAGCCAATAAACAGACTAGAACCAGGGCTTATACAATTAGTTAGCACTCCGATAACATAAAATACAGGTTCGGATATCAGTTGAGGAGATTATTGGGGTGCAGCAAAATAAGAATAATGAGGATCCACAGCGTGCATGTACACACTCACAAGAAACAAAACCAGAGCACTCTGCCCCATTTTGCCCACAAGGAACAAGCACTCGCCTGTTGCGGCAAGGATATTTTTCAAGGATATTATCACTCACCCAAACGAGGAGGTGAGGCACTCCCAGTCCCAGGAAGTTTCCTTAGATGGCATTCCAGTCTAAGGAGTGAGTTCCAGCTCACAGACCTGCTGCTCCGAGGAGACCACACAAAAGGAGTCCCCGGCGGGAGCCCTGTTTTTAATCTGATCAGATCTGGCTGTGTGCATTCCAGAAGCTTCTTGGCTTCTCTGGGACCCTCCTCTGCTAACGACCCTGTCAACTGACTCTGGATCTCCACAAAAGAGTCATTACCTGTCCCATTTGAAGGCACCAGTTCACAGAGGGGGATGTGCAACTGCCACACCAGTTCTCAGGGCGGGGTGGGGGGAAGTGCAACTGCCACAAGGTCTTACTCGTAGTATTTAATTTGGATGCACACAGAGTTCAGTATTTCAAAATTAATTTATTTTACATATAGAAGTGATTAATATCTATAGTTTTTATCAATTTATAGGCCTTAAGTGTTTGGAACTCAAATTAATGATTGCTTCTATTTTTAAATGTTGTATTCATCTCCCACTTAGGGACTTTTTCTCTTAATATTAGATGAATATATTACAAATGTGTCTCTTATTTCACAGTTTTCTTTTTTATTTCATATCTATTGAGAAGTCAAGAGCAACACAGGCAAAACAGAAGACCTCTCAGAGGAGCATAAGAACACGACATGACAATAAATATTGAGCCATATGATCTCAGTCTAGGTTGTAGGCTCCATGAGGAGCTCTGTTATGCAACATGTTGCATGCTACCCACATATAAGAATGCAAAGGCATATAAAGCAATAGGTTCCGAAATAAGAATGCTATCAGTGGTAGTTTGTCTCTAGGAAAGTATTTGTGTATCATCTTCAGTTATACTAAAACTAGTGTTTCCCCCTATAAGCTCATGCCTTAAAGAGGCACCATACTGTGGTTGTTTATGTGAACGTGCAGAAAATTAAAAAAACAAAACAAAACAACACAAAAAAGCGCCATGACCTATGAGCATAAATATCCGGGCTGTAATTCTGTATTTTGTCCCAATATAGCGAAAAAGAACCATGAGTCATTGGTAATATATTTTGAAATATTCACTAAACAGATGAAGACAATGATATGCCTAGTCTTCAAAAGGAAAAAAAAAAAAGCCTTTCTTATTTAGATTTCTTATGTAAGTAAATACGCAAGTTTACCACTGAAGTGCTCTGAAACAAAACAAAACAACAAAAAACATCAACAACAAAAAACAGAACCGTGGTAAAATGTCCATGTTAATCATTAAGCGTGTAAAAACATTGATATGTTGTCTTCATTTTGAAGATGAATTGTCAATCAAGTTCAGATGATAAAATAATGGTATATATTCAGAGTCACAGTGTATATATATATGTATATATTCCATTGTCTTGAATCACAGACCATTTTCTGTTGACACTTTAAGACCTTAATCAAAATAATTGTATTTAATTATGAAACATAGGCTGAGTTAATTGTTCAAAATACGTGCAGATGAAAGTAATACAAAATTTTGTCTATGAAGCTGCTACAGAATGACTAAATTCTGCAGGCTGTGAAGTACTCTGTGCTCAGCATCAGATGACTTGGAGCACTTAGAGCAAATTCAAGATTTTATCAAGTTCCCACTGAAGTGAGTGGATGTCTCTCCATGGGCTTCATTCACATTTGGCTTTAGTGTAAATCCAGTATAATCTAATTACTTTGTATTATTAGTTAGTTATACACCTTTGGAATCAAAGCCTTTAACTGATATATAGAGTAACTGATATTTAGAATAATACTAACCTCTTTCAGCTTTCCTAAGTAATCTATATATTTTTTCAGGTTTTCTGTCTGATTCTTTCTGATGCATTTTATTAATGTATTTTATTACCAAAGAGGGCCTGCATTTGGATTTTTTCACTCCAAAGTCAGCTGAAACATCTTCAGGCATATTCCTCTGCTGCTCTTTCTAACCACCACCCAGCAGATGAATTCACTGTTTCAGGAAGACAGAGTCCTAACCTGACGCTGGTTTAGTGTAGCCAGTAGTCAGATTATTAAATGGAGTATTATGCAGAGGATTTGGAGCTTTCCATTTTTGCTTGACTCTTGGCTGGTTGGTTGGCTGGTTGGCTGGTCAGCAGAGTTTCACTGTAGCTGCATAGTACCACCTTTTTTTTTTTTTTTTTTTTTTTTTTTTTTTTTTTATTTTTTTTTCTATTTTTTTTTTTTTTTGTAATTGGAAGACATGTAGAGGCCTACTGCTACAGGTAAAGTTATTTTTGGCTTACTAGGAAGAAAGCATACAGACTTCCTGAACCTTCTGAAAAACTACATCATCAAAGAAGAGGCTTTCCACTGGGAATAATAAGGCTTCTTAAGGACCCTCTGTGACATATGACTGAGCCATGATCTTCCTTTTTTTTTCATGTTCATAGTTAGGATCTCAACCTCACACATGCATCCATTTTAAACAAGGTTCCAGTGTAGAAAACATGGAGACAATTCAGCACAGGCTAAATACCTGGCTATTAATCTAATTTCTAAGAGTAGCAGTCACAATTCCAAGATGTAATTCCTGGTTAAAAATAAGATAGTATTTAGCATACCCTCTATGAATGTGCAAAAGACAGAGTCAAGACCCTGCTGTTATTAATTCAAATGGAAAACTCGGTGATATATCGTCCACATCAAAGGAAGGTATCTAAAACCTAATTTCTCTACATTAGACTTCCAATCAATTTCAGAAGTTCTCTGTTTCAATCATGATACGGGACAATAAAAATTATGACATTGCAGATTTTCTTTTCAGAGACAAGAGAATCGTTGATGACATCTCTGATTTCTTAGTAGCAGTAATTTGATCAGAATATTCTTCCATTAATTGCTTTTCATCAAATTTAAATCTCTTCATTCCACATATATGGTATACTACCTCCCAGAAGCTGGTGTCTCATTCCAGTGTCCCAGTTACATTTGACAGCTGTGCACTTCTTCATCAAGATTACAGCTCTTTTTTCTCACTTCTTTTTCGTGTTATAGACTGTCTGTGATATTTTGTAAAGTTGAACCATATTTCTTCCCACAGTCATTTTTGCTTTCATCCGCACATATAAATTTTGTGGATAAAACATGATAGAGTAGTGACAATGGTTTAGCCTATGTCCCAGCAAAACAGCAATATTCTCAGTCTGTCTTGAAGAGTTTATTATGTTTAACACTCTCCTCTTTGTTCTTCAAATGGCAAGTCTAAGTAGATTCAGCTTTCATAAAACATGGACTGTAGAACATGTTCAGCTTCAAGAAATAATCCAATCACTTTTCAATAGTTTCTGTTGTGCTTAATAAATAGTAGCTAATCAATAAAATTACAAAAAGATAAAGCTGACTTCAAAATGTTAACATTTATTTTTAAATGAAGTTTTCAGTGCAGATTCATCAAAAACTATATAGATGTGTTTTATCATGTCTTTAAGGATTTTTTAAACAATGTTCTTTAAATATTGCAGATGCAGCTATGATGTAGTAAATGTCTACTCTGTGCCTAATGCAACTTCTAGCAGTCTATGCAGAGATTGAATAGTATTTTAGATTTGGAATAGATCGTTGGGCACTTTGTTGACATTCAAAGGAGTTGCTTCAGTGGATTCCCAAAGGCCATAAAGCTAAAGGTTGAAGAAATCTCTTCATCCCTCCTCCTATTTGGATCACAACTGAAAGCTATTATGATTCTGGGACAGAGAAGAAGGATAGCTATCAAAATATCAGAGTGTGTTTGGGGGATATAGATGTTACAAGGCTATAGATTCTGAACTCATTACTCAGACTGCAGAGCTCTCTAAGCATCATAAAAAAAAAAAATTGTCTTTGAGAAAAGAGATCAAGTATAAGTATGAAGAAAAGATCTACTGTGAAACTCTCTGAGCTCTGGTTGTTAGAATTCCAAGAGAAACAATTAGGCTATATGCTAACTGTATACTGTATAGCCCTTTTAATGGCACATGGTTAATATCAATATTTGTAATTTGCCTTAAAAAATTCTCCTCACTGGTTTCAACATAGTTACTTCAGTCACTATGCATAAACAAGATTTGAAATCTTTCTTGTTTGAGGATTTCATCATGTGTAATCTCAGGAATAATAACTGCTGCACCTGAAAATAAAAACAACACCATACTGATCAAGAAATCAGCAAAACAGTACTAATCTAAAAGGAATGGGACAAGCGTTCTTTGGTGATGACAAACCAAAAATAGAGAAAAATTAAGAGGAAAAAAAAAAGATAGGAGTTACAAATAACAGCCAGCAGGAAAGGTTAACGTCCTGCAGAGAACATTAAAAAATGAGAAAATAAAGTTGCATGAAGGGGCATGTGGAGGAACAGAGACATATACCTACTGCATCACAGATGTGAACAGGAAGGCAACAGAGCCTTTAAAATACATAGGAACAAAATAAATTCATTTAAAAGAAGTAAGGCAAATAAGAGAACACTGGTTACAACTACAACATCAGCACTTCCGTAGACAGGATTCAGCCTGAATTTCTTCTGAATCTCTTGTGCTTCAGGATAACCACTTACTGCCTTGGTGTAAAAAAAAAAAAAAAAAAAAAAAAAAAGGTCCCTATTTGAGCAGGTTACACATAATTCTCACATTTTGTCTTCCTAGACAACATGAGGGATTAGTTGAAACAGAATACTGAATAAAGCAGATTAGTGATAAAGTCCAGTGTGACTGTCTCTCTAGTGTACCTGTAGTTGGAGTATTTAATCATGCTTTTATTCTACAGCATTGCTTAAATCAAGTACAGCTCACTATTAGTGAAGGATTACTAAAGGAATCAGACTCAGATGGTCCAATTATATTAAGGGAGAAAGAGTTAGGGGACAGCGATCACCATCAGTGTCAATAATTGCCGTTTTTTGCTTCCTTGCTGAAACAGCTGTGTTGCTTGCTTCAGACGCTCACATCTTAAAAATGAAACCTGAATTTTATGAAATTTAGAAAATAATTATCCAATATCTACAAATTAGAAATGCCATAAATCTATTTAAAACAGAGGTCAAGATGTCTTTCATGTTTATCCATTTTTAAAACCAGAAATACTGCTTCTTTTAAGTAATCACAAAGGATATGACTTTATTTCAGAACTCATGGAAATCTCAGTCTCAAATAAAACTGCAATGTTCAGTCATTTTGTTCTGATAATATGACCTACTTGCAAAGGACTTCTCTATAGTGAAAATATGAAAATTAGTCTGACTTGTATCATTATACAGACTAACCTTATTATTTGTTTATCTATACTTAAAAAGGCTCAAGTTAATGACTGCTGATTTGTTCTGTGCTGAGGAACTGCTGTTCCTGTTTCATCTTTTAATTGTTACAGAACGTTTGTATTCCTAACACAGAAACTCCCTGGATAATTCCCCCAAACATAATAGGCCAAAATCTCATCAAGGATAGAAATAAAAAGCACACTTTCACTGAAGAGACAAAAGTATTTGGTTTCCTAGTCACTGACAGTACTCTGACAGTCACTCTCAGTTGATAATGTAGCTGATAGGACCATCTTCCCATCTAAATCAATGAAATTTTATTTTAGTACTCCTGTACTACTCACCTTCCAATCTATTCTGATCTCACTAGATTAGAATAAGTGGTCAGCTCACATGGCAGCCACTTCTGTAACAAAACATGGAGAATAAAAAAATACTGTAAGCATATGAATCAAGAAGCTTATATGGAAACAGTACTGCCTATATTTCATGAATATAACTTAAAAAACCTATAGCAAATAGTTGACCTTCCTTATAATTATGTACACTATCAGATTATCTGAATTTTAAGGGGTAGGGGAGTTGTTAATTTTAAAGCTACATATTTTCATTTTTTGGTAGCTCTGGTATAGAATAAATAATAGCATCATATGTTAGAAAAGTGAAATGTAACTTTCAATTTCCCTCCTGAATTTTCTTCACCTACCCTGTATTTCTCACAGTACCATAAGTTTAAATTGCTGGTTTTTCTTATCTTTTTTCCCTCCAGCCTTACTTTATTAGCTTGAAAGTTGAAAGCTAAAGGATAACAAAATCTGATATGTAATTCAAATTATCCCCACTTCCGCTAATAATATTTTCTTTTGCTGCCTCTCAGGCAAAACAAGTTCAAGACTCTGGATAAAGTGCTAAGAAAGGTATGGGAGAGGAGAGATACAATGTGATAACAGTAATGAGCTTAGAGTAATTGTTAGTAATTTTTGAGCACAATTATATTTTTTTAATCTGTTAAGGTTTTTCCATTCCGTACCACCTTTTGTTCAAAAAAACTTCTTATGTATTAACTTGAGATCATAGCTGTGCAGTTACTGTTGTTGCTATTGCAGCCTGAATAGCATTGTTGTCCTACTGTATACTGAATTAACATTGTTTTGGGAATAAAAAATATGGATTGTTGTCTTTTCTCCTTATACAAAGTTGTTTCATAGTCTCCTCATACATTGCTGTTTCACAGTCCTCTTTTGTCCCTGACATACTATTTCAATGATAAAATAGACTGGTCTAGAAAAAATGTACAGCAAGGATAGCCCAATACTTCTGTGCGTGCTATCAGTAACTTCATCACGTTGTAACATACAGTTGTAACATTAAACATACAAAAGTCCTGAAAGCGGAGCTCAGTATCAATGATGCCTTTTAGATCGCTGTTCCAGCCATCAGGATGGACCTGTCTTCTCAGCAATTGCTCCTATATTTCCCTTTATTGCTGGGAACAATGGGGTATGAATAAGAAATGATCTTACCTGAGCTTAGTGGTCTCCTGAAAATAACAATTGCCTCCAGAATCAGAGAAGAATTAAACTGAAGGAGTGCACAGATCACTAGAACAGTATTTCCCTTCTCTGCCTCAGGCCATATCAACAAAAACAACAAGCGTTCTTGAAGAAAGACCTTCATATCACAGCCTTCAAAGTGAAGTAAAAGAGCAATTTCTGGTTTCTGGGCCCAGAGCACACTGTCTGACTCAGAACAGGAAGGGAGGCGCAAGGCCATCATGCCCAGGGAACAGGTGGTGCTTCTGGCCAAGGCAGAACTTGAAGGCTCCTGTGACACTTTTTTTTTCCCTAGGAAACTGTGAAACATAGATACTTGCAGAATTTGCAGTGATCTAAGCTATAATTCTCCAAATCACTGTTAAACTGAGAAATCTTTCCTGTCTGTTTACTTAGTTTCATTCTATATCAAAACAAAACCAGTAAATCAAACAAACAAAAACAATCAAACAAACAAATCATTGCATCTATTCCCTTAATGGTCCTTAGAATGGGGAAACATACTCAAAATTACCTCATTTCATAGCAAGCTATTATTTGGCTGGACTTTAGCATATACTTTAGAATATTTAATTGTGGAATGCTTTACTTACAGAATATCTTTCTTTGATATCTTAACAGTTTTAAATCTTATTCTTTAGTTCAGAAATCACAGGTGGCTTCTCTTTCAGAAACTAATTTGACACAGTTCAGTAGTGACAGGAGAGAATTTTTCCGTTGTTTATAGTCATTTCTATGCTTTTATCGGATTTTTTTTTTTGGCTTTGTAGTAAAGCATACCAAACATATAAGTAATAATTATGAGCTTTTTTTCCTTTGAATAAATCCTAACTTCTAAGGAGGTGATCAGGAACATGTGTCAACAAGTGCTAACAATATCATTATTTCAATTATGTCTCTTTAAGAGAGAGAACCTAGGTTCAGTCTGTGGTGTATTATTAGTTCCTCAAATATCTTTTTTTTAAACAACTTCATTCATACCATCTAATAATTTTTATTTCTCTTATCAGGATAAACTAAAGTTCTCAACTAATTGAACCATGGAAATGCCTGTTATTTTTGAAACCCACATATTAAGATTGTGCATTCAGGAGGATGGTGGCTACGTTAGGATTTTACACAGGTCGATGTAGAAGCTTCAATCTTGGTCTCCAGGTTCTTGTGTAAAAACACTGCTATATCGTTCTCCTATAATTTTGTCTATATATCTCTGGTAATGCTATCATCATCTCCAACATATCACACTTTCACAAACTTATCAATTTCTTCTGAACAGCCTCTAAAAATTGTACAGAGATCTTTTACATTGTGTTAGTTGAGAGCATAGTATTGTGTGCACAGATGGAGAAAAAATATAGACAGATCGTAGGGTAGTGTCCTGATTTCTACTAGGATAGAGCAATTTTTCTTCCTAGTAGCTTGTATAGTGCTGTGTTTTGGACTTAGTATGAGAATAATGTTCATAATGCACTGATGTTCTGTGTGTTGCCAAGCAATGTTTATACCAAGTCAAGGACTTTTCAGCGAGAAGGTTGCAGGTGGACAAGAAGCTGGGAGGGGTCACAGCCATGACAGCTGACCCAAACTGACCAAAAGGATATTCCATAACGTATGACAGTATATATTTTAGGGGAACAAGAAGGGTGGATGTTCAGGGTTATGGTATTTGTCTTCGCAAGTAATTGTTACACTTGACGAAGCCCTGCTTTCCTGAAGATGGCTGAACACCTCTCTGCCCGTGGGAAGTGGTGAATGAATTCCTTGTTTTCCTTTGGTTGTGTCAGCAACTTTTGCTTTAGTTATTAAACTAACTTTATCTCAACCCATGAGTTTTCTCACTCTTATTCTTCTGATTCTCTCCCTCATCACATGGTGGAAAAGTAAGCAAGCAGCTACATCATGCTTAGATGTTGGCTGGGCTTAAACCACAACAGATAGGAATGTCAAAAGCAGCACAGTGATCAAAGTAAAAGATGAAGGCTAGGAAAAAAATTGAAGCAAGTTCATGTAAGATCCAAAGACACTAAAAATGTGGAAATCTCATAATAATGCTTATATATCCATTACTGCACAGATTTCCAGTTGAGAAACAAAGAAACTTCATCACATATATAGACTCTGAACAAGGAGAGAAAAGAAATTGTGAAGACTCCTTTACGATATATGAGTTGTAAGGAAGAAAATAAATTTAATTGGATAAGTGGAGTAGACTAAGAAATATATTAATAATATTAGATACCTTTCAAAGTTTACATGTGTTATCGTTTCTACCTCTCTATATTATTATTAGATTGCCTGTTGTTAATCAAAGACCAGGAATTAGCCATTTTATGTAAGAACACTGAATCTTTGAGATCAAGAAAATTTTTTGTGTCATACTTCAAAATTGAAAAGTCTCCTAAAGTGCGGAAAGTTTTCTGGAAGAAAGAGGACACAGTCTGTATGCAGTGAACAATCCAGTACTTGACATGACTAAAGTTTAGGCTTGGGGGCCTGTATTGTACCACTTGTCCTTTAAGTGTCCTTGAAGCACAAGAATACGAAACTAAGATGTTTATCAAGAAGGCCATCAGGGGCTTTGTGCTCAGCAAGCAGCTGCAGGGCTAAGAGGAGCCTGAGTGCATGACTTCTGTCATAGCGCATGGACATCGTGTGTACAGCTAGTTTTAGCCAATTGTATTAGGGGGTGAGATGCGTGATCACTGACTGTATCCAATCATAAGCAATAGTCTGCTGTGTGATTAGAAGATAATCCTATATATACTCTGCTGTAAGAGACAATAAATGAGAACGACCATCAATCCACATTGGACTCTGTGTCGTTACTCTGGCCAACTACTCCTGTGACCAAAGAGGCTCCGATGATCCTCCAGGCAAACTGCAACACTAAAGGTCCTTCCTCATAGTATCACTGTAAGTATAACTAAAGTTGAAATATCCAAACCACTGAATAGCCAAGACATTAATTAGACGGAGAGTTAAAAAATGATGATGCTAAAATTTTTGAAAGGACTTTAGCACCTTAACTACAATTTCCCTGTAATGGTAGCTAAATATTGAGATTTTTTCAGATATTTTGTGTCCCATACAGAATTGGATTATCATAATCAGATTCTAAAGTTTACTACTGTAAGACTGTTTATTGTATCTGAAGTTATTTCTCGGTATTGCAGTCAAATTCAAGACCCCAAATTGGCCTCTACCCAATATTTCAGAAAATTCTAGGGTACCTGTTCCTTTATTTTTAAAAAAGTGAGGGTTCTGTTATGTAGGATGACAATACCTTCATGAGTGATTTTATCTTAAAAATTCTTAGATGCATTTAAAGGAGTTCAGAATGTAAAATTTCTAGTGATGCATCAAGCCCATAGAGATTTAGTGGGTTTTTTTGCCACTGTGTACATAGGGTATGGTGTTCAGGGTATATATATGTTATATATGTTCCTTATCTGTAGCTGAAGGCATGGAATCCTCTTCCCAGAATTCCAAAATCCCAGAATGTTGAAGTTGGAAAGGAGCCCTGTTACATGCCATACTCTTTAGAGGCTAAATGAATCCAGTGTAATTAGATTGGACTCGTTGCTCTGCAAATAGAATATATTTGATCAATATGGCTAAGATGAAACACAGAAAATAAAATAAACAAAAAACAATAAGATGTGTAAAAGCAATCTGAATACAAAACTCCACTATGAAGTCCACTATATTAGGTAAGCACCTTCATAATTAGGCTGCAAAGTAAGATCCTCACCATTTTAATTCCATTTCTAGACAAAAATATTTTCATTCTTAACCACAGTGCTGCCAAGTGACATAGGTTGAACAGCAAAATTTAAGAACAGTTGCCTTATATTCTTCCTTGACTTCTCTTGGCTCAAATTTAACTTGGAAAACATTCCATATACACCTATGCATATCATGCATGCATGTCCTAAACACATTGGTCTCCAGTTATCTTGCCTTTGTTTATTTATTTATTTAAGAGTGAATTTTTTTTGGATGCACCATCTAACAGTCTTTACGTACTCAATACAAATTATAAAAAGCCTAGAACCTGACATACGATTACAGATTCAAGACCACATGTCAATTGTTAAAACATTATACTTCATAGTACTTAAATCTTATACAATGTTTAACCCTTGAGTGTAAGGTTCCTTAAAGAGAAGACAGCCTTATAAAAATTTTAAAGAAGTTCTTTGTTAGACATAGTACTGGTTCTGCAGATAACACATTTTAAGAACAGCTTTTTCTTACTTTTTCCGTGTGAAAATGTGTTACTTTTCTACCAAATTAAAAACAAACAAACCAACAAAAACTTGGTTTTTTTCTTTCTGTCCTACAATTTGTGCAATTGTCTGATTTTCAGCATGCTACTGAAATAACAAACAAAAATGCAAAAAGAACCTGCCTTTCTGCATGGAGGAAATGTGTTCTGGATTCATGTTCTGGAGAGATAATGTGTTTTCTGACTGTGTTCTTGGGTTGATGTTTTATTGCTGTTCTCTGGAGGTTTGGGGTTTTTGTTTGTTTGCTTGTTTCTTTATCTTTAAGCGATATACCAATTTTAATAATTCTAAATAATAAACAAATTAACATACTACACCACTTCCATTTTGGCTAATAGTTGGTTTAAGTCTATTTATAACACCTTTTCACTTTCATTTATTTAAATTCTAATGTCAGCTATAGCTGTAGTAATCAGATTGAATTTTGAAGTGTCACTCCCTCCACAGTCAATTTTCACTATCCTTACTCCACAAACCAATTCACAAGGAGTACAGAGGGTAGCAGAAGAAGCACCTTAGTTTGCTTCAAAAGAAGCCAATTAACAAATCTCATTCAGTGTTAATTGCAACAGCAGTCCTCATCATTGTTTAATCAACACCTTGCTAAAGCAATCTAAAAGAAAGAAAAAGATAGACATTGATTTCGTTCACAGACAGAACTGTATTGACACATTTCAACCTCTGAACATCTTACATTCCCAATAGGCTGGAGTAGTTCCTTTCCATACAAACTGTTCTACAAAACTCGGAGGTTTGAGCCTTAAGAAAATAAGCAAATATCTGATATGTATTCTCTGAAGACACTAAGGAACAAAGCTGCATATTGTACAGTATTCCTTCAAACAGCACATTTTTATAACTCAGAGAACTTCCACTGTCTTAGCTATAAACTTTGACATTGTACAGGTTTATTTCATCTTTCAAAGTCAAATCAGGTAATCATATCTTTCTACATGTTGATATTGGCCTATGTAACAAGTACACATGAAAAGACTAAGGAAAAAGTTCATTATGTGTGAGTGCATCCTTCTTTTAAAAGTGTTGGCAGTTTGTAGCTGTGGCTGTTGTTCAGATCCAGACTAAAAAAGCTGAAGCTGACAAGCCATCTGAGTTGCTCGAAGCCAGAATTTTTCATATTTCACAAATGCGTTAGTCACTTCACTGTGTTTTTCTGAAACTCTGAATTACTGCTCTCTGTGTTGGGCTTAAAACTGTAAGACAACTGGGTTTGGTTTTGTCTTGGATTTGTTTGTTTGTTTTTTAATGTCCTTAAAACAATAATAGACATGGAATGTTTAAACACATTTATATGTGACATCGATAACATGCACTAATAGTCCGTAATAAAACATAATACAACTTTTTCATCTGTTAAATGGCTTCCTTCTAAGGACAAGATGATGTTCTTTAAATAACACTTGCATAAAAACATTAAATCCTTTAATAGGACACATTCAATTGAAATGAATTGCCTGTCCCTCCAAAAGTGTGTGAGTCTTTCTGACCGCTGAACAAGTCAACAAAATTGTGGAAGACTTGATGTTATTTTGATACATAAATTTCCGTTTAAAAAGCTTTCAAGTAGAACAGCTGCATTCAGTCCTGTTCTGCATTCAATCCAATCCCATTTTAATTCTGATTGGGCTTTCAACCTGAAAGCATAAAATCCAGAATTAAAATTCAGTTCATAATTAAAAAAAACCAAACCAAAACAAAAACCACAAGATGTTCAGTAATTAAAAGATCGATATAACATTTGAAGTTACAAGACATTTCTATAACTAAAATCAATATATAAAGTGCAGAGTAGCTCAAACCTAAAATCTAGTTTCCTGATACAGTTTGTGACTGACCCAGGACATATTTATAACCCTTGAAATGTACTCAATATTGGTGAAATGTTAATAAAAATTCCTGGTTTCATAGGAGTTAGAGGTTTTCTCCTTCACCTCAGACATGGTCTTTCTTAAAAATGCCTATTTTTTATTCTAAAATCTACAATACAAGGTTACTTTTTCCACCATTCAATGGCTACTTTTGAACATTTTAATTTTGTAAAATGTCTGTCATTTTATTAAGGGGAGAGTGATTTTTGTTCATTTGTTCGGATGTTGTTTGCTTGTCTATTTTATCTCATTCTGGATGATCTGAATGCTTCTTTTTAGAACATCTGCAAATGTTTTTTAGGTTACTTAGTAGTATCCAAAATATCAATACAATTTCCTGTGGAAGGGTAATTTGACAAAAGTAAAAAAAAGACTATTGTGTCATAGATAACATGATATGGACCAGAATATGTGACAAAATGGTCACAAGCTGTCTTTCGTTAAAGAAGCCAGTTACATGGATACATCAATGTCACCCTAGTGTTTGCACTCAGTCTTAAATTCAACCCTACATGGCACTGTTCTTCTGCTTATTAGAATCCTAAGTTATTGCAAAATGCTATCACCTGCCCAATCTGTTCATGTCAGTACCCCTTTATTCTAAATAAAGAATCCATTTTGTCATATGGTTTTCCCATTCTTTTATTCTGTCACACTGGGTCACCAAGGCAGTCAATAAGTTGTTTTTTTCTAGATTAACTAAGTGACTAATTCATTGAAACTCATTTCACTCTCTGTGTCTGTGTGTCTTTCCTAGTCGCTTAATTCCATATTGAAGCTAAGGGCAAGAACTTGCATGATAAAGAGAATTTATCTCCTCTTTCTGTTGTGGCAGCCATAGCTGCATCCCAAAAACCTTAGCAGCACAAATGGCACACAACACAAGGCCAACCTGTCCTCATGATCCAACTATCTCTTCTTCTAGGTGGGCCAGCAGCAGAAGACGACAGTGAAAATCTAGAGAATAAAAATATGGAAGAACTGATTTCCAGTGAATCAATATTGAATTATGTGAATCTGTAAAAAAAAAAAAAAAAAAAAAGGAAAGAAAAATTGGTTAATTTCCAGTTTTTCCTTGCTAATGTGAAACCTGTGCACAGATCAGTGGAGCTTATTGTTATTGTTCTCTCTAGAAACTTTATGTAAAACCAAATTTTAGAGACTTAGCAATAGTTTATGCTGATCAGCATTATTTCCTGACATTGTGGAAAGTAACATTTCAGCACTTTTAAAGAAATGCTGAACACCATTGTTCTTTCTCAAACTGTGTAATTAGCATTTTGTGTCCATTGGTGCATCACTATGAAGGAAATTTGAAATTGCACAGACATGCCACTGCGAAATTGGTATAAAAAGACTGCTAAAGCAATAAGAATATTTGTGGATTCTTTTAATAGAGGTAGTCTAGATTTGAGACACAGGTAATTAGGAAATTATCAATGCAGTGTTGTGTTAAAGTCTTTTCTGTCCATCTGATATTTCAAATTACCTTGCTCATAAATTTCAGTCACAACAAAAGCATTACCTTGAAGAAATTTTACAACAAACCAGTCAATATTTGACATATGAGACTGACACTTATTTTAATAGTACTCAGTCAAGTCATGTTTTATAGTAGGCAATAGCCACTAATACTAAAGACTAACAAGGTGTTTATCTTGTAACCCAAATGAAAAATGATGTTGATAGATATTGCAGGAATTCAAACAGAGAAGCCAATGAAGCTTGAGTCTCCTAATTGAAATTTCTAAATAGCTTGGATTAATTTCTATATTTTTTTCTTTGAACATAAATTGTGGAAGCAGGGGTAATTGCCTTTTTAAAGAGCTTGAGCTCAACAATGCTGTCATTAACATACCTTTAATAGTCTTCTGCTGCGTTCAGGATGAATTTTATAAAGATTATTGTTTAAATCACTAAATGTCTTCCATGGGTAAAGGCTGTTCTTCCTTACCACTACCTTCCTGCTCCGTGCTTGCTCACTCTTCCCTGACTCCCGGTGGGTGGGGGCAGAGAATCAGAAAACAAAGGCAAAACTTGTGGGTTGGGATAAGAACAGTTTAATGGAAGAGCAAAGAAAAAAACTAACAGTAACAAAAACAAAAATGAAAGAACCTACAAAGCAATGGACACACAGCACAACCTGACCAAATGGTAGTCCTATGGTGGCAGCCCACCCCCCACAAAGCAGCTGATGGACTCTCAGTCGCAGCTTGTGCTTAAGCTGCCCCCCTCCACCCTGAACTGTGTCTTGCATCCAAAATACAAAAGCACCAAACCACATGGACCAGACAGAACTGAGAGT
Organism: Pampusana beccarii; assembly: GCA_013399365.1. Lineage (NCBI taxonomy): Eukaryota > Metazoa > Chordata > Aves > Columbiformes > Columbidae > Pampusana > Pampusana beccarii. The sequence continues at coordinate 138,599 of VWYH01000776.1, read as the reverse complement.
ATCCCCCACCACCCTGCTCCCAGGAGCAAGGGCAAGACAGACTCCCTGGCCTACCCCTTTGTAACTGAGCATGAGTTCATATGTAATTGAATATCCCTTTTGCCTAGGTCTGGGCCAGTTGTCCTGGTACTGTAGAAATTTACCCTATCTTGGCCGACTCAGTACCTCCAGCACCATGCAAAGCCTGAAGTCTGTCCCAGTAATCTTGTCATCCTGTTGGGCTGAGCCTGGGTGAAGGGAACTCTCAGTCCAACTCACAGGGTTGTGCTCTTTGCATGTGCAAGGATTTGTTCTGGTTTGTCCATGCTCCATTTTGGTGCCACTCTTCACATATGCCAGTGGAAAATGCACATTTTCAGAAATCATAGTAGATAAAGTGAAAATATTAAGTAATTTTGAAATCATAGTTTGTACATACTAAAGACAGAGTGCAAGAGATGCAGTGAACTGTTAAATATGAAAACTGGTGATTTTACTGATTTCTTTATTTTAGCTTGGAGAAAAGGACCCTGAGGGGAGACCTTATCGTTGTTTACAACTACCTGAAAGGAGGTTGTAGCATGGAGGGTGTTGGGCTCTTCTCCCAGGTAGCAACTGATAGGACAAGAGGAAATGGCCTCAAGTTGTGCCAGGGGAGGTTTAGATTGGATATTAGAAAAAAATTCTTAATGGAAAGGGTTGTCAGGCATTGGAACAGGCTGCCCAGAGAAGTGGCAGAGTCACCATTCCTGGAGGTGTTTAAAAGGTGTATGGATGAGATTCTTAGGGACATAGTTTAGTGCTAGAGCTAGGTTAGATTATGGCTGGACTTGGATGCTGAGGGTCTCTTCCAACTGAAATGATTCTATGATTCTATGACTCTAATTCTTACCTTTTTTAATGCAGGTGATGTATGCTAGCTGCTTGCATTAAAGAGAATGATGCATGCATGGTCATAACAAACACTACTTTTTTAGCACAAAATGCCATTGTACTGAACTATAAACTTAGCAATGACAAACATGTCTCTCAAACTCTGGTGCAAAATGGCACTAGATCAGACAATCTAAAACCTATTCTTTTAGTCTTTTTTTTCAAGATTTTTTTCTCAAACACTAAATCTTTCAAATGGAGATTTTAGTTTCTCATTATGCAATATTTACTAAAGCTATTCTTAAAAAAAAAAAACAAAAAAAACCCAAAACAATGTATTTTTCTATTAAAGGGTATAAACAGCTTCTAGTAGACAACAAACAAATGAAAATCTGGCCATTTTAGAGGGACGCTGTCTGTGCCAGTTACATGTAGAATGAAAATGGAAGTAAAAGGTTATATTAAATAATAGGCTTGCTGAAGAAAACCTGGAAATTACTTTTTTTTTTTTTTCAGAGGGTCTGTATTTGTGATGATCCATAATGAGGAAAGTATTCCTCTGTGGAACTATTCTGCTTCCTGTGTTAGGAGAAAAAAATAATGAGCATTAAAAATATAGAGAAGACTATTCTGTCTGGGAGTTATTTGAGGACAACCATGTGAATCTACCTATTATATAATATATATATTATATTATATAATATAATAAATATACCTATTATATAATGGACTAAATGATACAGTTCCCTAGATAGATGTTAAACCCTGTGAGAGACGGTGTCTCTCAGCATACGTTTTGAGAGTGTGTGAAAGACGGTGGTCCTTAACACACGGCATAAGTGTGGAAGGCTGAGATATTGTGAATTATTTGTCTCAAAGCTTGCTTGCTAAAATGATATGCTTAAGGCCTGCTTGTTATAGAAAAATGCTTGCTCACGCTGCTTGCTTAATTGGGCCCACTGTAAAGGCCTAAGTACAGTGAATTAAAGTGCAAAATGCATGATTACTGCGAATTGCTAAAACTCAAAGAATGCTTGTAGCTTATGGAAGCTCAAGTGAAGCTCCAGTGATATCAGCCACCAACATCTGCAACCAGGCCTGCAGTGTGCTCAGGCAACACCCCCCACCAACTGCCATAAAATGACCAAGTTACGACTTGCAAGTGTGGCCATCTGCCACCAGGACCAAAACCTGTCACCTGGGACCGGCGGATCTGAGACCCAAGCGCTGCCAGCACCTGCTGGGACCTGGACTCTGATACCAGCACAACCCGAGACCTGCAAACTGCCAAGCGTTATCAGGACCTGAGACCTGCAAACTACCAGCGCTACTGAGGCCTGAAACCTGAGAGCTGCCCCACAGGAGAGGGAGGTTTGGATCCCTGGTGGTGACTATCTCTTGCTTATCTCTTGCTTATCTTCTTGCAAGCTTGCTTAACTTTCCTCCTAATTTCTCCCCCTTTGTCTTTGTTGTTAGGTGTGAAAATGAAATAAATTTACTCTGGTTTTAGGCATAAAAATAAAATAAGATTGTTTAGCGGCATCTGACCTTGTTTGTGTCTTAATCTCACTCTTGGAATCATTTCTGAACCTTCCTGAGTCCAAAATTGGACCAGGACCCCACAAGCCCTTGAAGGTTCATATCAATTCTATACTCAGAGTTTCCAAATCGAAACATTGTTGATAAGAATAAAAAAGGAATTAATAAGTAAGGTACCAGTGAAGATCAGGCATAGGTAAGACAGAAAAATCAGTCAAGTATTGTTCAAATACTTAAATGTTGTTAGAAACAGAACCTGAAGCCAAGCAAAAACTGAATATGTGAAAATATCTTTAATGGTGACCTCTTACTTTATTTATGATTTCTGTACACCACCACCTATTGTGTGGCAGTTGCATTTTCCCCCCCTCAACGCCCTGAGATCCCGTGTGGCAGTTGCACATCCCCCTCTCAGAACTGGGACCTTCAATGGGGCAGTTAATGGCTCTTTGTGGAGACTTAGAGCCGGTGGGCAGGGTCATCAGCAGAGGAGCGGCCAAGCCTGTCCACAGCCCAGAGAAGCTGAGAAGCTTCTTGAATGCCAACAGTCGGGGCAGGGTGCGCAGAGAAGCTGAGAAGCCAACTCCAAATGCCCACAGCCAGATCTGAATAGGCTATAAATGGGGTTCCCAACGACCCCTTTCTGTGGTTTTCTCAAAGCTGCGGGTCTGCCATGCTGCTGGAGTCACTCCCCTTAGCTGGAGAAGCCGTCTAAGGTAACTGTGATGTGGATCTTCATTATTCTTATTTTGCTGCACCCCAAATAATCTCCTAACCTAATATCCAAACCTGTATCTTATGTTATTGGAGTGCTAACTAATTGTATAAACCCCATTTCTAATCGGTTTATCGGTGGTACTTTTCCATCCAGAATAAAGTTTGGTTTGGACCTTGTTGTCCACCTAAACTTATTTTTGGGTTGCCTCCATGACAGAAACAGAACCTGAAGCCAAGAAAAAACTGAATATTTGAAAATATCTTTAATGATGACCTCTTACTTTACTTATTATTTCTGTATACCACTGCCTACTGGACTTTGGGTTTCTTTCCTTAGTTTCTTATTTTCTTTTTTCCTTTTTTTTTTTCCCTGTTAGAAGCTATGCACATAACTATATGTATAACTAAAGGGGAGTGTACAACTTAAAGAGATCAATTGATCGATTTTGCAAAATTGCTTCAATAGCAAATAACTTGAGACATTTGATTACAATTTAAAACATTAAATGAAGAACTATTTCTAAAAAGCCATGGCAGGGGCAAACTACTTATACATTTGAAAAAATAGATAATAATCTGTCTATGTTTTCAGTATTTTTTCAGCTGAAGAGAATGTGATAGCATATGATAAGGGTCTTGAAGAGCCTTAATAAACAAAATCTATGAAAAATATATGCACTACGTGAAATGTACCATAGTGTATTTTATCTGTTACAGCATTAAACAAAGAAACAGCTTCCATTCTCACTGTGCTCTACTTGTTGAGCAATCACCATTCTGTTCTCTATATGACCTGAGATAATCACTGAGATTGGAAGGTATTTAGAAATACTACAATACTCTTGTGTTTATTGAAAGTAACCTTATGAAGATGAAGGTTCAAGCACAATAACACACTAGCACCTCAGTTTCTAGACCAGAGGTGCTAACTATTCTGAAGCACAGAGTGTGTTACTATTCCTCTGTGGAGTTCTACCTTTTTAAAATTTATTTTATTTTCTGAAAAATTAGTACCACTGAGCTAAATGACATACCAAAAAGCTACTTAAGGTTATTGCTATAGTTACAACTATAGTTGTAGAAATTCAGGACATTTATCCAATATGAATCTATGATACCTGAAAGAGAAGTTATCTGGAATTTACAGGCTTTTGTTCAAAATTCTGATGTAAATAATAATATTGATAACATTATTATTATTATTATTATTAATAATAATAATAATAAAAAAAAAACCCTTAACCCAGTTGCCTTAATTTTTAAATTTAGATCACATTGTTTCACTTGAAAATTCTGGAGCCTTCAAGAACTGAGCTTCAAGTAACCCAGTTGTCCTTTTTCGAGTAGATTTGCAATTATCTTCAATACTGTTTGAAGAGTGGGAAGCACTGGGCACAATTCCTCATAACCAATTTAGATGGGCATCTCAACCTTCTTTCCAGTCAACTAAAGGAAATAGGTATTTTTAGGGTATAAGTCACATTGTTCTCAAGTAGACATTTAAAAGAGTGTGATGAATCACACCTCAAAATATCTCTATTTTCTATTGACTGTAAAGGAGATTAAGATGAGAGACTCAATTACAGAAAACTAAATCCTTTATTTCTAGCATGAAGCAAAATGACCTCACAAGAAGCATCCTTCTGCTTAAGGCATGTGCTGTGTACTCTGACAGGACTGAGTTCTGGTCATCTTTCTAGCATACATATGCTTACTCAAATGTTCCAATAATAAATCTTTATTATCAAAAAGTCAATATTGTTGTGCCTTGTTTGGAGTGAGCTCAGACCAGACAGGCTGTCCTATAAAAGTGGAGCTAGGCCAAAAGGTAGGTGCAGGAACTAGACTTCTATTTTTTTTTTTAATTATTTGTTTTGTTAATGAAAACATAGGTATGTGTGACAAAGAGTTATTCAACTCAGTTGGACATAGGCTGTTCTGAACCCATCCTAAAAATGTATTTGGAAGTATTTACAGATAAATTTATAATTTATAGGGGACTTCAGAAATAATCAGATATTACATTAGCTAAGTGGGGTTTAAAACTGGCTCAAAAAATTGCTCCCATTTGTGATTTTTGAGAATAACTCTTCAGTGGGTGGACCTGGCAGCAGTAGTCTATTGATACTACTTATGAAGTAACCCCAAAATATCATCATGAAAGCGAAGACTTAAGTTAAAGAACTTCATTAGAAAATGTCTGGTGACTTCTTTGGAAGTCTGTGCAAGTCAGATATGCAGGTATAGTCTTTCGTTTGTTATGAACACAGCCCTAAGAGGCTTGTTCGAAGGTAATCGATTTCAGGTTGAAAGAAGAAAGTGTGGAACATAAGAAACATTGATCTTCAAACAAAAAGAAAATAACCCTCCTTTATTTGCATAGTTTATTTAAATAGAAAATTGAGAGTATACTGGAATACTGATATAAAATTGTGAAAGATATGTGAAATAGATTATTACTTTTGAAATTAAATTATGCTCATGAGAAGCAAACCACTCTGATTTGCTATCATCTTGAATGTGTGAACGGCACACCAAGGAGATCTAGTTTCCCAATGAGAAGAATTTAAAAAATGGTAAATGATTGCTAAAATAGGTTTTAGCTTCTATCTCTCTGATGATATGGAACAGGATTTACAGACAATGGAACTATCAGAAACCCAAACCAGTCAGTTTCTGCAGCGTAGTACACATCATATATAGACTATCAAGATCTGCCTGGGAAGCAATCTAGTTAAGCTAAGCTGCAGAAGAAATTGTCCAAGCCAATAAGTCTCCCTCTTTCCCAGAAGCAGTTAACATGAATGTGGATCATGATTAGTTACTCTACATTTTCAAACTCGTGCAATACTGGGCTTATCAAAGGTCAGAGAGTGACCCATAATGCTTCCTTTTATGTCACCACCACAGAAAGATAAGAGTATGATGTTACCTGGAATGAATACCTTGGTTACTCAGGAAATCTGAAGGTGAGGATTCTGGGTCCAATCCCTCTCAAGATGAGTAGAACATAAAAACCAAGCTTTCAAAATCCAGAGCATATGGATTGTTTAATTAGACTACTGCATAAAGATTTTCCATAGGACCATAATATAAAGTAGCTGATGTTGTGATCGGAATTACTAAATTTTGAAAGAGTTTAGGCAGTGCTGTCTGATATTGTGACTTAATGTGAGAAGCAAGCCTATCTATCCAAGATATCTTATTATATCTTGGTATGTATGTGAGCAGTAAAATTTTTGAATTGACACAAATACAGATCAGTCATGAATGCAGGTGAGTAATCTGAACAGTTGCCTGAAAAGAAGTGGCTTTTTAGGAGGGATCTATGCAGAATGCATCTGGCCTTTTGTTAAGAAAATTACATTTTACTCACAAAAAAATTTCAGAGACTTTCAAGCTCTGTAACTCTGTATATTAAGATCCCAGGATTAAAAGTGGAAGGACTGAAAATGATTGTTGTATTGTAGCCAAAGAGTTTATTAACATTTTTCGGTATTTTTGGCCATGTCATATAACTAAAAGTTCAAAGGTCTGTGTAATTACAGTTGTGTATGTGATCATATTCACCAAGGGTGGCAGACTTTAGGCCTCTTAGATACTTTATGTAACAAATACTGGACATGGAAAGTTACATGAAAAAAAAAAAACTAACTGAAAATCACTGGCATGAAAAAGCTTGTTTATTAAAAAATAGTTACAGTTTCATCAACATATTATTCAGAATTAAAGTCAAAACATATAGAGAGCTGGGAAAAAAATGTGATTAAATATGCCAATTTTTATATTTATTGCTCTATGCACACTATGGCAGGATTGGTAAGGGGATCAGGGAAGAAGAGCAAGGCTTCTAGAAACACATGCCATCTCATCCAATTGATGCTATGATGTTCATCCTTCTACTGTCAAATTGGCATCTGTCTATCCCTTATGGTTATGTGTCATGCATCACTCCTACTTGAGTTCTTACATTTTCTCAGATTTTGCTTTGAAATTCATTTTGACACTACACAAGCTACCCCAATATCTTCTTTTCTTAACTCTTCATTTTGTACTCATACCTGAACAACTCTTAGTTTAAGGGGTTGAGGAAAAGGTTCTGGAGCCTTGTTGCTGGCAGGATTTAGAAGTAAATAATGCAGGCTCAAAGGTAAGCAACCAGCAGTGTGGTAATGTTTCATGAAAATTATTCTAAGAGAATGAAATCCTGTTAGGTACCTATGTGTCTGATCTGCCTGCTACTTCAGGGATTTAACAGAAATAAAGTGAGAAATACACTGAGGTACACTTTGAGGAGGAAAAGGTCCATTTTATGAAACATCTTTCAGATTGAATCCTGGCCTGCTGCTGTTTTCCTCTATAAAGAAATGACAGTCTAAGGTAAGTAGTTGTTGAAGTATATGTTTCCCATTTCTCTTTTCTATTTCCCATTGCAATTCCCATTTTTACAGTTCTTCAAAATAAGCACAGCATGTCTTCCCTTCATAGATTAGAAGTGGCATGCTGCATGTTTACTGCTGCAGTGCTTGAGTTCTAACTCTTATGTTCTCCACTATTCTCTTTCCTTTAAAAAAATGAGCAAATAAGAGTCCTAAAAACCATTGTCAGTGAGGAAGCTAAAGGTTTCCAATCAGTGAGTTTTCAAAGCACTGGTGATTCTGATGACTTGGCTGCTAATCTCTAATTGGAAAGCTGCCATAAGGAAATTCTGAATGCATTCCAGCAATAGGAAGTCTTCCACTAACTTCAGTAATGTATCTTCAGTATAACAGCTTTTGAGAGGGAACACTAAAAGCAACATTTTAAGAGGAAATTCTTACATCTTTTTAGTGGATCTGCATATAAAAAAAAAGTTGAAAAACTTTTTACAAGCTTGAAAAATTCTCTCAATTCTTTTTCAAATGTTTCAAAAATACCAACAAAAACTGGAGAAGTCCACAAACATATGATTTTGAGACATTGTAATTAATTTTCACTAATGAGCCAAATTCATAAGAAATTCATAAAATAATACATATGTCTTCTTAAGCAGAGTTCAAAGAAACTAAATTACTAGCATGTGATAACCTAACACTACTGCTTCTAGGGTACATTTTATGTCTTTGATACTAAATATTAGTAGATTACAATTTAACAGAGTATTTTTTTGTGTAATTATTATCTAGCATAAGTGTGACAAATATAATTGAAGGTAAATCTATAAGTTTCAGCTATATTACAGGTCCAACAGAGAACAAAAAAATATTCTACATGACTATTATGTGAAAAATAAAAATCTGGACTGTATTCCTTCTTTATGTGAAGGATTACTTATTCTTCATTGTTTAAAGGAAACTCGCTTTGCCATATGATAACTTTTGCAAGATGGGATTTATAAATTTTACATACAGAAAACAGCCTTCCTCACTTCCCTTTTTCTGTTTTAATAACAAAGTTGTCCGTATTGAAATATCCTCACCATACTTTCCTCTAACTAGGAAATTAGAAGGGCAGATACAAATATAGGAAGAATGTAAGAAAAATAATGAGCACTCTTCAGATAGCAAAGAAGCTCATGAGGACATGATTAGCAGAAAAAAGATTGCTGGAGGGAACAAAGAAACAATAAGGAAGAAACTAAGGTAACAGATGAAATCAGCATGCAAGAAAGAGATACAAGTTTCAGAAAAGTGCAGAGGAGCAAATAAAATAAGACAAAAAGTTTTAAAAGTAGGATATCTTATAGCGAAATGAAAAAGAAAAAAAAAATGTTTGTAGTAAATATAGGTACCAGGAAAAACTGATAAAGTTTATAAAAATAGAGCACAAATAGAATAGGATATCAGTAGATCAGGAAGAAGAAAAAAGGAAGAGAGACAGGGTAGTGATATGGTAATGTTATGCAAAGGCTATGATGACAGCTTTCTATGCTGCAGGAGATCAAAAAGAGTGAGTGGTGTCTTTCCCCACCATCAATAGCAGACTTCGATGTTACACATTTAAAATTCAGTTTTAAACTTGAAATGACAGTTCTGAAATTGGAACCATGCAGATTTCTTGTGTGTTCAAAGAAAAAGTATGAATTCAATGTAGCATATGGTTTATGAAGCAAATTTTAAAACCAAATCTCACTTTCTCCTCCCTCTCCAATCACATTTTTATTTCACAGTAAATAATATTTTTACTGTAATAATCTTCCATCATTCAGGGCTGTAACTATTCTCAAACATGGTTTTACAACCCTTTCTTGGAGAAAAATATAAAATGAAATAAAATAAAATAAATAAAATAAAATAAAATAAAATAAAATAAAACATAATAAAATAATAAAATACCAAAACCCGCAACTTTTTCAATTTTTTTCTCTACCAGGTAGTATACATTTGCAAGGCAAAGAGCTGCATTTGCTTCAGGTGGAAAAAATAGGAACTGACAAGGCCAGTCTTCCAAGATAGATCCAGAAACACCAGGCAAGAGACTATTCTTAGTATAAGTGTTCTCTTTATCATCACCCTTTGAAACTGGGTTATGGTGTATTCAGGATTGCAAGAGTCTGTGTCAGCCAAGGGTAACTGGTATTGCAATGGCTGCCATCACGCCTTTTTAGCTGCTGGAGCATTTTGAGATGTACACTTTTATAATTTCTGCTTGATATAAGTTTCTTGACCTGGTACCATGACCAGAGACTTGGTGTTAAACAGTCCCTGCACCAGTAACATCAGTATCTGCTCCCTTCCCCGAGTCTTTTTTTGTCAGTATTAGAATAAAGGAGAGGAGAAGCTTCATATGGTCTCACCAAGAAGACTCACATCAGCATACAACAGCTTTTGTATACTCAGGACATTCATTAGAGGGTGGTCAACCAGGGCAGAAGGCTTTAGAGCACTCACACAAGATGGTGACTGGGTAAATAGTAGATTAAGGCCTAAAATGTGCTCAGACCTCATCTAGAGATGCATTGTAAATATATCCAGGGCATAAAATTCAGCTCTAGTTCTGGATGGGATATTTTACTGGTTTTGCCAGAAGTTTACTTGTTTAATTTTATCCCTTAAAATAAACTGAATAATACAAAACCCCCCCTACAAATTAGCTTATTAGAAAGTCATACATAATACCATATGATCACCATGACAATGTTTAATGGCTATGCAAAAACAGTGAGGTTTTTTTTTCAAGTATTTTTCTAACATGAAATTAAAATGCAATTGTTTTTGTAGAAATACTATGTACTAGATGTTAGAATGATATAACTGCAGAGTTTGCTGATCTAGCCAACAAGCTTGATGATAAATACCAACAGTGAAGGTTATGTGTGCAGACACCTGTCCACCCTCACCTGAGACAGACTGCTAACTTGTTTATTATAGGTCATCAAACCACCTTCAGGCAGCAATAGCTTTTTTCTTTGCAGCTGCGTTAATCTGTATGATAGGAAGGGAGAATGCCCTTACAGTGAAAAAGTATTCTGGCATCTCTGATCAAAGACAGAAGATAAAAACATTGTTATTTTAGGATCCTGGTCTGGCAGTTTTATGAGAATGAATTACTTATTTCCATTTATATGACCTAGATTACGTTTTGCATTTTAACACTAACCCAGTTTTTTTATATTTCAGCTCCTGTAGTATGAACATTTCCAGCTGGGCTCTGTCAGCCTCTGTTCCACCATAAATCATATCTGCCTTCTCATCCAAAGGTGTTAACTGATGAGGCAGAAATAACACAATCTCAGCTGGCTTTGTGGCCTACTTACAGCACATCTACAGCAGGAATGCAGATTGCCTCTCTGTTCTTCCGGATAAAGCCATAAAAGAAGTTATATGCCTTTCAACTTACTGTTTTGGAATCACTCCAGCTCCTGGGACTATGCTTTTCACTGACTACAGAAATTAATGCTTACGCTGCAAATAGTCAACAAGGTCTTAACAATACTGGAAATTGGTTCAATGTCATAGCCATGAAAGAGTAGTACACAGATTTAAAAGAATTCACTTTTCAACTGCTTGCTATTTAAGTTAATATTAAAAAACAAGATAGCAAGTTATGTGGTTAAAATTAATGTCTCAATATTATGCTTTAAAATCAAACACCGGGTTGTAGGGCTTAAGCCAATAACTATTAAAGATTGAAATGAAAGCTGAAGGGGTGAGAACAGAAAATCACTTCATACTTATCTGCTGTAAGACTGATCAGTATAACAATATCCGTGTTCTATATTTCAGAAATATCTCTCTGGTAATGAAAAAGGCCAATTAAAGGCAGGGAGTTTTCTCACTCTCTGTTGTTTCCTACTACTGAATTCCAAGTTTGTATGTGTCTTGCCTTTAGTTCAGTGTATTTTGATCTGGTAAATGCTATTACACTTCCTACAATCCTGCATTTCTGTTTCTCAGTCTATTTTTAGAGAGAAGGTATGTGAAAGGGGATTTATTTTTTTTCTTCTGTGTTTGTGTGGAGAAAAATGTATTTTTAATGTAAAGTGAAAGAATGGTTAGAAGTATAGATGGGATGCAGATTAGTACAAATAGCTGTATACAGAGATAGATACAAAATTCATAGTATATAATTTATATATGTACGACAATGAGGTTATAAATATGAAATGTGTATATATTATTTTTTAAAAAACAAAAATACTTTACATACAATTCTTTATTCTTTGAGTAAAACAGATGAAACCTCCTTTGTAAGTACTTCTTGATATCACTAATCATGCATATATAGACTCATAGCCTTTGGTAACTCAAAACTCAAGTGATTCGAGATGCAGATTTCTTTAATCTTCAGAGGCAAACAGTAAAAAGAAAGTCCTGTGTCCATCATGGCTGGGTACAAGATGACAGTTTTGTGTGATTATGAAAAAGATAAAAGCAACTATAAGTTATCCAAGCCATAAAATACGTCCAGTAAAGGTATGCAGAAGGACATAGTGAGACCTCATCTGGAGCACTATGTGCAGTTTTAACTGTTTCTGATAAAGGAGATTAATCCAGACTCAAATAAATGCAGAGAAAGGCTGCTAACATGATCAAGAATATGGACAACCTTCTTTGTGGGAGGAGATTTTAAAACTTTGTCTTGTTCAGTCCAGTAAAACGAGAATTCAGAGAGGATATCACTGTTCAGTATAAACAAAGTTGATATCTGTAGTAAATAGCACAGAGGGGAAAAAATCATTTAAGCTGGAAGACAATGTTGACACAGGATCAAGTGCCATAAGTCATCCATTAGCATACTTTTACCCTTGATGACAATCATTCTTAGCATTTTTATTTCCTATTTCATTTGTTACTTTCTATCACTTTGAGTTCCTTGACAAGCATTCCAAAGAGAAGAAGCAGGACTTTTGAAACTCCAGTCGTGTATGGAGTGGCATCCTGCCAAGGCAGAATTTTAAATATAAATTATTTGGAAATGCTTGCCATGCTCTTTTTAGAGAAAGAGTTTCTTGTAAGCAGCTAAATTAGTAAGTTGGCAAATTAGTTTGCTACACTGGGCCACATCTAAAACTCCTAATTCTTGTTTCTATTTTGCAGTATTCCCTTGATACTTGCATAAGAGCAAAACATAGTTTTGCATGCCATTGTGTTACACTGCTATCAAGTAAACATCTAAGCTCATTAGATAAACCAGAAAACCTGTAGAGGGTTAAGTCAAGTGTATCGCATTGAAAAAAACAGTAGTTGCAGAGTTTTTCTTGATTTCTCGATGTAGCTTTTCTTCTAATTGCTTTTCTATTCTTTCGGAATCTAGAATCCTTAACAGCATTCTGAAAATACCAGGTTGTCTATTTTACTGGATGAAAGTACTTTTTATTTGTAGTGGAAACCTTCACTAACAACTTTTATATCACATTTAAACACAAAATAAATGAGAATGTGTCCAGTGGTGAAGTTTTCTACTCTCTACTGAGTTCCTTTTGTGTTTTCTTTTGATTTGGAAGGCTACCTCAGATGACAGCTTGTACAATTGTAGGCTGTAATGTTTATCTTTTCCATCTTTAATAGAGCTCCAATAATGCATTTGAACATGTTGCTGGGTCTGACTGGGGTGGAGTTGTCTTCATAACTGTATGAATGGTGCTGTGTTTTGGATTTGTGGCTGATAACACACCAGTGTTTCGGCTATTACTGAACAGTGTTTGTACAGCATCATGGCTTCGTCTCCATGCCCCTCCTCTTCAGCAAGCAAGCAGGCTGGGTGTGGGCAAGAAATGGGAAGGTGACACATCCAGGGCAGCTGACCTGAATTGACCAAAGGAAAATTCCATACCATATGGCATCATCCTTAACAGTAAAAGAGGAAGAGAAGACATTTGTAGTTACGGTGTTTGTCTTCCCAAGTAACAATTTTGTGTGCTGAGGTCCTGCTTTCCAGGAACTGGCTAAATGCCTGCAGTGGGAAGTAATGAACGGATTCCATTCTGTTTTGTTTCTGTGCACAGCTCTTGCCTCACCTATTTGATTTGGTTTATCTCAATCCACAAGCCTTCTCACCTACTTTCTATTATCTCCCCATCCCATGGGGGAGGGGGGTGAGCTGTGTGAGGGACTGTGTGGGTGTTCAGCTGTTGGCCATGGTCAGCCCCTCCATAAGACAGCAGAACAAATTTCATGTCGAATAGCAGGATAGTGTTTCAAAGAATTGTAGAGAAAAGCAAATATCTGGATTACAGACTACTGAGTGTACTTAAAAGACAAGAAAGAAGGCTTCCTGAAGCTGCTCTGTTTTTTACAAGTAATAGAAGGTACAAGAAATTTCCTTGCTTAAATTTCTAAAACATTTAGGCTACAATAATACTCCCACACAAGACACTCCTTGTGGATGAAATTCTATCAAAGACAGTGACAAACATTTAAGAAAGAGGAAAATGCAGAAAATTATGTGAATCCTCAAAACAAAAAGAAAAAAGAAAAAAAGGAAAACTCAACCATAAAATGTCTTTCATTAGTGCAATAGACAATTCTTGGTCTTTTCTACAATTTTTATATACATTTCTGATTACAACTTTTTTTCATTGACTCTGAGGAGTTTTCCAGCATAAACATTCTGGACTTCTATTCTAAAATTGCAACTGATAATATCAACTATTCAGAGACATATTTTATCACATCTTCTAGGGAAGAAAAAGATATATATTTATTTGTGCAGACAGCAAGTCAATATATGATCAAATAAGATGCTGTACATCTTAAAAGTTATTGAAAAAGATGAACAAATTATGTTATAAAGAGTGACATTAAAGTCTAGGGAAATGAAATGTTGTATAACACAAAAAAAATCAAAACTGGAATGTCACTGAAACAGGTGCTAAGGTCAGAAAAATAAAACATGGATCCACAGTTATTATACGTGTATGTATTACACAAGGAGATTGTCCAGGGGATTGATAATGATCCCATTTATAATGGCCAGCTGAATAAGATGGCCTGTTCTATGATCACAGGAAAAATACCTGATGAATATTAGAAATAAATATATTTCAGATAATAAATAAGTAGAAAATGCAGATAGTTATTTCTATTCTTTATATAAATTTTGTTTTAATTTTAATTTTTGTCTATTTATTATCTTAAGTATCATTTGCTACCTAATTGCACTGTAGAAATAAATAAATACATTTATTATAAATTTATTACAGGATATATTTTATTACAAGGAAAAAAATAGGAGACTGGTTGACCTAATGTATGAAAAGGCATTACAGCAATGATAAGGAGAGAAGAGAGAGACTTCTGTCTCAACTAATGTTTCAGTCAGTTAGAAAATGGTTCTATAGAATCAAGAGAATAAGAAAACTAACCACACCAATTTAAGGAAGTGTATCTGAGACTTGTCATAAAAACCAGACCTATTTTAAATGTTACTATTTGGCTATTAAAAAAACAACCAGACAAACAGACAAACAAAACAACAGCCTGGAGAAGAAGACACTGAGGGGAGACCTCATGGTGGATACAGCTTCCTCACAAGGGGAGGAGGAGGGGCAGGCGCTGATCTCTTCTCTCTGGCAACCAACAACAGAACCCAAGGGAATGTCAGGAAGATGTGCCAGGAGAGGCTAAGTTTGGACATGAGGAAAAGGTTCTTCCCCCAGAGGGTGGTGGACACTGGAACAGGCTCCCCAGGGAGGTGTCATGGCCCCAAGCCTGACAGTGTTCAGGAAGAGACTGGACAATGCCCTGAGACACATGGTGTGTGAACTGTGGGGTTGTCGTATTTAGGGACAGGAGCTGGGCTCAATGGTCCTTGTCCCTTCCAACTCAGGACATTCTATGATGCTATGATAACCAAACCACACACACTAATATGAACCCTGTTGCTAAAAAGAGTCTAACGATAGGCAAAACAGCCGACCATCCTGAATATCTGACTGGATTCTTTCACTAAATCTATTTTCAGCAATTTGCTGAAGCTTAGAGCTTGCAGTGTTTCCTCCTCTAGGATGCACAGATACACAAAACAGTTAGACGTGGATTATTATCATACACAGCTATAATATGATGAACATCATGGAAGCAAGATTTCTGGTAGAAGCAAGCATTACTACAAATGTCAAATGTGACACAGCTTTTTTTATTTTTTAATCAAGTGCTGTAATATGAATGAGCTAATGGACAAAAATTAAGTGATCTAGCTTAAATAATTTAGCTAGTCCAGCTGATTTTGACTGAAACGGATTCAGGAACAATTGCATGAGTAGTCCTGCTCTCTTCTGCAGAAAGATCTCATCCTGCAGAACATATACATTGGTATATTCTTTAATCATTACTATAAAATTACCATTCAGCACTGTTTAGTGCATTTAGTGTTGTGGTTTTGCCTGTTTGCTTTTTTTGTTTTGTTTGGGTCTTGTTTTGTTTTGTTTTAATCTAGAACAGGTTTGTTAACCCCTGGGACACACCTTTTTAACTTATGTGGTATCTATATGCATTTCTGTTCAGGTAGTTGAGCACTCTATTTCCACGTGACACATATGTAGGCCATATTAAACTTGAAACTGGGTACTTTAGAAAGCAGAAAAACATGAATATTTGCCAAATTGTGACATGTGAATTGGAAAATTAAATGAACATACAATGTTCATTCAGTTTTAAATATCAATGCAATGTTTTTTTCATACTTTTAGAGCTCATCCTCTCCTTTCACTTTCCTGTTAAGCCTCCACCACACAAAGGAATGGAAGACTATGGAGGTGAAGACCACACCACCTTGTTAGTTTTTGTCACAGCCTGACCCTGTGTGTACCCAAATTCTCCTCTGGTTCTAGCTTTTATAAACGAAAAAGTTATTGCCCATGTGCTCAGATATTATACAAGGAGTGTATGCAATTGTCCTCTAATCTATTTCAGTCAAAAAGAAATGGACTAGCTTAAATAATTTAGACAGTAGCTACCCTGAATGATACCAGCTGAAATGAATTCGAGCAATTGCATTAGTAGCCCTGCTGTAAAATCTCAGAAAGCACTGATCTTCAACCCAAGGGTGCAGCTATAGCAATAGCTTTTCTGTCTGTCATGCCTAAAACAAAAAGGAGTCATGTTAAGACAACCAGTACTCTCTTTTCCAGTTACTGAAATGACTCGATTTCTGAATAATATAAAATAAAATGTAAAATAAAAATTAACAAAATATTTTTTAAGAAATTAAAATAAAATAAAATAAAAAATAAAAATAAAAATAAAAATTAAAAAATAATACTCCCACACAGCCCTAAAAGTGGCAGTTAGCTTTGTTCATGGGCATGTCTGATTTGTTCCTACGATCAGTGATTTTTGGTTCAATTCCCAGCAAACACAGGAAATTGTGATCTTGCAGTAATATGACACCAGGGAAAGTCTATTTCAAGGTGAAAAACTCCTCTGGGTGGATTTCTGTCGTGTTCATGTGCGATCTTCAGGTGCTTGACAGGAAATGAACATGGTTGTGGCAGGACTAGTTCTCTTTGAAAAATGTCACAAAGTATTAACGATGGAAAGTTTAAAAAGCAGAGATCCCGTCTGAGCTGCAGTATAGGACTCAGCTTACAGTCTCTGTTTCTGTCTATCAAACCTGAAAACAGAACATCATTTTCATTTCTTCTTCTGTATGTTCTCGTGGCAGCTTTAAACTTCTTACAATATAAAAGTAGAGAATGAGTACTTCACACAAACAAACAAACATACAAAACATCCTCAACTATTAACATTTTATCTGCAAATATATTAGCAAAAACCGAATTATGTCAAAATTATTTAATGTCTCCATCTCTTTAGTTATTCTATTAAAGGTGTCTTAATGTTGTTCTTGCTCTCTGGAGATAGTTTAAGATTTTTGAGAGGAAATTAGTTCTTGGACTCTAAGCAGTAGTATACAAAATACTTAGAGAGCATCCATGAAACTATTTGTAACTACAGTGCAATTACATTTGCAATGTAATTTTTCTATTGTTGTATAAAGGATCAATGATGGTGCAGTTTACTATATTAAACAGAGAAGTTATAAGTCTTTGTGCATCTCTAAAAAATGCTTAAGAACATCAGATATTTTATTATCTCTACCTGTCACCACTGGAGGGGTTTGGTTTTTTTATAGTTTTTATTTGTTTGTTTAATTTTAATTAAAGACTGCATGCACGAACAATGCAAACTTACACCAAAAGAAAGACTTCTGGGTTGCTGGGGAGCTAGGGTAGCTCAAGGTTCTTTTTTGGTTGCTTGGTTGTTTGATTTGGTTTTGTATGTTTGCTTGTTTGTTTTTTAATCAGTAGCACTCACTGAAGAGTGTTCTCTCAGCCTCAAAAAAGAAAATGCTGTAATTTCTTCCTATCACATTTCGTCATCCAGACCTCATTAGCACTGCAGCTAAACCTATTTTTAACAAGTGTTCCAGGCTGGAATCTACAGAAAAAGAAGGTCAGCTTCTGTCAATATGCAAACTGATATATGAAAAGGAATATGTATATATGTATATAGACAATGCAAACAAATTTATATGGAATAAGATAAATGCCATAGTACTAGTAAGTACACAATTCTTAAAGTAACATCAGTTTAGTTATGCGTTTCTGCTGTAATAATGTATTGCTTTGAAGAGTCATTCTTTTGTTCTGACACAACAAAAAAAGCAGCATTCGTTTTTTCATAATAATAGACTTAATCAGAAAAATCAAGTCAATCCACAAAAGCAGTCTCTCAAAGTATTAAAATAGCAAGCCAAGATCACACACAGGAGGTTGGTATTTTAAGTATGATGATCAAAGCAATACTTTTCAGACCAAAACTCATGGCCTTGCAAAAATAAATCGTGAGCAACACCAACTTATTGAGGCCATCTAGTCTGACCATCTCTTTTAAATGTCAACATCCTGGATTTCCTTTTTGTTACTTTCTTCTTTGTTTTAGAGACAAAATAGGCAGGTTAGTATGATGTGCTGGGAGAGGTAAGAACTTGGAGTTACTAAACAATGATGCATGAAATGCTGATGGAAAGATGGCATAATTTAGTTCTGCCATGTTTTTATCACTGTCATGCTGAATTAGCATAGGAAAGGAAGAAGTACATATAAAGACAAACAATTTTAATAATTTTCAGCAAAACTTGAAAAGTACTGAATACGAATCTTGATTTTTTCTATTTATTAATATGAATATAGCACTTCAAGAAAATAAATGTTATTATATGGCATTAAGATGGTTGTAAGATAAAAATGCAACTGCTTCAGAAAAAGTAAGTAACAATGGCAAAATGCTGGAAACTAATAAAATTCGTTGTTAGCTCCTTAGCATTCATATACAGTACAATGAAAATATAAAACTGGAGACTCATGTAGCAATTCTCTGCAGCTTTTGGTGAACACTACATTATTTTCAGATTGAGTTGCTGTGACTGATAGTGACTTGCAAATTGCAGTTAACTACATCCTCCATTAATAAATAACATTTCTGATGGGAAGCTATTATAATCTTACAAGAATCAGAAATAGCTCATGAGAAGCCTGTAATATGTGCCTTCAGCTCTTATGGTTAAATGAAAGTCTGTTCTATTGAAGATCCTTGACGAGAAGATGCTGAGGAGGAAGGATTGTGACATTTACAGAGTCTCTTAGGAAAGTAGCCAAGGTAATTCTTTTTTAAGTATTCAGAAAAGTGGTTTGTATGCTACATAATAATAACAATAGCAAAACATTCAAATATTTGGAAAGCAGTGATTTGAAGAAATGTGCAGAATGATTTAATAAAATACATTAATACGCTTTTTACAAACAACTCAGTGGAGAATACGGGATCTAAGTGGATTTCACCAATGTCTTGTTCATTAATTAAGGATATAAAAATTAATACTTATCTAAAACGTTCGGGATTTTCTTTGTGGTTTTTTTTTGTTTTATTTTTCTGGTTTTTGGTGTTTTTTTGATTTTTTTTTTGTTCTGTTTTGTTTCCTTAAGCTGATAAAATGATTGAGGGATGTAATCAACATCTATGCATGCAGCTTTAAATATTACTGCTTTAGAGATAGTGCAGAGAGATAAGATTTGGAGGGGGCAGTTCAGACTCCCCTGCATTAAAGGAATGTTCTAAATTACTCTCTTCAAAAACCTATTTTGCTCCACAACTATCATGGGAGCATAGGGAACCAAACCTTATGTATTTAAAGTTACCCTTTCTAAATACTGAACCCCTTTACAGTTCTCCCAAGGGAACTTCTCATTCACTGAGTGAAAA
Organism: Pampusana beccarii; assembly: GCA_013399365.1. NCBI lineage: Eukaryota > Metazoa > Chordata > Aves > Columbiformes > Columbidae > Pampusana > Pampusana beccarii. The sequence goes on along the minus strand of VWYH01000776.1, from coordinate 118,806 downwards.
CCTGAAAAGAAAGAGTATTTAAATGAGTAAAACAGTGCAGCTACAACATACACCAGTTTCACCTTGAGGCCAACTTTTGGGCTGTTGACAACAGTGAGACATGTTAAGTACCGAGCAGTTAATAAAATGTCCCCGTGAGTTCCAGAAAATTAGAGACCTTGAACACCAGAGACCAAGATGCACTGTCTGAAGCACTGTTATACCTACTAAGCTTTGTTTTATCATTAAAAAACCTGCTGAGCCTCATTTCTAGGTTTCACTTTTGTTTTACAGATTTCTTAATAATCATCAGATATACTGTAAGGACACACATGAGAATTTTATTATTCACAAGGCATATTATCAGTATAGACAGATCAAAGAAAAAAAAATGCAGTTTTTGCTCCAGTTTATTTAGATTTCACCTAAGTATCATATATTCTTGCATAAGATTATTCATTTTGCTGCAGCATAAACTAGAGACTGGCAATTCATAAAGAAAGCCTGAGATTAAATTGCTTCTAACAGAAGATTTTTTTACAAGCTGAAAACCCCAAATATGTTTCAGTGAGTTTGTGCAGGTGTTAATTTTTGGTATGTTATGTTTTGGTTTTGTTACTAGTTCCTTGGAGTAGGGGGATGATTGCTTTGAAACCTCTGGAGAAAACCAGATGACAGAGTTTCAGAAAAGCTAAGAAACTTTCTAAACAAACACACTCCCTGCAGAGAGAATCAGAGCTGTTGATCTTCTCAACAAAAACACCACCTAAATGTAGCCACAGTTAATTACATCCCGTTGACAAGAGACACCTAAAACATAGTGCATTTTATCATCATGCAACAGCATACAAATGACAAGTTTTGACAAGTATCTATTTGTTGTTCCCAGAATTTGCATCAAATATGACAAGTGTACTTTAAGCTATTATGCCTCAGTGTTGTTTAATCAATCATCCTTTGCTTTTGAAGTTAATTCTAGTTCAGGTAAACATGCCCAGATCTGCAACTTGTGTGATATCAATAGCAGTTTTAGGTCTTAGGCAGAACATTAACACAGTGGTTGTGCTATCAAACACTTGATTAATGTCTTTACATCCATAAGACTAATAGAAATTGAAGATTTTGGTTTTTTGCTATAAATTCATGCATTTGAGGAGAATTGTATCATTGCCCTTCTATTTGGCTACTGTAGCTCTCTCGATTAGTTCTGCATGCTGTTGTTTTCCGTTTGAAGTTTTTATGGTGTTACGTGCTATTAGATTATGGTATAAAATGCAGAACATGCTTTTTTTCTGTCATTGCATGAATATGGTTTCTAGCTCAGTGGCCTGGTTTTGCAGAAAAGAAAAAAAAAAAAAGGAGATCAAACCCAAATCCCACTTGCCTAAAGCAAGTTCTATTTTAGTAGTACTGCAAATATGTTTGACTGGGTCTGTGGATTGAAATACCAAAACACCATGAAGCTGTGTATTTATCCACCAAGAGTCAACCAAGAAGAACAGCAAAGATGATTCCAGGCCATTTAACTTCTTGGCCTGGAGGATATGCAAGCGTTCTTTCAGAAGGGGAACATAGAAGCTGAACACTGGAAATGAGTGCATGGATTCAAGAAGACATGGAATCTATGCACACGGTAATGTTACGTTCAAGAACACTGTGGTCAGCCTAGAACATGGTTTTCATGTTCCTCCTGGATCTGGAGGTTAAAATCCGAAGTACAGAGAAACTGTCCTTAAGAATGCAGCATTATTTCTGCAACAGAAGACAATGAGAATACAGGAGGTAATCTGTCTAACCTTTGTCAGAAGAGTTCTAGGAACTTTGAGATTTTACCCCCAATAGGGTTTCTTGGCATGTTTAGTAGTAATGGTACTGTTGGAAGTATTTCTAAGATTTTCTACCACCATTTTCTTCTTTGCAGGTTCCTTTATTTTTTGCTTACTTTTTTTTTTCTTTTCTTTATTCTGATGATTTTGAAGTGAAGTTTGTGAAACTCTGATACTAGTTACATAAATGACTAGGGATTAGAAATTGAGCTAATATTCTGGATCATATGACCAGTTTGGGACTAGAAAAATCAGGCTCACTTGTTTCTTTTCAACACAGACACTCAGACAATCAGAGGAAGGAGGACATGATAGAGGTAAAAAAAATTAAACATGCTGATCTTCCAGGACTGTACTTTGTTGCATGTTACACCATCACCTCTTTTAATGTAGGATTTTCTACTCTGTTGCCTGTTTGACCAGCAGCCCCTCCAAAGCACTAACGTACTGTCTCATTTCCTAAGGAACACTGAAACAGATACGTTCAACTGGTTTACTAAGCCCCTAGTGATTTTTAACACTGTGAAGTCATTGTAAAGAAAGATGAAACCAAAACAACTTGAAAAAAATATTACATACAAATATATATGAAATAAAATCTAAATGGATCCAGCATGATACGTGTCATCTAGCAACAATTGAAGTACAGGCACAGGAGTCAGAGAAAGATAGATCTCCCTTTTTCCTGTTATTGACAGCCTGAACAATTCTGTCTGGAACGTAATCATCCTGTACAAAATCTCTGTAGTTTGTATTTTTGCATTCATGTCTTTTAGCTCAACCTTTTGTTGTTTCTTTCACTAGTTCTCCAGTATTATCTAGAACTAAACAACATGTTTACAGTCTGTCTGGTAGCTTAAAAATCTTGACTACTCATTGGATTTTCTTTCAAGTTGTGCAGTCATTACACCTATGTAGCAGGAACTTATACGGTGTGTAAACAACAGTACTTACCAGAGTTTGCACTTACCAGTAAAATAGCTAAAACGAAAAAGGCTGTCCTGCACTGAAAAGCATTGCCCTTGAGATTTCAACTATCTTTGCAACAGAGCACCAGGTGATTCTCTTTTACATCCTTCTAACAAAATCAAACTTGAGAGATCAGAAAGATGGGTATCTCTTAATTTGTAATTGGCAAGTACAAGTCTACACTACCAAAAGAAAAATAAGTTTCCCCAAGCATTAGCCTTCAAATTGTCATGTTTTATTGTAGAAATGTGTTTAAAATGCTAATAATATTTAAATTAAATTTACTTCCTTTTTTGCATGATGTGTTTTTAGTTCTGGCCAAGGCTAAATCTGCTGTTAAAAATCATCCTGTCCCAGTGTTTCTGACAGGGATCAAAACCAAAAATGCTGATAAATTTTGTCCTTGCAAGCTCTCCGGCTAGAGATGTTGAATCTGGATTCAGATATATTTCAGATAAACATACAGATTTCAATAACAGAACTGAAACACTAAAGCATGGATTGTTCCTGAATCTCATCAGTCTCAAGTGAAAGAAATGTATTGAATTTTGTTACAAGCGTATTTTAAGGATCCCGTTTCTTGTATTATAAAAAATTAGATACTTTTTTCATTGTTATGCTGCTTCTGGTAAAGCTACAATTGAAATATTGTTTAATTTAGTGTGTCAGAAATCAACACTTCCGTGTGCCTGTGGGCAATCCTTCTACGGTGGCAACTGTATTGCTCACACAGCAGCTGAATGTGACTGAGAGGTTTTGCTCTCTGCTATTTGCTTTGGCTGTTTTCCCATCCTTTTTCTTTCTCTCTTTTTAACCATACAGTCGTATTTTTGAAAGATATAAACAGACAAGGCAAAAGGATGCACTAAAAATCTCTTTGGTACCCATGCTGCAGTAAAGATAGGTGTAAGTTAACATACAGAAACAGTTTGCTAAGTATTTCCGTTCTTGTTCATATAGGACAGAATCCAGAGAAAACAGAGTAAGCAGCAGTTTTAAAGTCAGTATTTTAAAACCCTTACCTTGTTTTCACTTGCCCAGTATCTGTTTCCAAGGAAACAGAAGGAGAAGCCGGAACCAGTAGCGAAGCACTGATACAAGCAAATGCACCAGCTTTCAGTTGCTGGCTTCTTTCCTGTTTTTGTAGCTCCTGAAACCTCACGGTTAATAAGGCCCCGGATAGTTCAGAATAACAAGAAAAAATGAATATAGTTTTAGTCAATACCTACATGCATATAAATAAAAGGGAGCTGGCAACACAGGTGGTTTTTGATGTAGAGGCTTTCAGCTAGCCATGGACTCTGGGACAGTTTTTGCAATAGGAAAACATATGGGCCCAAGAGATAACATTGTGGTGTGTAAGTCAGAGTAAATTACAGCAAAACAGTGTTAAAGACTCTTCCATGAACTACAGAACAGAGAAACAGAAACAGAATTGCAGACCTAATCATTTATTACTTTTCATGTGCCATCTACACTCCAGGTGTCTCCAAGCTAATCAGGAGGATGTTGTCTCATTTTCTTACCTTTGCTGCGCTCACTGTCTAAGATAAAATACAGGTATTTGTGTAACTAGACCAGTCCAGAGCTTGCTGAATTTTCAAAGGCAATACGAGCTTAAGAATTATGTTTTACACTGTGCTGCACGGTGTATTCAGCATAACAAGGTCAACAGTTACTTCTCCAACAACATCGCTTTTAGAATGCACACTGAATATCAGCAGCACTGTTTAGACATTTTGCTGAAGAAAGGTTTTCTTGTTCAGAAAATGCCAATTTGTCAAAATAAATAAAAAATAAAATAATAATAAAAATTTAAAATAAAATATGATGTGTGCTGCGTATTATTCTGCAGTCAAAGAAGATTAGTTCTATATAGAATAGCTATTTGTTATTCCTGTCAGTATTTTCGGTTAAGGAAACTTATCTTGCATTAGGTGTTACACTGCACAATTTTACAAAGTTAAGCAAAAGCTAAAACAAAGTAGGTAATAATTTAAATATGGCTAGTTTGGGGCATTTCATGGTAGTCAAGGTAGATCTATATGATACCTAACTACATGTATGGGCATAAATAAATATATAAACAGGACCTTTACACTGAAACTAAGCACAAAGAGGACTATTTACCTCCAATTTGAACTTCAGATTTTGATCTTCAGTGATTATTGGCTGCTGAAGGCTGAATTATGCCTAACATAAGAAAGTTATAAAGAAGAGACTACTCTTACATTCACCCATGAAATGGAACACAAGACAACAATGTGATCTCAACTGCAGGATACTACCAAATCCATATGTCAATCTCTTTGCTAAAGTAAATGTCAATGATAGATAGGTATCCAAGCAGGAGAAGTACTTAAAAATGTTGTCTGAATCCCCACATATCAACACTGCATAAATCCTTATCAGACCTCTTCTGCAGCACAAAAATCCCTAGAGTTTCCTGAAGCTTCCAGTCATGTTACTTCAGAACTGTTGCTTTCACAAATACCCTTTCTAGGGAAGTATTGATGTGCAAGCAGCTAATAAGCATGATTCACACAATCAGCTTTCTAATTTATTATTACATCCTCTGTTATTTCCACTTATTACTATGATAATTTGCTGTTCTTCTTCCACCGATGTTATGCTCCAAGTAATTCAAAACATTCGACAAGCATTTATTTTAAACTTTTGTTTCCATTCACTTTTCAGTTGTCTGAAAAACTTGTAAAGGTACTGTTATATCATAGCGTCTGGTTTGTAATGGACTGTGAAACATTTCAGCAGTTTGTCTGGATCAAAGCGTTTTTCAAAATTAGTTTTATTACATACCGTATCGTGTAATCTCACATCCAAAAGGCAGTGACTCTCTCCTGTAAGAAGTTTGTGACAGCAGTAACAGGGCACTGGGGAAAACACAGATAAGCTTTTGTGTCTTGCTCCTTTAGCTGGGAGGATATGGGATTGGGGTAAAATGCAAACTGCATCTCAGAATGGTGGCAATTTATGCTCAGGTGTTAAGACACACTGACAGCATTTTTACTTATTTTCGTCAAAATGCATAACTGTTTTATATCATCCTGCTCAGCAAATTTAAGTCTTACACGAACAGGAAACCTAAAAACTTAGAAATTCAATAACGTTCATCAGATTGCATTAACATATGAAAATGTATTGGGTTTATGTGATCAGGTGCTGGGGGATGGTTCTGCAGGGTGACCTCTATGAGGAGAGACTGTGACAGCCCCGTGCTAGACACAGCCAGTTCCAGGCCACTCCACCACAACCACTGCAGGGTACAGCTGAGGCCTTCAGCCAAGCTGGTGGCACCTCTGAGAAACTGCATTTTAATAAATGCTAGATAGATAGAGGAAGAAAGAACAAAAAGTAAGAAACACCAGAGGAAACATCGCGGTCATGGGAAAGAAGGTGCTCCAGCCACTGGAGTAGGTATTCACTGTAACCCATGGAGAAGACTACAATGGAACAGGTTGCCCCCTGCAGCCCATGGAGGTGCATGGTTAAGCAGATACCTATGATGCAGTCCATGGAGCAAACCAGGTGGATATTCCTGAAGGAACTGTGGCTCATGGAAAAATTTTGCCAGAGCAGGGGAAAAGTGTGAGGGAAGAAGCATCAGAGAGAAGCTGCTGTGTGCTGAATGTAACCCCCACTGAGGAGGGGAAAGCTGTTGCTTCAATGTTTGTCTTGGCTTTTCACTACCCAAATCTATTTTAGTCAGTAATAAACTAATTTTCCCCAAGTCAACTCTGTTGTGCCTGTATTAATACTTCGTAAGAAATCTCCCTATGTTTATCTCAACCCATGAGTTTCCTCATCTTATTTTCTCCCCTTCTCCCACTAAGCAGAAAGAGTGAGTGAGCAGTTGGGTGGGCGTTTGGCTATTGTCCAAGGCTAACCCATCACAGGAAAAAGCAGCCCAGCATTGACATGAATGAATCAAGGAAGATAATATTTGAAAAAGATCTATTTTTAAATGGTATTTTAGACCTATAAAGACTAGCTCTCAAAAAGTGTCAACCTATTTTTGTTGATTTCGATAATCCCATAAGATTTTAGAACACTCACCCAAGCAGATTTTACAAAATTCTGAGCAATTGTACTTCAAAAGTGGAAACCAGAATAGGAAAACAAAATGTTAGAGAATAAGACAGTAAGTGCTACAATAGTAAATACAGAGTAGCCTAATCTAGGCTAATATTAGACTGTCTGTTTCTGATTCCAGTGGAAGTTTATCCTCAGCATGATGATGTTATCATTCACTAGGAAATCTGTGAAGACAGTAAATTAACCTCCGCCAAGTTTTCTGCTGCCTTTAGTAGATTGAAACTGGCACATAATCCACATAGTTTATTGTACACTCAAATTTACATGCATATTTTTATGTGTGTATGCATATATACACACACGTACAAAATAAAAGCCCATTTCCGTATTCCAAATATTTATTATTGCTAAACCTCTGCGTGAATTTAAGTTAAATAGGTTGAGTTCAATGAATTATTTAGTAAAAATCATTTTGGAAGATGTATCTAAAACTGTTTAGGAGCTACTTTATATATTAGATTAAACTCTATAACATATTCAATTAAGTTATCTAGAAGTTATTATTCTTATTTCTTAAGCCATGGATACCTTGTCCTGCAGATGAAAGCACGTATGTCAAAACTTCAGTATTTGTACACTACAAGCAAAGCTGTTTTGACACCATTTCTTGCCATTTTTTTCCACTTCAGCAAATTAATTTCATTTCCATGTATAACCATGGAAGAAGTATATTCTCTGAAAGGTAAGAGACCTTCAGGCATCCCCAAAGCTAAATTGATTGCAAAGCAGACAGATCTGGAAATGTGCATCGGCTCATTTTATATTCCTCTCATTAAAAGTCAGAGTTGACTTGTGTTTCCCCTTATCATAATATATACCTCAGAACCGTACTGATTGGAATAAATTGACATTACAGTTCTGTGCCTCTTTTGCTTTGTATTGTTTTCTTTAAAGGAATCAAGCCATTCTGAAGGTAGAACTAAAATAAGCAATCCAGAGAATTTCAAAGTACTGATAGTAAAGACCCTCTTAGCTTAAGAGCTTACTGACACACACTACTTAAGCTCCTCTTTTTTCTCATGAAAAGTCATTTTTAAAGTGAATATTAGTTGGAATTCACTAAAATAAATCATCCAAATCCCAGTCATTCAAACACAGAGATCAATCGAATTACAAGAAAATACTCCAGGCAGACAATATGAATGACTATAGGGCAGGAAAAAATTAAGCCTGTAGTTGTAGCTGTTGTAGCAGCTAAAACAGGATCAAGCAATGAGCGAACTATTGCAATGCAAGTAGAAATGACCTAAATACACAGTGAACCACAGTTTAGTAATGTCAGCCTAAGCATATCAGGTTTTAGTTATTTTTATGGTTGAAAGATTCTTTATAGTTTGAAAATTGTACTAAGGACTATTAGATGTTTTATTAGCAGTTCTGTAGGACATTTCTGAGTTCAGCTTACAGGATTTGAGTTTTCTACAGAGGGTGGTCACTTCACTCACACAAATTAAGTATTTAATTATCATACCTGAAACTTAATGTTAAANTTTTTTTTTTTTTTTTCTCAGACTACAATGAACATTCTTTCCATTGCTTGGACTCTAGCACTCTAGCAAGAAAATGTATTCTCTCAGCATTTTTGAATCACAGGAACTCTAACTAATTGGGACTTGGGGAAATATGGGAACTCAGTGATCCACAGAGTGATAATTATCTTCTTGGTTCTTCATAGGGGCCATCTGCTAAGGGTGTCTTGTTACCTGTTTACAGAGGGACAGTTACTCACACATAAAAACCTGTTGCCCTTTGGGATGTTAGAGGTTACCTTAAACATCCAGGTTGATCTGTCACCAGACACGTATGCAATAGCCGGAGGCCAGGCATGCTGCCCTGGATCTTAAGTGACCCTAGAAGTTTACTGAGGAATAACTGACTTAAGCCCATGTGAAAACTGCAAGTTATTGCTCTAAAGACATGGTTGGTATTCCTTAGTGTTTGAGCAATATTGTGGTTATAAGGTTCACAAGGAGAATCTGCCAAAAAAAAAAAAAAGGAAACTCTTTGACACTATGTCTTCCTCAGAAAGAAGGAGCTTTAAATCCAGTCCCCTGCCACGGCCTTCAGAGATTAAATCAATTCCAGATTCAAACACCTAATTGCAGTTGTCTACAACAGGGGAATGGGATTCAGCTCAGTAATAACAACACATAAGTGTAGGTATCTACAAATAAGATGATGTCTACGCCCATATTAAAGTCAATGTGGAGCAGTTGGAGAAGTTAGCAGAGATGGTCAGAGGACCAAAAAACCACCAAAACTTTGGAATGAAATGCTCTCTGAATTCTTTGGGCTGGGCCATAGACTACTACGTCCTTGGGCTGAGAATGTATTAGGTTGGTGCAAAAGGAATTGTGGGTTTTGCATTGTTGAAATTTGCTGTTTAATACTGGAATACATTCTTAAATAAATGTGGTCATGTTATAAATCATTTTAATGCACTTTTTTAGCTTGATTTTTTTTGCTGCTGACTTATTACTTGTTGTTTGTTTTATGTTTATTTTAGACTATGGAAATGATGTTAAATAGAAAGCAAATTTGAGTAGTTTTCTTATTCGAGTTCAAAATGGGTCATAAAGCAGCAGAGACAACATGTAACATTAACAATGCATTTGCCCCAGGAACTACTAATGAAAGTACAGTGCAGCAGGGGTTCAAGAAGTTTTTCAAAGGAGATGAGAGCCTTGAAGATGAGCAGCATAGCGGCTGGCCATCGGAAGTTGACAATGACCAATTGAGAGAAATCGTTGAAGCTGACTCTCACAACTACAACTACAACTACAACTACTCTTCTCACAACTACACGAGAAGTTGCTGAAGGACTCAACATCAACCATTCTACTGTCATTCAGCATTTGAAGCAAATTGGAAAGGTGGAAAAGTTCAACAAGTGGCTGCGTCATGAGCTGACCAAAAGTCCCCAAAATCATCATTTTGAGGTGTCCTCTTACTCTACACAACAACAACGAACCATTTCTTGATCGGATTATGATGTACGATGAAAAGTGGATTTTATATGGCAACTGGCGATGACCAGCTCAGTGGCTGGACTGCAAAGAACCTCCAAAGCACTTCCCAAAACCAAACTTGCGCCCAAAAAAAGGTCACAACCATTGTTTGGTGCTCTGCTGCCAGTCTGGTCCACTACAGCTTTCTAAATCCCAGTGAAACCATTACATCTGACAACTATGCTCAGCAAATTGATGAGATGCACCAAAAACTGCACTACCTGCAGCTAGCATCAGTCAACAGAAAGGACCCAATTCTTCTCCACGACAATGCTTGACAGCACATTGCACAACCAATGCTTCAAAAGTTGAACAAACTGGGCTATGAAGTTTTGCCTCATCCACCATATTCACCTGACGTCTCATCAATCAACTACCGCTTCTTCAAGCATCTTGACAACTTTTTGCAGGGAAAACACTTCCACAACCAGCAGGATGCAGAAAATGCCTACCAAGAGTTCATCAAATCCTGAAGCATGGATTTTTACGTTACAGGAATAAACAAACTTATTTCTCATGGCAACAATGTGTTGATTGTAATGGTTCCTATTTTGATTAATAAACATGTGTTTGAGCCTAGTTATAATGATTTAAAATTCATGGTCTGAAACCGCAATTACTTTTGCACCAAGCTAATAGACTACCATCTTATGTAGAAACACCTGGGGACATCTATGTCAGGGCACTGTAAGGGCCTGCTGCCCTTGAGCGCAGTACACAAAGGGCAGCCATGGTAGGTCCTCCCTGTCCAGTACCCTATAACACAGCATCCAGCAAGGGAGCAGGACTGGACTGGGCTGGGGATGATGACCAGGGCCAGCCCAGAGTCCAGTGACTGCCTGGCAAGACCATGATGCAAGAGCAGTGCCAAAGTTCAGGCAAGAATTCATGTTCGTAGGCTAGAACAGAATCAACAGGACACATGACCAAAGATAGGTATATAGCTCTGACATATCTCAGATGAGGATTAAGCACAACAGACTCAAAAGCTGCTCTAAATCAAAATGGGGGAGATCATTGGGGATTCTTGTCGGAGTTCTTCAGGGGTAGTCTCCACTGACATGTCTTCCATCTCTGCCTCCAAAACAGTTTTTATCAGTTGGCTGTATCTGGGGTTGAATCCTACCCCAGATAACTGTGCTACACTCTTCCTCATTCCTGTTGTTCAGCCAGCATGCAGCCAGAAATGTAAAAGGCATAGGAGCAAGGGAACATAGGCTTACAAAATTCTAAATCTCACCTAGGTGTTAGGGGATGGAATTATGTGATTCTGATTTAAATATAATTTATGTATTTTACACTAAATTTACTAAGCTTCTGTCCACAATAGATGGAAACATCTAATTTTCTTTCCAAGTCAGATACAAAGTACAGAGAGAAAAGAGGCACTCAGACAAAGGTGCATACGTAACAATTTCTGTTGCTTAGGTTTTGGGCTTCTTTCCCTTTACCACAGACAAGCTTAGACATTTATCTGAGCTGACTTGGATTTTCTTACTGGGACATATGATTATGTTTTAAATGATGTTATACCTTTATCTGTACTTTACCAGAACTACATTCTTGAAAGAAAAAATAAGAAACAAGTAACATATTTTCATGTTTATCTTTGAGTATTTGTCTGAAAATAATTGAAATACTATATAGTGAGAGATAACAAGATTTGTTTTTTATTTTAACTGAACTGTACCTCCCTTTCAGTTTTCTACATCTTCATGAACTCTCTGCCTTTGATTTGGTAATAATATGATGTGACAAGATAGCCACCAGCCATTCCAAGTTAAGCTAGCACTTTCAAATGGTAAAGTATTTTGCAAAACACATTTAAAAATGCATGCAAAGGTTCAAACACAGTGTGCCACCTTTTGCTGCTTGTAATCAAACTGCAGTGAGCAGAAATGGCATTATATCCCCGTAAGACAGACTGCCATATTCCTAATAACATCTCTTCACGAATCTATGTGTAAGGTAGAAATGTCTTGTTCCCCAGCCATTAATAAATAGAAGATCGTCATTTCAAGATTTTAATCTTCGAGATCTTCATAATTTATGAACTTCATTCTTCTAACTCAGCAAGCAGTGTGGATTTCATCTGGTGCTGTGGTCACAGATGGCCTTGACAGCGGCAGCTGCATGGAGCAACAATCTGTGGTGGTTGAAAACAGTGTTGCAGGTGCCCAGCATAGACATAGGCTCTTTTTTCTTCTCAAGTTAATAGCTTCAGTTATTGCTATTGTAGTTGCGAGACAAAGATTAGGGTTGATCTCATGCCCTCATGCTTTCCTCTCATGTTCCTCAAACGCAGTAAATGTTGGTAGGAACATATAGTGTTGCTACTACCTTACAACACTAAAGTACTCTATTCTGAGTCCAGAAGTGATTAATAACCTTTTCCATTAGTTTTACCTAATGCAACTTGTGTTAGGATAAAGTTTTAACCCTGAAACATATGATGCAGTCTTAGGTTTATATATATACACAATATATATAACATACAATATATGCTAAGAACATGAACATATCCACATATCCATAGGACAAAAAGCCCTCTATCTTCTCTATTGCTGACAGCAATTTAATAAAACTACCGTTGATTAAAAAAATACAAACAGTTCAAAATTTGATGTTGCTGTATTTTGTGGGAAAATTCCATTCTTTCTTGAAACAAGCTTTTTTTCTGATTAAAACATTTCACAATTCAAGTTATTAAGTCAAAAACAAACAAACAAATAAAACCACCAAACTAGAGTACTTTGGCTGATCATACTGTAGCTCATTTCTTTATCAGAATACAACAGCTCAATACTACTAGTAATAGTGATCTGGTACACACATACTTTATTCAATTAAAAAATAGTTTTGCTTTGTAAAATAAACATTTACCCATAAATATTTTTGTGGTGGGAAAGGCAACATTCCTTCACTGCTCTGAGTGTGTTTGTTTTTTTCTTCAGACACTTAGACGTTCATCAGGTAAAATCTAGTGCAGCCAAATCAGTCACACTCCAACATCAGCATGATAGCAAATGTTTTTATTCTTTGACACACTGTCACATTGCTCACAGAGGTGAATTTAGTCAGTTTTGCAAATGATTCTTCATGGAACATCTCTTACCCAACTAAAATTAACTGATTTTGGGGGTGGGCAGGTGGAAAATATAAAATAAAAAATACCACTATTTCCAATAGCTGGAAATCAAAGACTTCAGCTAGTATCTTTACTTCTTTCCAGGCTTTCTTACTTGCAAAATTTATGGGAAAGCAGAATTGTTTGTCTTTTACCACTGATAATTCTTTCTGCACAATTCCTCTTTTTGTGATACTAGAACATACAGAGAAAAGGCAATGGTCAAATTTTTTTAAAAAAAGTAATTACAGCCTCACAAACATATATCCATGAAGATGTGGTATTTATGGACTGATTCTACAAATCAATGACTGTGTAGGAAGTCTCAGTAAAATAAAATAAAATAAAATAAAATAAAATAAAATAAAATAAAATAAAATAAAATAAAATAAAATAAAATGCAGATAAACATAAAAAATCAAAGCTCTCATAAACCAGGCCACCAAGGTTGCTGTGTGTCTTTTCAGTTCCTTTGTAAATACACAACAAAAAAATCTTGATAGCTTTTATTCTTACATCATTATTACTAAATGATTATAACTGATACTAGAAAAGAGATGTCTGTCTTTCTGTGTGTCTGTGTTGGGGAGCTCACCTTTAGACCTAAGCTTGGGAAAATCTAAGAAACATGGCTGATGAATTAAGCTTCTCTTAAGTAATCAGGTAGTTCCCCACTGTTCTCAGAAATGAAGAAGTGGTGTGCTTCTTCAGTTAGGAAGAATCAGTGGGAAAAAAGAAAATGTAAAAGAGAATTTCATATTGCTTTCCCCAGTCCAAGTAGCTAAGGGTAAAAGAAGAAAACGGACAATGCAAAAATGTTTCTTAAAAAAGCTGTTTTCCTTTTTCTGTGCAAGCTCATTATTAATAATCTTACTTTCTTAAAAGCTACCTGTAAAGAGATGTATTATATACATGGATTGGAATAATAATGTTGCATAGCTGCAGGTACCTCAGAGTGTGTGTGATACTCTACTAAAAAAATGGCAGTACTTTTCATGGAAAATTAGCCTTGATTTTAGACATTTATAGAATAATTTACTTTTAGCATACATCCATATTGTGTGTCTGAGTTTGATTATTCTCTTCCTATGTCTTCACTGGTGAAGTCATAAAGCATTACAGAAAAAACAGTCTAAGCTACAAACAAAAATCCATAGACACAGTGAAGCTCATTTGATTCACAAAATGTTGTTTAAAAAAAGCCGACCTGACACAATTGAGACAGTAAAACCTCAAGTTTCTATTAATAGGGATTTCAGCAGGCAAAGAAGAAAAAAAAAAAAAAAAGATAAATTAAACCTTCATTAATTGTTAAGAAGCTTCATACTGAATGTAGATAAAGATGTTCAATAATTGTGAGAGCAGAAGGCTTGAAGAAACAACAAATGGAAATGAAAATGGCACACTGAGAATGTGCTGTGCACTTGCTATCTGAAATTTTGAATCAAACACAACTAGTACTTTTACATTTAATCCGTACTATGAAATATTGGGACAGTGGCTGATTTAGATGGATTTGTTCCTTAAACTTTGTATGAATGTACTCTATCTTGAAAGTGGAAATAATTGACTAATTTGTCAGGAAAATCTATTTAAAACTAGACTGTGACATTTAGCTGCTCCTTCAGTGGTAAGTGGAAACACACTTTGCTGATGTGAGACCATAGCACAATTGCACACCTGTAAATTCTACATAATTGGGGCCACAGTCTGTATGTGGGTTGTTTTGAAATTTCTACATCACTAATAAGAAGCAGCAATTGGTTATGTCTTGAAAGGTCAAAAATATTTAGTGTGAAGTTCTCAATCTCTTTGCTCAGAAGAGAGCCAGGGCATATACATAACTCTGCAGTTTTCTGGTTTAGCTTTCCTTTTTGGTCCAATTGCTTTCCAAGGGGAGATTGGCATGCTGGAAAATTCTGATCAGAAAGGGATGTAATGATTTAGCACCAGATTTAGATACTTGGGCAATTAACCACCTGAAATGCTGAAAGCTTTGTTTGGAAAAAAGAATACTAATTATAAAACAAAGCAGAAAACATACCAAGGGCATACTATTTAAATCTTTATAGGCATAGCTCAAATTTCCTGTATTTTTTTTGGTTTTGTGTCTAACCCTGTAACCCTTTTTCTAGAACACATGCCACTATCTCTGGGTGGAGGATAGCAATAGAGATGGGACATGGTATTTAGGACATAGAAAAAACGGGGAGGGATTGGAAGTAATGCCCTGTAAGAAATTTACTGTATGATCTTAAACAACTACTTAGAACTAAATTTGTAAAGATACTTGGGTACTGCAACATCCAGATTTGACCCTTTAATATCCAGTGCCGAAGTACTGAACCAGTAACTCCGGGGATATCTGCAGCCTTACAAAGCAATAATCATTCTCTCCCAGGGAATTTCTTTCTTTGAGAGAAGTAGATGGTTTTAGTATCAAGTATCCTATTTCCAGTTTCCTTGCAAATAGCCTCATCTGAAAAATAGAAAAGGATTGAGAACCTGCCAAAAACTGGCAGTCAGCTGCAATTTACATTGTCTGTGTCATGCCTGGTCCTGAGGAGTGCCTGGGAGGACAAAGCTGGGCTGGTCAATCAGTCTTTTAGTGACAGTGATGATCAGAAGGTTTCCAGAGTGATTTTATGCATGTGAGCAGTGGTGTCCCTGTGTTTCTAAGGTAAATTTTGCACCAGTGAGGTATGTAGATCTGACTGCCAGTAAGCAAGTAGGGGGAGGACAGTGGCATTTATTCTTTGAGAATGGTTGGAGACATGTGTCTGCCTCCTCATAGAAATCAGAATTTCTTTGATTCGTGACAACCTGAACTGGTAAATCAGATATACAGTCTTGCTTGTAAATGCACAGAGATAGTATATATAGTATATCTGACAGCACCAGCTTGTGATGAGAACTGCTATCTTTTATTAGATCAGGTGACAGGGTTGATAAAAACAAAACAAAAACACCAATCAACATGAAAACCAAAATTGGACAGACTTACTCTTTTAACCTTCAGATATTTCTTCTTCCTCTTAATAGCAGTGAGGAAACTAAAATGGAGATCCTCAGATTACCGTTGACTGAACTTCTCAAGACAGTAAATGTGGGAACTTAATTTAGGTGATCAACTTCCTGTGTCCAGTTGAAAATAGGACTTTTTCAGGTAGGCATCCTACTCCTTGGCCTCAGGGCCACAATAGCAGCCCAGACCTTAAGACCACATTAGCCAACCGAATAACCTACATTCACCTTTCCAATCAGTAGTGCGCAATAAAAGGAACTGAATATTTTACAGGGACTGGATGTTTGCTGGCCTTTTGAAAATAGCTCAAATTTAGGTTGTGTTGAGGAGGGAGAGAAGCCTACCCGGGGTGAAAATACTAACGTATTTTGGCTTTTGGTTGCTCTGTTACCTATCTGTATGTTTTGAGTTATGACGGGTTTTTTTGGTCCACAGGTTTAAAAAAAAAAAAAAAAAAAGTGTAAAATCATGAAATGCTCAGATAGAATTTAGTTAGAAATAAAAAGAGGTTTAAATGCAATAAATGAAGGATTATGGTTTATAGCTTCTGTTAATTTTGTAAATAAAAACCCTCTAAGATTTCTCATAGGTAAGTCTCAAAATATGCAGCATGTTATTTAAATGACTAGTAAGCAGATTCTGCAGAAAAATAAGCAGAGTTTGTTCTATGTATATATATAAAAAAAGGATTAAATGTTAAATATTTTATTTTGCTTTCTTTTTATTTACTTAATGTGACCAGGTATTAATAATGGTACAATAAGAGAACAAAGAGCTCAAGGTTTTCAACGTGTGTGTATGCATGTGTGTTTGCACATGCTGGAAGGTTTTAATGGTCTGCTGCATTCTAATTTTGAAAAATAAATGTGTTTTTTTGAGTTTCACAAGAATTTGAAAGTTTCTATTAAACTAAACCTGTGAGTCAGCAGTTTTTTAAAAGTATTAATGTGTAAATGAATAATTTTGATCAGGAATTTTAATTAAAACTGAAAATGATAAAATGCACTGTTTCAGGATTGAATGACAGAGTAAGCAATTTTGAGAATTATTGTTTTCAACATAAGAATATCTAAAAAAGGAAAGAAAAAATGTTCTTATGCCTTTATAGTGAACCTGAAAGATTACTTCCCTTGAATTTTAAACCACACAAATTTACACTGCTTGGGATTTTTCAAATATATATTTATATTGATATTATGCTTTATTTTCAGATATTGCTGTTGTATCTAGAGAAAAAGTTGGTTGTATTTAGTGGAATCAAATTACATACCTTGAAGATAGTATGAATATAAAAATGCAGATATGAAGAAGTTGCTCATAAGTTAAAGATTATGAGACTATCAAGTTTTTTCTATAGCTGACAGAAGAAGCTTAACCACTATTTGAAAATAAGTAACATTATCATTATATAACACAGGAAAATGTGAAGTTATGTAGTTGCTGATGGCAAATATGGACACAAGTTGCCTTGGCAGCTAATGGTATAACAATTACTGTTGAAAACAAGCATTAATATGTACAGGTAGGGGCATTTCTGGTAATCACTGGAGAAGCTATAGATCATGCATTTGACCAACAGTATTCTTGAGTCAGCATGCAAAAAAAAGCTTATGAAAGCCCCAGTCTTCCTTTAATACACCTGTTCAATAAATTATATATGTGTTATAATGTCACAAGGGAAACAGATCAGCAGGCAACAGGACACTGCTAATCTTAATTTACTAACTGGACCAAGTAAGGAATAACTGTGTCAGAAAAAGCTCTGCGAGTGCACACAAACACAAATACACACGCACACTGAGGCGCACATGCAGCTACAGTTCCCTGAGTTTCTTTCTCTTGCACCCAGCACAGCAAGCTGGCAGAGTGGGGCCAGCCAAGGGGAAGGCAACTCTTGTTGTCGCCAGCCTCAGAGTCAGCATCTGAGCATCACTTGGGCACCACTGTTTAACCCTTCTCCCTGGTCTCCTGCTGTCGCATGCTGTCAAACAGACACATAACAATGTCCCCTCCATCTCCTTTAGTGGGGGTTTATTAGCCAAATGTAGGCAGATGCTGCCATGATTTGTCACACTATGGCTTCCTGGCAATTTCAGGTGTTGCTCTCCTGTCACTTACCGACCTCTCACCCATCCATAGATTCATGGCACTCAAGTCTCCCTTGAATTGCTTCTGGCTTCAGCTTGTCATACTCAGTTACTCACCACCCGATCAAGGCAAAGGCTGTGATGGTCCCATGATACAGGGTATAATGAGGGTAGCAGCTAGAGATAAGGAATTAACAGAAATGCAGATAGTCACTGCTGAATTAGGTAGTTTGCTCTTTTTCATCGATGTTTTGTTTTGTTTTATTCAAACATGGAACAAAACCCACTTTGGAAGGCAAGGTTGTTTGTTTTTTGTTTTTTTTTTTTAATCTGGCACTAACTTCATGTTTCAACATATGAGAAAATGACCTAGGTTGTATACCTGCAGACTGCTGAACTTAGATGGACAAAAAACTACATCAGAAAAAATTAAACTCCTCTATTAAAGCACCAAAAAGTGTATGCATGTGAATAACCTCACAAACCTACTTTAAGTCCAGAGTAGATTTTAGGATAAAACGCTCCATGACTAAAACCAACAGAAATAGGAGTGGAGAAAACCAGAACTAGTACTGCAGTATTTTACTTTGAGACGATGTCTGTATTTTCTCAGGGAAGGAGGCAGGGGCACAGCCTCAGGCACTAGCACCAAATTACCCCTACTGCTTATCTGTGAGAAAGCTTCTTGCTGTCTCTCTGTGCTCAGCAGTTCCCTCTCACACAATGCCTCATGCAAGGTGACGAACAATGCAAACCGGAGGTTGCTCACCCAAGGTAATATAGATAGGGCCTCCCTGTTCCATCAGAGGATGAAATTATCTCAAAGGATGTGCAGGTTGCCCTTTCACCCAGCACAGAAAGGCTCTTGGGAGACTATGAGCCTAGGCACATCCTGAACAACCATTCATAGTCCAGAATTGGAAATGTCTTTCCGTTTGGGTTTGAGGGTTTTCCAGAAGCAGTTTACAGAAGAAAAGAAACAGACTACCAAAAAAACACAAAGAAAGCAACACTTAAGTCATCATAACCAACTATTGTTAGGTAAATCCATCCCTGGAAGATGGCAGAGGGGTTGGAACTATGTGATTTTTAGGCTCCTTTGCAACCCAAACCATTCTATGATTCTATGGTTCTGTAACTCTAATTCCAGATTAACCAGATTAATCTAAGGAAAGGATGGATTGGAATTATGTTTTGGCCTTTGGATAGTTTTCACTTCAAAAGACAACACCGAATTCAGTTACGTTATGCATAGGTATCAACTTTCATTTGAGGTATATAAGATGTTTCCTTCCTTCACCATGAGTCCTCCTCCAGAAGAACCTGGGTCTTCCATGGGTGCTATGACTTTTCTTTCCATTCCATATGGGCACTTCGGTTATTCAAGGTCTCCCGAGTGGCAATGGAGCCTACGTGAAGGCAACCAATTCTAACCTGCTTGCCCAGCTATTTATGTAGCAACATTTCTCAAAATAATGTCTTGCACACAATCAATTGGCACTTGTTTCCTTTGTAATTTCTGAGTGCAATACAAGATATTACACCTCCACAGTTTTCTGCTTAAATATGGTCTCATATGCTAGGCTGTTAGATCATACCTTGAAGTTATAACAGTAATTAACCTGGGCTGAACTGCCTCAACCTACAGACCTCAAGGACATGCACTTGTAAATTATTCAATAGCCTCTACTGTTCACTGTCACCTCATAACGAAAAGGATATGACTAGATGAAGGATTAAATTTTTGGGCTAGCATTCTTTCTTATTGCTGGCAATGGTTTACCTTATTCTGCCATGCCAGATAAGATACACAGCTCAACACCTGTCCACACTGACTCCATCCAGCTGAATATCAGTCAGAAGAGCTGCCTCCCTCCCATTTTCTCTTCCAATGCCCACTGATTTTCTTTAGAGGCTCCTAGGATCATCTCTTAGCCTTCTCAGTGCTCCTCAGCTGACAGATGGACTGACTGCAAGCTGACTTCAGCAGTACCTATGCTGAGATACAGCGCAGACTGGAAGGCAAGAGAACTTTCTTGAACATGTTGTTCCCATGTCAAGAGTAATGGAGACAGGACAATATCTGTACAAAAACATTTCCTCAGGTCCCTGAATCATTGGAGAAAAAGTGTTTCATCACATGGCATTCACTTTACTTTCAACAGGAATCAAGAATAATCATCCAGGATGAAACATTTTGCTCTATTCGTCTACATAAAACTGCTAGCAAAGAACAGGTCCCCGGAACAATTATAATCCCAGGAGGATAACGAACCATTCATTACCAGAATGGAGTCACCGGACAAGGCAAAAGTGTCTCTAAGCTTATCCTGAACTGTCTGAAACCAAGTATCCAACACAGAGCTTGCTTCCAGGTACCAGTGAGCTGAAATGAAGACTCACAGAAACCAGGTGAAATCAGGTGGGGCCTCCCAGTTTTGATTCTCCACAAAAAAACTCCTTTATTATCTGTGTATCCATGTATATAACACGTGGGCAACATGTGAGCAATGCTGAAATCCATCAGAAAAGAAGCCATCAATTCTGTCTCATCACATTAGTTTCCAAGTCAGGAGTGAGGGATATCAGCCTAGATACTAGCAGAGCTGACTTAAAACAAACCAAATATGTATTTCAATGCATTTTTGCTTTAAGAGACTCAAGCATGAAAAGTTTAAGGGAACCAATTAAAATTACATTTAACATGACCAAAATAGGACATGAATTCAGATAATTCAGTAGCTAAGTATAAAGGATGTTTTCAGTTTAATAACGGAAAGACTAGTTCCCACTTTTCATTAGAGAAGACAGAAACAAAGCACATAAAATCATTAATGCTTTTTGTTGAACTAGTGACACATAGAAATATGTGCCAAAACACATAATACAAGTTTTGAAGGTGTTTTGTGGTCTATTATGTCTGCTTAAAATATTGGTAACATCCCGAATTAATCAATGAGACATAATACATCTCCTCTTCAGCAGATTGCGTTACTGAGGATTGCATTCAAATAGCAATATTAACTGTTAACATTTTAATTTGTTTCACCAAAAATAAAGGAATATATATTTCTGTCTTGATTTCCTGTTTTCTTTTGGAGACAATCAAATTCTCAGTTTCAGTGAGGATTCAAACTTCAAATCAAAAGTCAGGACTATCAGATGCAGGAACAATCAGAAACATACTTTAATATCAAACTAAAGTTGATTATTTTTTGTTTATATTAATATAAAACCAAATCTGTCCACAAATACTTAGCAAATAAGCAAAAGCAATGTATTGAACGTGTTGTTCATTAAGAATGGATTGCATATAATTCTTCCCACAGTTTAGAGATGAAAAAAGAAAATATTATTGCTATATTACAGTAGAACATCACTTCCGGTAACTGAAGTTTAGCTGTTGCCTTCCTTTGTTATATGTGGTGAATAAATATCTTCATTGACACTACACCAGAATTAGGGAGTCATTTTGGGAATTTTCTGGATTTAATTACCTTTTTCCATTTAATAAGTGAAAAAAATACCAGTTTTTTATCTTCTTTAACCTGTATTAAGTAAGTCATCCTGCCTCCCTACATGCACATAAAGTCTAAGCACTACTGAGGTGCTATCTAAACTGTTAAATTAAGGTTTAAATGGCACTACTTGATTTTCAGCTGTTATAAAGTCCTTCTGCACAGAAGGAGGGAAAGGGGAGACAATTTTACTCAGTGAGCTTAGA
The DNA here is from genome assembly GCA_013399365.1 of Pampusana beccarii. NCBI lineage: Eukaryota > Metazoa > Chordata > Aves > Columbiformes > Columbidae > Pampusana > Pampusana beccarii. The sequence goes on along the minus strand of VWYH01000776.1, from coordinate 96,948 downwards.
GTTTTATCTAATTAATTATTTCAAGATTAACAGAGTTTTACTTCTGACCACTAACCATCCAGCTGTGCAGCCTGCTTCTGTGACATTTGTTCTCTTTGCTGATGTTTGTGTAATAATTTGAATTGATAATTTAAAATGTAGCAATGCATTTCCTACAGTATCTATACCTTATGTAAATCCTATCCAGTCTTCTGTTATATTCCAAGGTTTTATACTGGAAATTGAAAATTATCCAGTGGACAAGGGAATGATGGGAATGATAAATTAGTCAGGATGTTAACTGACAAGGCGTGAGCATACAAATGATCTGGGTTTAGAATCTTGTGTGATTTTTCAGCTAGGTTAGTTAGCTGTAATTCAGAGCAGTTAAAACTGAGTTCTCTAAAAATTAACGTTTACATCTATGACACCAGTTGTTCGGTATACAAATAAAAAGCAAAGCTCTGGAGACGCTGTTTGGATATAAACCCTTGTGAACTTCCTGTAAGTAGAACACTTTATTTCAATACATGGATGCTTTACTGCTGTCTCTGCACTGCACTGCTCTGGACACTACAAAACCATCCACTGCACTGTGGTGCACTAAAAACCTAGTTGTCAGCCAGGTTATAAGGGATACAGCAGAGGAAGTCGCATCTTCTTCCTTAGTGTGCTAATGGGTATACAGATTTTTTTCCTTTTATCTGTTTGTAATTTTTTTAAGACCCTAAAGAACTGTGTGTTCTAAGGCACTGAGAGAGGTGAGATGAGAAGAAATAAATCAGCGGTCTTGTTGTGATTATACAGCCTGGAAGTGGAATTATATATTTCTAATCTTCCTTTCTTTACTCACTATACATGTAAAAAACACCTAGGTAGGTATTGTGTCAAAAAAGCTGGGGATAAAACATGACTTCTTCAACACATAACATCTGAATTTAAATTTGTAGATGAGGCCTATTATTAAAGGAGCAATCCACTATCCCATTATTACTGACACTTCGCTTCCTAGATCCTGAACCTCACTCACCTTCTGAATACCTTTCCCTGAGACATATGACTTTCGTGCTGAAAAGAAAGACTTCCTAGAAGGTTACCCACTGGGCTCATTAACTGGTCAGGTTTGAGGTGGAGAGTCAAAGTAGGAAAAGTTAAAAGTGTAACTAAGCTGTTATTCATTTGTCTCCTTTAAAAGGCTGTTGTGATGCTTAAACAAAAGATGGTAAATATGTACATTAAACATCCCGAGCAGACAATAAAATATAAATGACATTTTTTACATCTCATGAATGAGAGGAAATTTGGGAATCATGTACATTCCTGGGTGGCTGGGTTTTTTAATCTATTTCTCTCTTCGTAGTACTCATAAAATGTAAGCAAGCCCATGGATTTTGAGGAGTCTAAACAGAGGTCTCTCCTCTGTTCCCCATTTCTCCTTGTTCTCCTGATGATGTTGAGTTAGATATTGAAGATGTTTCCCTTGTGTCTGTCCGCTGCCTGAAAAATAAGATCTTTTGCTTTCAACTTTGTAGAAATAATTTTTCATTCCCCATGGTTTTATTTCAAGTATTTTAAGTTTAATATAATTTCTAGGAAGAATGGAATGAACCATGTTGAACAAAAGATTTTTTATTCAAGAAAAACAAAACAAAACAGAAGTCATCCTACATGATTTTCTCCTTAGTTTTATGATTTTGCAATAAACCGAAAGCCATGTTGCTTTCAAACAGCGTAAGCACCCGATTCCATTTTCTGTATTACCAGTATGTTATTTCTGCCACTGCTGAGAAGAAAAAAAGAAAACCTAGAAGAAAGGCCAATACCTACTTCATGCCTCCCAGGTATCTCATCATAGCAGATGCAATATGCAGCTAAAGGGACATGACCAGTTACTGCTTCCTTTCAACTGGTTTGGCACTGCAACACGAAAACAGAGCTAGGAAATTGCACCTCCAGATGCATACTGATTGTAATCCTCTCAGTAACACCCAAGCATTGAAAAGCTCCTTCCACCAACACATAACTGTTAAGTCTATTAGGCTGCACTTCTATAAGAAATTATTTTTTAAAAATTTGATGTCTTTCTGTTCGTCTTTATATACTTATGGTGACGGATAAATCTTCTAATTCAGTATTATTACTTATGAATTATGTAAGAGAATTACATCAGCAGCCTGACTGAAAAGAAAGAAAATGAATATGATTCTGTTATAGGTTATTGCTGGTTGGTGTCTTTGTTCACTTTGATTTTTGCTTTTTAATTAGTGATCTAAAAAAGTCCAAATGTTTTCTGGTGGTTTTATCATGTTTAAAAATAGCTCAGGGCATACATAAAAGAATAAAGCAGACTCGCTTTCACAGATACAGTTTAGGATGTAATCTAACAGCATGTTCTAAAGGAACACCTGCACTGAACCCTTGCCCACCTCCTCCTACTTATTCTTCTCTGGCAGCAAGCCTGATCTGGCCTGCCAGCTCTCCTCTGCAAGCAAGGACAGCTGCAAGAGAGAAAGAAAGCTCATCTTCATCAAAACACTCTTTGAACCTCTTCTGAGGATAAACATTCTTCATTTATTAACAGCTTAATGCTTTGATAAAAGCTCACTTTGTTAAGTAGTTTGGCTGTCAAGAACTGTCCACGTAGATATTTGCATGAAGTTTATAAGGACTTTCAGACAACATGGTATTGCCGGAAATATTGCTGAAGGCATAGAAATAAAAACAGAGACCACATTCGTACTAGGAAAAGAGAAGAAAAATCAAAGGAAAACTTATGTTTAGCAGGCTTTACCGTTTTCTGAATTATCATAGTCCTCTCTGTATAAAAGTGTCATTATATTTAATTCTGAATAGCTTTGTGATTGATTTTGAGTAACTCATTGCAAAGGAAAGTTTCACGTACTGTATGCTGTTATACATATAAGAGTGCAAAAGTACGATGAAAATGTCAAACCTAGTGCAACTTAAATTAATGGTTAGTTACATATAAGGGGAAAAAAGAAGTAAAACAAAAATTCTGTCAAGTCATAACTCATGTAAATAATTCATTTAGGTCTGTCTTTGTGTGCACAAACGCAGGCACATTGCAAGAAGAGCCAGAGGCCGTGAATGGAGTTGCAAAGAGCAAGTTTTATTTTAGTTACCTCTCTACTGGGAGATCTCCGAAGTGGCACCTAAGCTCTCAGGCAGAGGTAACACAAGCCGGGACACAGGTGATACAGCAGTTCAGCCCTGTTAAGAAGATCACTGGGCCTGCTGAGCTCGCCTGTATTTCAAGGCTTCAGGCAGGCACAGCCTCCCGCTCTTTCTCACAGCAAAGCAGGAATCTCAGACATAGTGATAAGGTGCCTAGAGTTTCTCACAGGCCTATGTTATCTAACACAGAGGTTCTACTCATCAAGCACACAAGGGCAGTAAAACAATTAGTATAATGTATGTGCTTTTTCTACAGACAGCTGCAGGTCACTTGAGCATATTTACATTTAACCAAGCTCCTCACCAATCTTGCGCTACATTCCCATGCATTCCATCCTCTCGCTCACGTGACTTGTTTCTGCTGGGGCCGACAAAGCTAGAGTTGTTCATTTGGGCTTGTGAAGTATAGCACAGAGCGATTTCCAGGGGCACACAATAAACATACACAGAAAAAGGAAAAAATGTATTTCTACAATAATGCATAATTTCTACAATAATCAGATGTCCCATTCACCTCATCAAGGAATTAAATGAGTCATTCAGCCAGAAATTATCAGTAGATTGTTTCACTTGCTGCATTAGTTCCAGAGATGTGACATGTTGTCTTCCATGTTGGCTAGTTCATCATCCATGTTGAAGCAATACATGCCTTCAAAATCAAAGCAGTATTTCCAGCCACTACCTACTCAGAGAAAACAACAATAAGAAGCATTAATGTTAAAATCCCTTAGCATAGTTCAATTCTGTAATACAGCTACGAGGGTTGTCATGCTAGTGAAACACATTGTTAAGAGATCTCCAGCTGTTAATTTCTCCTAAACAGTAAAGGCGAATGACTACAGTACAGTAGAGCCTGAACAAATCTAAGTTTACCATGACAAACCTAAGTTAATCAACAGAAGTGTTGTCACCTTCCAGTAATAGATACGCTGTTGCTCCAGCTCCTTCAGCTGGCATTTCTTTGTATGCCAAGCTGGGTAACTGATCAAAATAAAATCAGAAAACAAAATACATGGCCTACAGTTGAAGAAAAAAAGACCTGAAAGGACTAAGCACTGAGGAAATTAGTTGAAGACACACTGTAATAACAGAAGAAACAGGTAAAAAATCTATTGTAGTGTTTTGCTGAATGAGTCCACAGGAAGTCAGTAAAATCAGGGCCACAAATATTATTAAAGACTGGAGCTGTTTTCAAATAAGGAGGGGCTGACAGAAACGGGACTGTTTAGTCTGGAGAGAGTTTTGATGGGGGAGAGTCTTCTCGATGTATATAATTTTCCAATATAGGGAGGAAAGGGTGAAGAAGAGGAAGACAGCCTGTTTTCAGTGATGCCCAGTGACAGAACCAGAGGTAATCAGAACAAACTGAAACATGGGAGGTTTTCTCTGAATATCAGGAAACTTTTGCTTACTGTGAGAGTGACTGAGCTCTGGAACAGGTTGCCTAGAGAGGTTATGGAGACTCCATCCTTGGATATAGTCAAACTCCAGTTGGGCAGAAACCTTAGCAACCTTCTCTAGCTGACCCTGCTTAAGCAGCAAGTTAGACTAGATGATCTTGGATTTCTCCAAAGCTTTTGATACAGTTTCCCACAGCCTTCTCCTATGGAAACTGATGTATTACAGTCTAGACAAGTGGTCTCTGCGGTGAGTGGGAAAGTGGCTGACAGGCCATATTCAGAGGGTTGTGGTAAGTGGCTCCTTTTCAAACTGGCAAGCTGTAGTGAGTAGAGTACCCCAGGGGTTGATATTGGGCCCAACATGGTTTAACATCTTCAGAAGTGATCTGGATGATGGCATCAAGTGTACCTTGATGAAGTCTGCCAATGACACTAAACTGGATGGATAAGTGGGCACTTCAGAGGGGAGAGCAACCCTGCAGGACGATCTGCAAACACTGGAAGAATGGGCTAATAAGAACCTTATGAAGTTCAACAAGGACAAGTGTAAGGTCTTGCACCTGGGAAAACATAATCCAGGGGATCTACTGGGCTGGGGAGCAGCTCTGTGGAAAGGGACCTGGGGGTCCTTGTGGACAACAAGCTCGATATGAGTGAACAGTGTGCTGCTGTGGCAAAGAAAGCCGACAGGATGCTGGGCTGCATCGACAACGGCATCACCAGCAGAGACAAAGAAGTCATTATCCTGTTCTACTCAGCACTCATCAGGCCACACGTGGAATACTGTGTTCAGTTTTGGTCCCCACTATACAAAAATGTTGACGGACAAGCTGGAGAGGGTCCAGAGAAGGGCCACAAAGATGATCAAAGGACTGGGAAGCTGCCATATGAGAAAAGACTGAAAGAACTGGGCTTGCTGAGCCTTTAGAAAAGGCTTAGGGGAGACTTCATCCTATCTTCCAGTATTTAAATGGTGGCTACAAAGAAGGTGCGGACCCGCTTTTTACAAAGAGTCACATGGAAAAGACAAGGGCTAATGCATACAGGTTACTCCTGAGGAGATTCTGGTTGGAGACAAGAGGGAAAGTTCTCATGATGAGAGCAATCAGCTATTGGAATAATATCCCCAGGGAACTGGTGGATTCCCCAACACTGGACACTTTCAAGATTCAGCTGGACAAGGTGCTGGGCCATCTTCTCTAGACTGTGCTTTCACCAAGAATGGTTGGACCAGATGATCCTTGAGGTCCCTTCCAACCTGGTATTGTATGATTCTATGATGTCAAGAGGTCACTACCATCCTCAGCCATCCTGTGACTCTGTGAAACACCTCCTGGCACGAGAATAGTGACTAAGAGCCAGGAAATGCTATCCATCTACCACGATAAAAAATGTTAATGGACTGAGTATTCAAAGCAGTTATTCCTGGATATTAGCGCATGGTTAACACTACAATAAGTGTAAATCATTTTATGAGATTCAGCAATGTGGTAACTAAGTACTTACTTTTAGCTATAGTTTATTTAGTTAATGGGAACTACTTCAATTTTATTTTTTTTTTTAATATTGATTTAAAGAGATTTCTACATAAATACTCAGATAAGATTTAGAAGACCTAGGGTTTTCAAGATAACCTCATCTAACCTTATACACACATCGCTGACAATTCCTGTTTAAATAACTCAATCACATATTGTAAAGTATTTTAATGTTTTACATATTTTCCTCTATTTAATCAAATTAAAGTGATAGGTAATAGGCAACAAAATAAAAATTTTACACTTTTCTCTTCTCCACCCTCCCATCCCTCCCCCCAAAAAGAAAAAGTTTTGAATATAAGGAAAAATATAATGTTCTTAGAACTGCTGTACCGGATTTACATAGTTCCATAGATGCTAAATACTGTTAATGTCTGAGACATTAACATAATCTTCCTTGTAACTGAAGACTATTCAGTGGGGTTGTAATCAATATCGATATGAATGAAGCTTGAATTTTAATTTTAATAAGCTATTTTTTTTTTTTCGGAAAAAAATGAACCAAAACACAAAAAAGCTCTCATTAATTTCCTAAAATTTCTATAAGGTTTTCTTTATCTTTTGGTTACAAAATATAAATAATGATGAAGTATCTGATTTTCACAACTACTACTAGGAAAAAAAAAAAGTAATGATTTCTTAATCAGCTAAATGATACTCTCAGTGGGAAAATATTATACTGTGTCTTTTTATTCCTGGAGGGGAATATCATAGTGAGTGTATAGCTTTCACTCTCAAACTATGAAATCTTGTTCATTCAGCATTTACCCAGCTTTTGGATCTACTACAGATGGAGTCAACTGTGTCAATAATTTAACAAACTATTTGTTTTTTGTTAATGTTAGCTTCGGCATGAGTCATGAGTATTTCATACACCTGTGGAGAAAAATAAAAGCTACTCAAGTAATTTATATGGTAAAGTTTTATAGTGTGTTTCTAGAGTAAAGGAAATCCTTGAAAACTCTAAGACTTAATGCATTTTGAGCCTTACTGACTTCACAGGGACATTTTCTGTGAGTAAGGTTTCTTTCTAGTGATTGCTGTGGACGTGTTGTGATCTTTAAGATGTAGAAAGGAAACAAAAAATTGAAAAATGACTGATGGGCAGCAAAAAAAGAATTATTGATGTAGGATCTAGAGAGAATACATGGTACTTGATAGCATCAGACTTTTTTTTGGCAGACAGCCTGAATCTATACGGTAAGAATATTGTTGGAGTTAACAATATAACAACATAAACCAGTGTAAGTGATTTCTTATTATATTTGTTCCAGATTATAAAACTTTCCAAGCCAAGAAGTATCATGGGAAGAGCTTAGCTTCCTTCATTCCATTTTTTATTCCCAAGAAAGGTCAGTTTAGTTTTAAACCAATAGAACACCTACTAATTTTGCAGTTCATCAAAAATTTTAATGGAAGTGTATCAAACATTTCATAAGCAGACTTACAAAAGATAGGATTAGTTTCTGGAGCTTCTTCTGCAAAGCCAACCTGAGTCCAGGGAAAGTTAATCAAAGTCTACTGACACTTGTTTTTACATACAGTCAGCTACTTTTCCACACTTTTCTCTCTATTTTCCTGCACTCTTTCTATAAGCATCAGCTATCACTGTGTTTTACCATGTAAATTATCTATGAGCCAAAAACCTATACAGAATTTAAAAAGAGTGTGATAATTATAAGACCATTTGGTGTACTTTTTCTATAAACAGGAATTTTCACGATGTTTTAGATAAATTACTTTCATATTAAAATAAAATATCTCTTATATAGCTGAAATGGGATTTACAAAAAAATCCCCCATACATTTTAGGAAAAGTTATCTATGAATAATACTCTGTATAATTCAAGCTAAACTAGAATTTGACTCCATAACAGTGAGAGTGAAAGAGTAAAAATAAGACTGTGAACAAAAATATAATTATTACAGTGCTGTTTATGTTTTATTCTAGCTTCACTCAAATATTCCAAAGATCTCTCATCCATATTCTTTCATACAAAATTTTGTGGTCAACAATGTAAAGGAAACTAGATTACGACGAATGGACTGTCTAACCTTGATATTAAACAACAAAATCAATTAATCCCTGTTACTTCCTTGTATTTATTTCTGTGTACAAGGGAACGCAAGAATGGCTAGCTTGTGACCTCCATCCACAGTGGACAGAGTATGTACAAATTCAAAGAATAACAAAGTAAATAACGTTATGGCCTGACTGAAAACAAAGGAAATTTATTAATATTTTTGTTTTTCTACTATATTGCAGGTGATCTGGCAAATCTCTCAGAAATCAGTTACATGTACTTGCATCTAAATATTTCTGTTCTATTTTTTTCAAGCTTTTAAATTTCCTAATTAACTTATGTCACTCTAGGAATCACTTTTAATATGATCTTTGTTCTGCCAAATATGCATCTGAAAATGTTATCAGCCAGGAAATTACATAGATTAAACTTCTATTCAATTTTTAAAAATGTACATCTGATACAACATTTATATAGGAAAATAATAAATTAATGATATTTGCCTAGTTTTAGTGTCTCTGACATTTAATACATAAAATTCAGATTAAAATCTGCAGTAATTTCAGTTGTTTTGGAACTAGCTTTGTATTAGTGAAGTAGAAATATAGCACAGTTGAATAATATTTATAACGTTCTTCTATGCACTGACATACCTTGTAGAGTCCTAATGAATGCTTGAAGAGTCTTATATAACAATTTATTATTACAATTGAAGAAAAAAATGACATAATTTTTTGTACAGTGTTAAGAAGTGATGAATATAAAAATAATTAAATAGAGATTTTGATAATGTCACCACATTTGACTTATCATGCATGAAAAGGTCAGAGTCAGAGTATTTTGTAAAATTCAAATGAAGTCTCAAGACATATAAGGCAGAAAATCCAGTAGTTACTTGGTTATATTAAAAGGTTACTGGTTCATAAGCAGAAAACGTGTCCTTAGCTTTGGCATGCTGAGTGCACTGTCACAAGGTGTGTTCATATCTGAAGTTTCTCTTTTAACCTGTATTTTCTGTGGATATGTTACGATAGATTAATGATACCAAGGATATTAAAAATTTCTTTAAAATAGTTTTACAAACAAAGAAATCTGATGCTTTTTCATGCCTTATCTTTAAAACTCATATTTTTGAGAGGTACTGTATCTGTTCTTATCAATGTCTAAGAACCAAAAACTATGAAATAACAGGAAAGCTGGTTAAACCACTTTTTAAAAAATATCTGGATTTTGAAAAGTGGGATGTGAACTAGCAATTACATATTTAAAACCTAATTTTATAAGCATAAGTGTCACATACACAATAAGATCTTGTCCTGCAGGACTACTGTTAGATTAACTGAACATCTGATTTTTGGAAATAGAAGCTGTTGATTTTCTTATTCTTAAAAATAAAAAAAATATATATATTTTAAAAATTTACACAAAGGTAAGCCATGGTTTGTTTTTTATTTTCCTTTGAAATAATTATTATTTTTATTTAAGAAGTGAACTGACTTGGGAATTTCTTCTTAAGCCCACAAACCGCTGTAATGAGCTAGAATTCTGACATGGTATTAATACAATACCAAATAACAAAATCCCGAAGGAAACTAAATCTTACCTCTTACGACTAAAGGAGTAACAAAGAAATAATTATGTCAGGTATTTGTCATATAATGTACAACAGATGAAATTCACTTCTGTGCAGTGCTCCTGCAAGAACTTTATCATCCCTAATTCTTAAAGCAGGGTCATACAAATATCTTTTTTCACTTAGCATAAGAAACGTATTTCACAAAGTGAAAATTTGCACTGTACTATCCTGTCTATTGTACTCACAAGCCACTGCCTGGACTTTTAAGTCCAAGAAGAGATTCTGACATCTGAACTGTGATGTCCCAGGAAGGAGTTTGGAGGTGAGTGAGGTGTTTCAGTCAATGGGGACAGGATTCAGCTGTGTAGACACAAAGTATCTGCTGCATTGGCACAGGATGAGCAGATGAGATGTGGGACCTGAGAAGCACCATCTGAGATGCTCCAGTGGCTGCTCCAGCAGAGTTTGGGTCTCTCATGGGCCCTGTGCCATGTCTTTTAGCCCTACAGTGAGATCATGCATATCTAACGTATTCCACATAGGACGAGATATCTTATACGTGGGCAGCTGAATCAAGTGTATGGAATCTAGAGCTATCCAGCTCGTCTAACACACCTGTAGTTGACCAGCTGAGCAGATTTGATACAACAGTAGTACTGATTGAGTTTATGTTGATAGTTACAAGAGCTTAGGCACATGCACATTAATTGCTAATATATAATTAAAGTATCAAAAAATGTATCTGAATACCACCATTCCAAGAAATCTGCATGGGAGAAGCTCAGAAAGAACTACACAACAACAAAGATTTTCATTGTGGGGTAATTTAAGCAAATCTATATAACATATATATATTTAAATGTATAGGTAAGAAACATATCTGTATACAAGCTAGGACAGATAATAGATAGATTCATATAACGCTTTTAAAATTTGATTAAATTCTCAGTCATGTCAAATTCCCATGGGACTGAGTTTAGCCACATAATTATATGAATGAAACATGAATTTATTTCTAGTCATCTCTTACCATTCTGTATGAGATAAAAAAGTTTTCACATGTATTCCCTATCATATATCAATTATGTGTATTTACAATACATCTTCCATGATTTGTCCAGCTTCTATGTCTCTCTCTCACTACAAACAATTTTACAAATTTTTTCAGTCTTTCTACAGATGAAATACCAATAACTAGAAAGAGCTGGAAAATAAGAGAGCAGGACATGGGAAAGAAACTAGCGAAAAAACAATCACAAGCCATTACTCAAGGAAATAATGGATCAATAAAATTATAGGCTTTCACTCCAACAAAGCATATTGTGGTTTTGTGTATGAGAAATACTTGTGGCAAACAGCTTAATTTCATGTCCCCTAACATTTCAGACTCACTGGTAAAGTGCTTTCTCATCTACCCAACTCACTGGATACAGAACAGAATTGCAGAGAGAAGTAGGAGTCAGAAGTGGTCCCTTCATTTCCCATGGCCTCTTCTTATTTTTAATCACCTCAAGCAAGGTAGCAGTGGCCAGCAAATTAGTGATTGCAGTCAGAGCCAAGCAAATAGTCTTCCATTGTCAATGCCTGAATTCACCATAATTGAGGCCAGTAGAAGATATGACAGAGAAAAATTATGTTCTACCTCCTGTTCTTACAGTAGTCCTGTGATAGCGCAAAACATCAAAGGAGAAAGCTTCTTTTTTCTTCAATTGTCACACATCTCTATTTTTATTTCTTCCGTTCCCACTAGAAAGTTATAAAACTACCAGTAGTACATTGTGCCTTGTACACACACCAGGTGGCTACAATGTCCATACGTCTGTCCTACTCCATGTAAGTGATATGTTTACTAGTGCATTTGGCTTATACTATAATCAAAGCCATAGACTGTTCTATATGGGGTTTTTTTGTTTGTTTGTTTTGTTGTATTTTATTCTGCTCTTATTAGAAAAACATTTCATTTAGTTGTTGAATTGGGGCCAGTATTGTTCAATATATTAATCAACGACTTAGATGAGGGAATTGAGTGTACTATCAGCGAGTTTGCAGATGACACCAAACTGGGAGGAGTGGCTGACACGCCAGAAGGCATGGAATAACTAAGGTTTACTAACTGTTCAACAGAAACAAAGAAACCTACCAACCACAGTATTGGAATAAAAGAGTTTATGGATAATGGAACCACTAACAGTGATACAAAGGTTAATTGTAAAACACATGGAGAAATGGATGCTCACTTCGACTGCTGGATGTAGCAGGTCCATTTGGGGGTCCAACACTTTTGTATAATGACTCCACTGCAGACCAGCCTGTTTCACTGTGTCTGACATCAGGGGATGTGTTTCTACCTTACACCAAAGGACTGTTTTTTTAAACTATTTTTTATTTTCTAAATTAGACCTAAGCCTCCAATGGCCTTTCTAATCATTTAGCCCTAGGCTAATCATTTTGACTTTCTCTCTATCTAAAGCCAAGCAGCAGTTGTCACCAGTCTTTCTGTCACGCTCTGGTTTACCTTCCCAAATTTGGTACAAAAGTGTGAGGCTGTGCATAGCACAATTTATCCTGTGTGTCTTTGTTTTCTAGATCATCTAGATTAATCTAGTCCATTAAAGCTGGCTACATGTCAAAGTCTCCTTCTTTGGAAAAAGACTTTTGGGTAAGCTTCACCCCATGACACTGTGACATTATTGTAGAATCATAGAATAATTTTGGTTGGAAAACACCTTAAAATAATGAAGCCCAACCATTAACCTAGCACTGCCAAGTCTGCTACTAAACCATCTCCTTAAGAACCTCATCTACGTGTCTTTTAAACACCTCCAGGGAGGGTGACTCTACCACTTCCCTGGGTAGCTCGTCCTAATGCCTGATAACCCTTTCTGTGAAGAATTTTTTCCTAATATCCAATTTGAATCTGCCCTGGTGCAACTTGAGGACATATCCTCCTGTCCCATCACTTTGTACTTGGCAGAAGAGATACATGCCAGCCTTGCTACAACCTCGTTTCGGGTAGTCATACAGAGTCATAAGGTCTCCCCTCAGCCTCCTTTTCTCCAGGCTAAATAGCCCGAACTCCCTCAAGCATTCCTGATAAGACTTGTTCTCCAGACCATTCACCAGCTTTGCTGCTGTACATCGGATGAGCTCTGGCACCTCAATGTGTTTCTTGTAGTGAGGGGCCCAAAATTGAACACAATATTTGAAGTGTGGCCTTACCAGTGCCAAGTACAAAGGGACAGTTGTTTAACTCTTTTATATTTAGCAACTCAAAGGGGCTTATTCTCCTAATATATTTTCTTTTAAAAAAAATAAATTAAGATTAACTGATAATGTTAACAAACATTCAGCAAGCAAAAGCTATGAAAATAACAAGTCCTTAACTGTGCTGTGGATAATGAGAAGATAGATCAAATATTCATGGAAATTTAAGGAATGAAAGGATATCTCATTGAGATAATATCTAATGTCAGCTAATTTGAAAATGAGTGAATTTCTAGAGTATTTTTTACTGTAATTAAAGGTTTCAGAAATACTGACTTTAACTTTGTACATATGTATCTACCTATTTTATTATCTCTACTAACTCAGTTATTGGTCCAAAACAATTTGAATAATGTAAGAAACACAGATCTAAATATTGAAAGGAACAAAAAAAACCCCCGTTCTTCTTAGCAGAATAGTAGCTATATTCTACCTTCTGTCTGTTCCATATTGCATCATCCCGAACAGAAAAGAAATAGTAGCAGCAAATAGTCTAGTTAACCTACAAATATAATTATGCTGTGGTTTTTCTATGCTTGAATGAATAAGTACTCCAGAGTACATGCATAAATACAGATGGTGCTATATTAATGAAGGAACCATCAAGAATATTATTTGTTTTCTATAAGCAAACCTTAATAATTGAAAATAGGCATCAAAGACTCAGTTAATGCAGAGGTATCAGCAAGTGCCGTAGAAAAGCTAGAATAAAATATGCAATTAGGTAAGTCACTACAGTGAGCACTGAAAGTTGAAGTCACTGAGAGAATGCGCCTCAGAAACAAATGACAGATAGGACCATACAAGCAATGTGCTTTGCCTCTCTTTTTTCGCTGATCTTGATTACACCAAAGGATTTCAAGCACTAACTCACAAGTCACAGCAGTCTAACTAGATGATGTGATGGCAGGTTCTCAAGTAAGAACTCTTAATTTAAAGAACAGTTATGTGATCTGTATGACAAGGTTAGCTTCTGAAGAGATCAAAAAGATAGTAAAGCTGTGGGAGCTGAGGAAATCTGTCCTGGAGCCAAAGAACATATATTCTATAAGCCTTTGGCTTTAATATCTAGAGGAATTAAGAAAATGCATATGGTGCATGAAAGAGCTTTTGCTTTTTCTTTCTCTTCACAATGCTTTAAAAAAGTAAACTTGGTGCCACAAATGCTCACTTTTCTAGTATTTACCTTAACTCGCTTTGTTTGATCATACTCTGTATCCATGAAGTACATTTATTTAGTTTAATAGCTTTTTGAGTCGGTAATTAATATTACTTTATCTAGATATCCACCTCAGCAAAATACTAGTCTCTGTTATGTTGAATTAATTCAATTTCATTTTAGTTTGTGAAAAAGTTAAGTGGCTATTATTGTCACCTAGTGTTATTCATCCATATTACACTGAACACTTATTTTAGAAGAGATGAGTGGTGCCTACTGACTAAAAAGAAAGAATAGACTAAGATTAAAAACCTAACTAAAAATGTTACCCAGATGGCTACACTTAGCTGGGAGATAAACACCATTTGTTAACTTCAGCTGAAATACATATGGTTGCTTCAGTACATAAAACTATCTGTATATATTTCTACACATTTGTCCCATAATATTTAAATGTTTATAATCTTTGATGCCACTAACAAGATGTACAACACAGTTCTCTGCTTTCTCAGTAACTGATTACCACTTCTATTCTCAGATTCTGCAGTAAAAGATTGTGATCCTAAATAGGCACAAACATATGCAACGTTTGTAGAATCATAGGATGGCTTGGATTCAAAGGGAAATTCAGAGATCATCTAGTCCAACCCAACTGCCACAGGAAAAAAAATCTTTCAGAAGAACAAGCTTCCAAAGACCCATACAACTTGACTGTGGAGACTTCCAATGATGGGGTTTTACATTAAGAAGATTAATTTAGCAGAAGTTAAACACCCTTGCCTTCCAGTGTGAACTCAGTGCGTGCACTGGGGGCTGGAGGTGGCTGGGCTTAACCCCTGAGTGATGCCCAATTACACCAAATAACCTCAAATTGGCATTATAAGTCTGATCATGCTCAACAGTCGGTCTGGCGTATGTGCTGGCACAGATTCATGAATAGTATAATATATACTGTAAGTCTGAGTGTATTAACATTGAATTCACACAATTAGATTCACAAATAGTGTGGGCCAGTCACAGTCATTGAATTACACATTGGCACAGGTTCATGGATAGTGTAATAAATACTGTAAGTCTGAGCACATTCAATGAGAAATTCTCATCACTAGATCTACAAATAATGAGTTTTATTAAAGCAACAGGTGCAAGTTATTTTAGATGCCATTGATAAATACACTGTCTGCAAAAACACAGTTCAGTTGCAAAATACACTTTAGTTGTAAAACAAATGTTAGTTGCAAGAAATAAGTATTGGTACCATATAGATATAAATTCTAAGATGGCTATATAGTGCTGTTAATGTGATTACAAATACAGGCTTGAAGTCTAAGTGTCCCAGAGAAAACTTGGTATAAGTAAGTGAGCAAATCTTACCCAAGAGTGTCCTCCTGGGTGGGGAAAATAGGCATAACACATCAACTGGGTTTAAAAATGCATGTGATATTCCCTTTTCTTCAGTCACTGGGGATTTCCTCAACTGCCATGGTTTATCAAACATGATGGAAAGTGGCTTAATTGGCTTAACTCCTGCCAATTTCCTCAGGACCCTGGAATGAATCTTACTGAGTCCCATGGACTTGTGTATGTTCAGGTTCCTCACACAGTCTCAAATCTCATCTTTTACAATGAGAGGGTTTTTGTTCACTGAGTCCCTGCTTTGAGGTTCAGGTACTTGAGACATATAGGAAGAGTGACTGCCAATGAAAACACACAAAAAAAGTTGTTGAGTTGTTGAGTACCTCAGACTTCTCCATTCTAGTTTTTACTACTTTACCTGTCTTACTTCTTAGGGTGTTACATCTTCTTTTTTTTTGAGCGATGTACCTATAGAAGCCCATCTAATCATTCTTCACATTCCTTGCCAAAATTCAGCTCTAATTGTGCCTTAGCTTTCCTGATCCCAACCCTACATACCCAGGCAGTGTCTCAGTGTTCTTCCTAGGATACATGTCTCTGGTTTCACTGCCTGTGCATCACCTTCTTACACTTAGTTTGTCCAGGAGGTCTTTACTCAATCATGCTCATCTCCTGCCTTCCTTGCCCGATTTCTTAGACATGGGAATCAAAAGTTCCTAGGGTCTAGAAAAGATGTCCTTAAAGAGCTGCCAGCTCTGTTCTTCTTGTTTATCCCTGAGGGTAGTTTTGCAGGGGGTTCCAGCCACTAATTTCTTAAAAAGCTGAAAACTCCTTTTCCTGAAATTCAGTGTCCTAACTCTACTTTTCACCTGGCCCATATTGCTCAAGATTAGAATCATAAAATCATAGAAACATAGATTCATAAAATATTTTGGGATGGAAGGGACTTTCAAAGGTCATCTAGTCCAACGCCCCTTCAATGACCAGGGACATCTTCAACTAGAACAGGTTGTACAGAGCCTCGTCCAGCCTGGCCTTGAATGTTTCCATGGATGGGGCATCTATCACCTCTCTGGGCAACCTGTTCCAGTGTTTCACTACTCTCAGTGTAAAACAAATTTCTTCCTCATGTCTAGCCTGAATCTCCCTTCGTTTAGTTTAAAACCAATACCCCTTGTCTTTTCATAACAGGCCCTATTAAAAAATCTGTCCCCATCCTTCTTATAGGCTTCTTTTAAATACTGAAAGGCACAATAAGGTCTCACCAAAGCCTCCTCTTCTCCAGGCTGAACAACCTCAGCTCTCTCAGCTTGTCCTCATAGGAGAGGTGTTTCAGCCCTCTGATCATTTTGTTTGCCCTCCTCTGGACCCTCTCGAACAGGTCCTCGTCTTTCTTGTGCTGAGGGCTCCAGAACTGGATGCGGTACACCAGCTAGGGTTTCACCAGAGTGGAGTAGAGGGGCAGAATCACCTCCCTCAACCTGCTGGCCATGGTCCATTGAATGCAGCCAAAAGTACAATTGGCCTTCTGGGATGCAAGTGCACATTGCCAGCTCATGTCCAATCTTTCGTCCACTAGTACCCCCAAGTCCTTCCCCACAGGCCTGCTCTCAATCCCTTCATCCCCCAGCTGGTATTGATACTGGGGGCTGTCCCTATGCAGGTTCAGGACCTTGCACTTGGCCTTGTAGAACCTCATGAGTTCACATGGGCCCACTTCTCAAGCTTGTCCAGGTCACTCTGAATAGCATTCCATCCCTCAGGTGTGTCAACTGCACCACTCAGCTTGGTGTCATCTGCAAACTTGCTGAGGGTACACTCGATCCCACTGTCCATGTCATCGATGAAGATATTAAAAAGTAATTATCCCAGTATGGACCGCTGATGGACACCGCTTGTTACAGGTGTCAGTCCAGACATTGTGCCACTGGCCAGTGCTCTGTGGATGTGACCATCCAACCAGTTACTCATCCATTGAACAGTCCATCCATCAAATCCGTACGTTTCCAATCTAGAGAGAAGGCTGCTGTAGGGGACCATGGAAAACACTTTACAGAAGTCCAGACAGATTAAATTCGTAGCCGTTCCTTTGTCCATTGATATTGTTACTTTATCATAGAAGGCCACTAGGTTGGTCAGGCATGACTTGCCCTTGGTGGAGCCCTGCTGGCTGTCTCAGATCACCTCCCTGTCCTCTGTGTGCTTTAACATAGTTTTAGGAGTATCTGTTCCATAATCTTCCCAGACACAGTTGTGAGGCTGACAGGTCAGTAGTTCCCAGGGTCCTCCTTTCTTCTCTTTTTAAAAATTAGCGTGATGTTTCCGTTTTTCCAGGTGTGAATTCCATGAGAGCATGATCACTGCAGCCCAGGCTGCCACCACTCTTGACTGCTTTTATTAGTTTGACTGTGTTGGTAAATGACAGGCCTAGTAATGCTTCTCCTCTAGTTAGGCTGGCTGTCAACTGTATTAAGAAATTATCCTTGATGCAGAAAGTCTCCTGGACTGCTTGTGCTTTCTGTGCTACTACATTTGTACCATCCTTAGCGTTTTCATTCAAACCACCTCAAATCGCAAGACATTCTTCTTATATTTTTTTCTGCTTGGTAAAAGTCAAAACTGCATAAATGTATGAATAGTGAACTCCCCAAATATAACCTTGATTCTATGAGGATAAAAAGGCTTCCTTTTTTTTCCATAAGATGTAAAACATTAGCATCAATTTTTCACCTCTTTATTTCTGCATCATAGAGGAAGATAAGGGCAACAATGCATAACAGTGCGACAGTACAGATGCTAGCTTCATATTTTTCAGAGGAACGCATGGATATGGACCTAAAGATCCAGAATACATTTCCAGTTTTTACACATCTTGATGTGATTTAACTGTGTTTACTTTTGTTGGTCTATAGCGAGAAAAGGGTCCATAAAAAATACATAGCATGTCATCCTGGCAAATAAAACCTATTAATCTGGAGATATGACAGATAAAACAGGATGATATTAAAAAAAATAGAAAAATAAAAAAGAAGTGTCATCTTCTTCATACCCATCTACATATATATTTACAGATATGTGTTTAGACACATGCACACAAATTATATGAATAATTGAACTCAAGATTACATTTCATATATTGTTACAGCGATCACATGTTAATTTAGCTGGAATGTGTTTAAGAATTGCAATGTTATATCTCAGAAAATGTCTTGGTGAAGAAGAGGTACCCAGCTGTCCACTTAGAACAAAAGCTGGAACGTATCAATTAGATCAACAGAGAGTGAAATTCAGTGTGTGTTTAGTTCTGTAAGTATTTGTTGATGAATGAATTAACATGACCTTTTAAAATGTGGATGTTTCCTCTTGACTCAGTGCTTTCAACTCCGCATGTCATCTTAAATATAATCTTTAATACCAGCCCCCTTTGATCATGCTGTATAGTAGTACTTTTGTCATTAAAAACATTACAACAAATTCTGACTTGGAATACAGGTGAGTGTGTGCTATGGAAGATAATGGATTACATGGTGAACATCTGAAGGCCTCCAGGCATGCTTTTCCTGGGTAAGCCTTCAAACAATATTTTAAGAGCACTGATCTACAGAAGCAATTTAACTTCACTGTGTTTAACCAGTATACGGCTAGCACATAATAGGAATCTAACAGTATTTATCTCTGGTTTAAACCCTTCAAGGCTCTGAGGTAAAAGACGGTGGAGTTCTTCTCTTTGTATTATACCAATGGATATCTCTTAAAACAGACTTTCTTGTGGGTTTTTCTTCATTGGAATTTTTTGCTTAATCCTAACAGGTTCAAAGATCAAATGTTACATTTAACGAGTTTACCGCACACAAATCTTAATCTTTTACACTCTGATGGCAGTGCTGGAAGGAAAGGAATGATTTCTTTCTCTTTGGCATTTCTAATGTACTATGATACAACATTCAGATACAAAGTTAAGAGAGAAACTGAATGACCTTTCTTCATTTTCTAATGTTCTATTTGATCACATAAGATTTTTTTTTTCTTCCTACAACTTCCCTTTTGTTTTTAGAATACTCCATGTATTTTGCTTTTTATTTCTAAAGTGAAATTTGCTTCATGTTACTGTTTGGTGGACGAATGAAAGCTGAAGGGATTTCCGAACTGCCTTTTATTCCAGATTCTAACTTTTAAAAGCTTGCTTAAGGGCTAAGAATTTCCAAAGTCACCTAAGTATAAGAGAAGATCTTCCAGAACTGCAAAGCAAATATTCAGTTTGCTCACATCTTAATGGTGAAAAATCTCCCGTACAGAAATGTAAGATATGGGTAAAATTCTTCCTTAAATTATTAAAAACAAGGACTTCAGTTTCCTAGGAATTTTTTCTGTCAAAGAGGACTGTTCAGGACTGTTCTTGCCATTGATCAGATAGTGAGCAGTGAGGCCATATCACTTAATACTTGCTGCTAAAGCTGCACTGATTTGTATTAAATGCTCAAGTGCTCACTTGTCCAGAATAAGAAACAGTGAGAAACTGATTATCTGACTGGTGTTCAGTAAAGATTGTGGCCTAACAAATGCAACACTCCAGAATACTTAAATGTTTTATAAAACATTGAAAACTTATATTATTTTGGTTAAAAAAAAAAAATAAAGCTACTAAATAACAACTTAAGAACGCTGAGATGCTGTGTATCAAGGACTGGGAGACAACTGTAAAGGCTAGGGGTTGATGTGTGCAAACAGAAAATACAAAACACTAATTGAATATTACTGTTAGTAATGACTGAGGACAGTTTAGGTCATCATGTACCACCTAATCTTTAGGAGGTATGTTATTAGTATGCTTCTGTTTCAAGGAAGATAATTGTTTTTCAGTCTGTGATTCTCCTTTCTAGTCTTTGGAGCCTTCATCAGGGAAAAGCATTTTTAAAAGAAGAAAAAGTGACCAAAAATGTTGAATAACTTCTCCATACAGCTTAGGTTAAGAAAAAGAACTTGTCACAAGGAAATTTTCTATTACTTTTGAAATGTTTCTAGTTTGAGAAGAAAAGAACAATATAAAGTTTCCCTCTTTGTAGATATCAGTTGTCTCCTGAGCAAAAAAGATTTTTAAAAGTGTCTCTTGAATGATCACTGTGCTCATTTTCTTCTAATATGTGAAAGTACATTTCTACTGAGGTAATTTTCATTGTCTATGCAATTAAAAACATTAAGTAGCAAAACAGCACAGCTTTTCCAGTTCTCAATGCAGTGAAAGTAAATATGTCAGTTTTAGCTTTATACAAAGTTCTCAAGAGTGGGCACAATATGTAAGTCATTCAAGGACTGTTTCTCTGTCTGCTTTTCAGTGAGTGTGTAATCCAAACGACAATGTCTGGCCATTACATATTTTGTGTTTGGAAGTACTTTGCAGACTAAACAGAATACACACAGAAAAATATTCAGTCTTTTCTTCTGGTTTTATTAATTTTAACGTTGTGAGGGAGGAGCAGGAATTTTCTTGTGTTGAACAATACTATAGATTGATATATTTCTTTTTTTAGGGAGAAGAACTATTATTTGTAATTTGATAAAGGAACTTTGATCCACAAGATAAAAGAGAAAAATTTGGAGCTGGATAGGTTTGAAGTGTTCCTCCAAGCTATACCTGACCTTTTTGTGTTTACTTATGTGTAATGGATGAAGACTTCCGTTGTTATTACAACAGATTTCAGTACATATCTCAAATATCAACTGCCCATGATATATTTTTTCGGTTCTTGAATTTATAGCCTGTGTCACCATATTTTCTTTTAATAACTTATTCAATGGATGTGCAGTGACCCAAGTATTATTTGTGAGCTATGTACTTAACTGTTCAAATTGTATTTCAGATTACATCAGCCAGTTGAACTGATATGTTGAAGTAGGATTCAACAGAGCTTTAGACTAATCAGTTGTACTTTGCTATGAAACAGAGGAAAAATAATTATACTCTGTGAAACAGTTATCTAAATCTCAGGTGGATGAAGAAAATACATTAATGGATGTTACTGTATTTCAGATAACATGCAGTGTTTTCTACCCAGGGTCTTTGTTCATAAATATTCATGCATAAATGCATGCTTGGGTCTGTCTCTAGGAGCATATAAGAAATCTATAACATTTGAATTCAGTTTTAATTTTTAATATGTCTAAAATATAAACCACATAAAATATGTATTCATGCACATGTATGTGTGTATACTGGTATACACAGATGCACTTAAATACACACATGGACATATATCATATTCAGGCATTTGAATTATGTACATTATATTCATATGTACTATTACAGAATACTGCATGAGCTCCTTAGAAACATATTATTCTCTCTGAGCAGTGCTATTGTCCTCAAATGCCCATGAAAATAAATCAAGAAATTTATCATGTAAGATATGAAGTGAGAGATAAAAGGATATTCAAAAGAAAATCCAAACCATTTCAAGGAAAAAGAAATAATACTCCCAGCATTTGAAAAGAAAACTGATTCTGAATAAAATATGAACGAAATGTATCAGTTTGGATCTTCTGAAATAACATAAATAGCTCAGGAAGGGATGAAAAGCTTAACCTTTATTTTGACGTGATAAAGATCGGACTGGGAAATTCAGTCTGAATGCTACTCTTAATGGTAGAATCTCATCACTTATTTGCTTTGTTTCACCAAAACGCTCAGAAAAAACAGGAGAAGGAAAAATAAATGCTTTGGAAGTAGTCATTTCACGTCTGTGCCTACACAGTGAAAGTATGAAATATAACAACATAACCAACAGAATGAGTTATTTCAGATAATTAGAAGATATTTTTCCAAGGCTAGCAGCAAATAAGTATGATGGTTAGGAACAAAAGTTTACCTGAGGTACACACCCTGAAGGAAATGAAGCTTTCCTCAGACTAAGCTAACTGAAGAGGACAACTCTGAGGAGGTAAAAACAGAAAGTGCTGTATATCTTTTTATTTCTTAACATATTTTTATTCTCAGAGGCAGCTCCAAATGAGCTTAACAAAGAGAAACCACAGGCAGCCGGATGCAATATTATCAAGGGATAAAGAAAGCAAACACAAAAGCAACTGCAGGAATGAAGGAAGACCTTTTTGAAAGTCTTTAATTGCTATTCATTGTAGTCTTTTTAGGTCTTGTAAATACTGTGCAGTACTACATACAAGAGTTCATATTTTATCTTTGGCTTAGTAGTCCACCACTGTTGTTCATCTACAGTAGAAAAAAATTTACTATTTTATATTTATAGAAATGTCCATCACCTTTAATGTAATGACAAGGAAGAAGGAACACACACACACACACATAATTCCCATACCACAAAGCTAGGCCTTCAGCAGTACTTGTGTTTCATGCTGCAAGCTAATTACTTTCTCATTTTATAGAGAAGACTTACTAGCACAGTATGGTGGGAAATAGCTAATCTATGACTATAAAATTTCAGCCTACAGAGTAACTTTATGATTCACGAATAGTAACACTAGAAAGGCAGTCTCACCTCACTGCTCAGTCAATGGATTTTTAAATAATTACTGGATGCAATAATTTAGAATAAATAAGAGGAAAGCTGAAAAGTGAATGAAGATAAAAATGTAAGGGACAAGGGAATACATATTCCTTCTCCTAAGCAACTAGTAAGACACAAAGAGAGGGATGAGGAAAAGATAAAAGTAGCAGCAGATGCAGAACAGTATATATCTTCTTAACAGTTCCCAGCAAAAACCTTCTTGAAAGCTGAGTACGCATTAGTAATTTCACAGCAAAAGTTTAAAAAGAATGTTGTAATAATCCCTAAAACAAGAGCTATCAAATCAGGAAAGACTCCAAATTATGGTCCAGTTGAGGTCCAGCTATGATCAGATTGACACGAGTTAATTTTCTGTTAATTTTCTCAATCTTAGCTCCTTGATTTAATAACATGGCATATTAAAATAAAATAAAATAAAATAAAATAAAATAAAATAAAATAAAATAAAATAAAATAAAATTTTAAATTAAATTAAATTAACCTACAAAACCTACAAACATTAACATCCAGATTCAAAGTGTTGTTTAATTTTTATGTATGCATTTAATTATTTTTTTCCCCCCTCTCCTTTCAATATATTAAAAATCTTGTGTTAAAATTGTTGTTAGTAGCTATAGAGATGTAGTTTATAATCCCTGAAACAAAATCTTCCTGTCTTGGTGGTAGTTTCCTTCTTACCAAACAAACAACAGGCAAGAGTAGAGTGTCTTTGTGCTTCTCCATGAGCTCTTTAGAACAGTCACTGAGAATGCAGTGAAAACAGGTAGCCCTTATGGAAATCCTACCCTTCCAGTGATGAAATGCTCTTCTTAGCTGTGCAAACACAAAGCAAACTGTAGTTCTTTTTTTTTTTTTTGTAATAGGTGTTTTCCTAAACCTTTTCCTAAACAGCAGGTAGATGGGCTCAATCTACCACATGTGAAATCAGAGGGAATTATCTAACATAAAGTGAATTCTTAGATGAGAACTTCAATCCAGTTTCCTGTCCCTCTGTATCCAGAGAAATAAATAGGGATCTTACCTAATTATTAAATCTGATGCTAACTGTTTAGCATTGTGTTGATTCAGGTATATTCTTACATTATATGAGCTTTCTCTAGTAATAAACCCTACAAAATAACGTCAGGTTATAATAAGATTAATTTCCAATATTCTACATGTATTTTTTCATTCCCTTGCTGAGGAAGAATACCTACTTCGTATATATTTACTTCAGACATGGGCTTCAAAGGTGGTGGTGTAGCTGTATTTCTGTCACCCTCTGTATGAATTGTGAGAAGACAAGTTTAAATTTCAGTGGTTTTCAGGGCTCAGAGGAAGATTTCTGTAGAAGAGGAGTCAGAAAAAAATCAGGTATCTGAAAGAGAGCTGCAGCAAAATGTGAAAGTTTAGAATAGAGTGATGGCAAGTAAAGTATTAAAAAATCAAACCTGTCTTTCTTTCTACATTTCTTCATGTATTTCCAGAGCTATACAAAGATCACATTTTCATACATTTTCTCAGAAACACCTAAACTATTAAGCTGCTTAGTGCTTTCATGGCTTAATCATTTTAACTCTACTAACCAAAACTGTCTGCATCCCATTTTCTGTGAGGAATTACTTTTAAACCATCTTGTAAATCTTAAATTTCTACATATTGTTTTGTAAAATTCATCTGCACTTAAAGAAAAAGAATATTTGCAACAGTGAGCAAAGATTTTATTAAATAGGCTTATGTTTTATTTTTGTAACATAAGAACACAAGAGAAACTAGTGTTGAATTTTGACTAATTTTCATTTCATTCTGTATATTATAGTGCTATAAATGTGTAAAGTACAAATGATTTCTGCATACACATTATTTGAAAGTAAGATGTTCTGCTCAGAGCAGGTTGGTCAATGGCTTATTTAATAATACTAAATAATATTTATGAGGGATATATCTTCGTTCAGATATTCATTTAGCCAATGTTCCATTGCAAAGCAGAATGTTTCCTTCATGAACCTAATTAGATTATTTAATAGGCAAACAAAATCTCAGGCATAATAATGTTGTCTTCTTGAGCAACAAGCTGTAACTCCCTTAGCAGAGTGCATGGTAGTATCATACAATGTCTGAAGGTCATCACATTCCTACGGTCATTGCAGCGGGAAGCACAGAGTTTGTTAACATCAAGTGCTGAAAGCACTTCTATTAGGAAGGAATGATTCTGCTTGAGAGGCATGAAAAGCAGTTTTGTGCAAGAAAATAACAGAAGTTGGACTGAAGTCCCCATCAGATCCATGGGAATGCATTGCTCTTAATGCAACAGACTGCTTTTTACCAAATTGCTCAGAAGTATTTAGCCAGGGTCAACTCATGAAATCCAGCAGCAGTATGACACATTGATGGGTTGTGCCCTCTAGAGAGGCCACATGAAAAATATGTAGAGAAAACACACTCCAAAATAAAAACAAATAATTTCAGAAGAAGGCTTCAATGAACTACTTATATGCTTTATTGCATGGTTAAGACAGTTACCGAATAATGACCATAAGCAGGAGCTGATTATAGCTCAGTTTATGAATAGGAAAAGAACTTGGCACTACTGTAATATGGGCTGGCCACTCAGAAGAAGGAAGAAGATAACCAATGCTCATTTCAGTTTCATATAAGTAAAATCAATCCCCTCAGATATTCTTATGTTTAGATTCCACAGTCACACACACTTTTTCAACTGACTTCCCATCAATTCTGTACCTTAAGAAACTTCCATTATGTTGGGACATTTAATATTATTAAGTTTGGCCTTCCTCTTTACTGTAGAGCCTTGTCTTACATGTGGCATGGAGCTCAAATAAAGGGCTTTTGATTTATATTATCAGACTTTGCAGCAAGCTGAATACCTTTAAAAAACCCTAAAAGTTTTGCATTGCCTTTATGATATTTTTATTTCCTCCCAATCCTGAAAAATTTCTCAGTGTTTTTAAACACAAGTTCATAGCTAAGAGCAAAACGATACAGATAAAGGAGCACACAGTCCTGATTGTGTAAGGTTAAATGCACTTCCACGTAAAAATGAGTTGGTCATCTCCTATAGGAAGCTTTGGATGTCTCATACAATTATTCTAAAAGGAACACAAATTCTTGACAGGCAAAGACCAAAAAATTCAAATACTTGGGTAACTATCTGTTCTCATGACCTTAAAACACAAGAGATAGACAATCTTATCCTTTGTGGAATGGGGTGGTCGTCTGTTTGTTGGGGTTTTTTTCCACCCTGCCAAGAGACTGATGAAATAAAATGTTATATTTGTTTACCTGGAGGAAGTCTATTTTTATGCACAGAATCAGTTATACTAAGCCTTCAAGTTTGAGTGAATATGGGACATCAGCAGGGGACAGTACTTGAGCTGGTTTTCTACATTAGTAGGAATTCCTTCTTTCTTAGGTTGAATTGAAGACCAGCCTGACTATAAATCCTAACATGGGCACCCAGAGAATTTGTTTTAGACAAGCTTGGGATTTAGGTCTTTTGTTGTTGACCTACATTATATAGCTTATACTGTCTCTCTAAAAGATACTGAGTGATTCAGGAATTTCCTTCAGGGAATCTTTGCCCTCATCTTCTTCAAAGACGTATCTATCTGTGCAGAATGGGAAATCTCCTTGGTGGAATGAATTATTGAATTTTATGCTTGGGCATGAACTGACAGATATGACCAGTTCTAATTACTCAGCTACCTTCTGAAAAAATAGCATACTTAATTGGCAGGTTATATTAATCCATTTTTCATAAAACACACCCACAAAACTCTTTTTCCTTAGATGGTTTAAAAGGCACAACAAAACCAACAAAGAAAAATCTCAGAGCTGGATTTCCTAGGTTATAACTCTGGATAATGTAGGATTAAATTTAGTGTGGTTTTAACAGATGACACATTCATGTTGTCTATATTTTCCCTTCCCCCACATTCCACAAGAGATGGTATTTTTAATTTCTTTCTGTAGCCAGTACATTGGAAATGTACAGTAAAATATTTGTGCTTATGAAATAATAATTAAAGATCTATCCATGCTGGCAATCAGAGCCTAGGGTTGTTTTCATGGAGAATTTGGGTTTGACAGAATGGCTCTAGTTAGTTATCTTCAATATATATAAGAATTGTTTATGAAAATGCTTAAGGAAAATAGACATTCATGTTTCTCTTGTGAGAAGATATTCTACACAGTCTTCTTTTAGTTTATTCTAAAAATTGAAATTAGTGGTGAATCCACAGATTCTAAAGATGTTTAAACAAAATTTAAAAAAAAAAAAAGAATAAAAAACATAGAGATGTACTGGGTGTTCAAGTAACATTTACTGCTTCACCTCTATGATTCTCCTTTCCCTTTACACAGAGGCTCAGACTGTAAGAGCCACAAGAACATCCCTCCATAGCTTTGTGGTCCTGCCCACCTCCTTTTTTGGGGCACCATAAAATGCAGAGTTTGGCTAACCATGCAGTATGATTTCAACAGGAGAAATTAATATTAATACAAAGAAAAGGTAAGTGATCAATGACAATCCCATTTGTATTAAAAAGAAAGGATATGACTTTAGAACAGATCTGGTTAGTGACCATTTCAGTTTGACACTAGGAAAAGATGATCCAGCCTGGAGCTCCAGATGAAGCAAAACATATTAAGAATTAATATTCTAGTCCAAAAAATGCCTCCATATATGCTTCTAGAAGCAGTCAAACAGGAAAAGGCTGAATCGTAGCACACTGTTTTCACTCAGAGTGAATTGTCTTGCCTGTCCAGATGCCCAGTTTAATCAGAGTAAACCAGCTGCTTAGCTAGATGGAGAAAGGTTTTCTCACCATGTAGTCAGTCCTTGACAAGCAAATCCATCAATTCCATGCCTTTTTTCTTCACAGGAAACCTAAAGTCTACTTTTTCTTTTTTTTTTTTAATATCCTCTAAAAGAGACATAATATCCTCAATAAGACACAATCAGATGAGCTTTACTGGAGCAGTTTTAGAAATACATTTAGTCCTCTAAATGTGTGCTGGTTTTGACTGTGATAGTTAATTTTCTTCATGTTTGCTAGTATGAGGCTATGTTTTGCATTTGTGCTGGAAACAGTGTTGATAACACAGGGGTGTTTTAGTTATTGCTGAGCAGTGCTTACACAGAGCCAAGGCCTTTTCTGTTTCTGACACCACCCCACCACTGAGTAGGCTGGGGGTATACAAGAGGTTGAGAGGGGATACAGCCAGGACAGCTGACACCAACTGACCAAAGGCATATTAGATACAATATGACATCATGCTAACCATATAACACTGGGTGAAGAAGAAGGAAGTGCGGGTTGTTTGGAGCGATGGTGTTTGCCTTCCCAAGTAACCATTACGATGGAGCCCAGCTTTCCTGGAGAAGGCTGAACACCTGTGCACCCATAGGAAGCAGTGAACGAATCCCTAGTTATGCTATGCTTGCGTATGCGGCTTTTGCTTTGCCTTTTCTTCATCCCAACAAGAAAGAGTGAGCCAGAGGTTTTATGGGGCTTAGTTGCTGGTTGGGGTTAAACCACGACAAAATGTCGTGATTAAACATTTTTGCCACAGAAATGGATATAAGACTGAGCGGGAGAAATGAAATGTCCCCTCTGAAATTAGGCTAAGTAGTTTTTGGCGCACTATCATGCAAGGCATCTTAGTCTCTCACACAAATACTACCTTGAAATTAAATTTTCGCACATGAGCAATGAACTAACTAACTAACTAAATAAAATATGCAGCTTTGGTAAATTTCTGTCCAGCAGAGAAAAGCCTATTCTCTTTCTTAGTTGCAATCTGCTGAAAAAAATGTATAAACTCAGATGCAGCATGTCTATTCATTAATACAATTTTGTTTACAGGGGACCCTGCAAAACTAGAAGATACTTAATAGACATTTTCAATGCAGAGCCAATCCTCCGACTTTATGGATCAGCTGGTGAAAATAGGTGAATATAACTACAAAACCTGGCAAAGTGTATACAAAAGGAGAGCAAATAGAAAACGTGTCACTAACCATCTATTCTGGAGGTGTTAAATTCCACTCAAATGAAAGCAAATGAAAACAAATTAAAGACAACAGTGTTTCCATGATTATAGAAGAGGCTTTTACTTTACAACTGTACAGTTGAAACAAAAAATATAAAAGCACAAAGAAAAAATTATGAAAGATAAGAAGTATCAGTTCCCTGAATATTTTCCTCTATGACAATTGTTAAGTGATGGAAGAATGAGGCACGCCCTCCAGTAACTCAGGACCTCTGCTGCCCAGCTTCTGGAGACTAACCAGGTGCCCAGGGACCCAGCATCTCTTCCCAGGCTGAGGGAGATGTCTGTCACTTAGACCTTTGCAGGCTTCACCAGTAACAAAGCTGAGCACATACCCCAGAGTCATGGGCATGGACACAGACAAACACACGGCCACGCTAAGGACATTGACACAGCCAGTCATGCAGACTGCCACAGACAAAACATTGACTTCAGCAGCACCTATGAACAAGACTCACGTCAGACACAAGTGCAGCCAGCTACTTCCCATCCCCTTCTCTCTGGCTGCTAGAAACAAAGGTCACTAGTGCAGGCATGAAGATAATCTTACTGAAAAAACATGCTCCACATGTCCATAGCAATTAGTGTGACTGACCAGGGTGGTTCTCATCGCTTCTTCTCTTACCATCTCTTGGCCAGGTTAGTGCTTCTGTGTGATCCTGTTTATAGCTTCCTCCATTTCTTATCATGGTTTTTTGCAATGAAAAACCCTTGACCATTGAGACAGAATTTGACCAGATACCCTTAAAGGCATAGTCTGTCTCCTTCCATGTATCCTTAGGACATCTATGAGGAACTTCATATACAAAATTCTTAAATGTGAATTTACACCTAAATACCTGGTTGCACATGTTCTCACAGAATCAAAGAGTGGTTAGCGTTGGAAGGGACCTCTGGGGATCATCTAGTCCAACATACTTGCCAAACCAGGTTCACCTAGAGTAGATCTCACAGAGAANAATATTTGTAAACATTGATGAGATCCCCTCTGAGCCTTCTCTTCTCCAGGCTGAACAGACCCAGCTCTCTCAGTCTCTCCTCATAAGAAATGTGCTTCAGACTCCTAATCAAATTTGTAGCTCTCCACTGGACTCCCTCCATTAGTTCCTTGCCCTTCTTAAACTGGGAAGCCCAGACTGGACACAGTACTCCAGATGCGGCCTCACCCAGGCAGAGTAGAGGGCGAGGAGAACATCCCTCGATCTGCTGGTCATACTTTTTCTAATGCACCCCAGGATACTATTGGCCTTCTTGGCCACAAGAACACATTGTTGACTCATGGTCAACCTGTTGTCAGCCAGAATTCCCAAGTCCTTCTCTGCAATGCTGCTTTCCAGCAAGTCCACCCCTAACCTGTACTGGTGCCTGGGGTTATTCCTCCCCAGGTGCAGGACACTAAACTTGCCCTTCTTGAACTTCATCATTTTCTTCCCTGCCTGGTCCTCCAACCTGTCCAGGTCTCAGTGAAGGGCAGCACAGCCTTCTGGTGTGTCAGCCCTTCCTCTCGGTTTGGTATCATCAGCAAACTTGCTGAGGGTGCACTCAGTCTCTTAATTCAGATCATTGATGAACAGGTTGAACAGGACTGGACCGCACACCGACCTCTGGGGAGCCCTATGAATTACAGGTCTCCAACCAGATTTTGCATCAGTGATCAAAACCCCCTGAGCTCTACCATCCAACCAGTTCACAATCCATCTCACCATGCACTCATCCAACCCACACATCCTGAGCTTACCTATGAGAATGTTGTGAGAGACAGTGCCAAAAGCCTTGCTGAAGTCAAGGTAGACAACATCCACCGCACTTCCTCCATCTACCCAGCCAGTCACACCATCATAAAAGGCTATCAAGCTGGTCAAACATGATTTCCCTCTGGTGAACCCATGCTGACTACTCCTGATATACTTTTACTGTATAGTAGGCATTATGTAGCTTATCTGTTCACTCGGAGACATAGTGCAGAGAAGGCAGTGCACTGTCAATTTACACTGATTTTATAGCTCTCCTGCTTTAAGAAATGTAGTCACTTTCACTACATTATTCTTAGAGGGAATTATATTAAACATGGACTACTAGTATTTCAACATGTGAAAAAATTACACATGGAATATATCAAAACAATACTTCTACTGGATAGACCACATCTCTGTGGTGTTATAAATTATAAAATCTGGAGCTCACTTTTGGATTCATCATCAAGCTGACAGATTTAATAAAGCCTGCTTTTAAGAAGTAAATATACTAGGCACCATATTTCATGAAGCTGAAGAATTATACTTCTTTTAGTAAAGATCAGGAGTAGAAAAATGCTTGACAAATTGTTTTTATTTCTCACAATATAGCAATTTAAAGTGCTCTTTTTCTTATGAAAATGGCTTCACAATTGGAAAAAGGAACAACCAAGGTCAATTAGCAGTTTGTTTGTTCTTTAATTTAAGAGGGAGGCTTTTTATCAAGTCTTTAGCTCATTTTACATTAGCTGACATAAGAGGAATTTATCATTAAGCTTCTCAAATGTATCAATTCATTAATATACATTTCTTACAGAATAACACAAATTGAAATTATATTGATAGTTGTTTTTCTCTGTGTAGCTATCTATTCTGACAAGAATCCAGGCTCTCTCTTGCTTTATCTTGTTTATCCTCATTCCCCCTAATATACACTCATACATCCCTTTTTTTCTACAGAATGTCAGGCCCAGATTTTATTTTATTTTTAACCATTCAGTGCTATAAATGTTATACGAACCACAGTTGAAATCAAATAAAGCATTATTGTGTTTAGCATCAGATAAAGAGATTCGACACAATTGATTCTACAGTTCTACTAGCCTTACTTTAATGTTATACTATCACGTTTATCCTCCTTTCTCCAAATCAAATAATCTAAGCCCTTCCATCATTTCACTAAATAAAGTCCTTTACCCCATCCCCCTCACCAGTGAAAATCTGATTTATTATCTGAATTTTCTCTAGTTCTGAAATATCACTTCAAAATGTTAGATGCAGCATTTAACATATGGATGAATCATTGACATAATAATGCAACTGTGACATTTTCCATATGAACTTTGTCTCTTTCTTAACAGTGTCAACATCCTGTTCATACTTTCAATCAGTCTTGTTCACTGAACAGGGTTTTTCAATGGACTTTTGTGGGACATCCATTTTCTCTAGGAAGGAAACAATTGCATCATTATGTCTGAATGATCTAACTTGTTTGTGCCAATGTGCATAGACTGCTGGCTCATGTTATTGCAAGTGACCTCTTTCAGTGAGATGCAATTAATGTATTTGAAAGCAACTTCATTCAATCTTTGCATGTTTTTTCAACAGTGGCTGAATGCACAAAAATTACAATACTCATGCCTAGCTGTTCTAACACTTCGATTTAGAATTGCAAAAAGTTTTAACAATGGTATTAGTGGATATTTGGATTCTCTTTTGGGTAGAATCCTAGTCAACAGATGTAATTGCAATTCTGTTTTAACAGAATTTTCTCATCAGGTCAAAGAATAAAATTGAGACAAATGATTGCTGAGCAAGTAAAATTACATATAAAACCACAAAATCACACACATATTTTTAATACCAATGTGAATATGGATGCATAATAGATATACATAACTCTACATAATATTAGGTAACCAATTTATATCTGTATCTACAAAAGAAAGTGAGAGAAAATATATTGATTAAGGCACTAACACGAAAGGTATAACTCTCTTTTGAATGGCCTCCCTGAACATTAGTGAAATGCAAAGCATTTTGTGATCTCTCTAGATTACAAGAATCTCATCTATATTTTTAAAACAAACACTAAAAAAAAAATTTAAAACCTTCTTGATTTTTAGCTAGGGCATTAATAACAGTGTTTGTCTAATGTGTTAACTTAATAAAACAGATTACTAAAATTGAATTTCAATATCATCTATTATCTGTCTTTTTGTGCAAGTCCTACATAAATGCATGAGAGTATGTTCAGTTCAGCTACAATCAAGAATAATTGTAAATCAACAGTTTTTAAAGAATGCTTTTGAAAGTGGTTCTTGTTTGTTTGTTTGTTTGTTTTTAATTTCAGACAGGTAATAAGGACTTACAATGTAAAAATAACCTACCTGGAAGATTGATCCTTACTAAGTATTAATCTATTTAATTAAATATTTACCATATTTTTAAAAAATATAACTGAAGTGAAAAGAAAGGAACAGCTATTTATTTATGTTAAAATGGTAATTAAGACATCAGTTTCCCTTTTCTGATAACAACATGATTGCTTTGATGAAAGTAGTAAACACCAGGCAGGTAGTATTTGAAACATAAAGTTTCCACAAACTTTTTAATAGCTTCAGGAATAGAAGAGTCACATATAGACAAAAACTATGCTATAGCCTAACCAAAGAAACTAAATAGATTAGTTTTGACTTATGCTTTGTTTTTATGTCAGAAAGAAATCTTGCCTATAAGTATAAATAATTATTTAGGAATTTATTGTAGTTTCTTAAAGAAAATTCATATCTTTAGAAGATATTTGGAATTATGACTGATGAAAGAATCTGTTGCACTCTTTATTCTAAAGCACAAAGCTACTATGTCTAGTAGCCTTAAATCTTTACCTTTCTCTAACTACATCAGCATGTGGAATGAAGAAATAATTGCTGTGGAATGCAAAAAAAATGTGCCTTTCAATGCCTCCTTCCATTCTCTTGCTGGAGAGAATGAATACTGTCCTAACCCAGCTTCCAACATTTAATTTCCTTGATAATCACAAAGAAATTCACAAGTCCATGTTATCCTTCTCCTTCCCCTCCTTCTCCTTCTCCTTCTCCTTCTCCTTCTCCTTCTCCTTCTCCTTCTCCTTCTCCTTTCTCCTTCTCCTTCTCCTCTCCCTACCTCTGTTTAAATGAGTAAAATTTAAGTCAAAGTTTCTAAGCAACAATATCTTTGCTTGACCAACCCAAGTATCTCAGAATTGTTTTCAAACACAGTTTTGCTTTTGTCTTCATTTTGTGTTCTCTTAAATAATATTAAAATAGTCATAACACGCACCTCCTGAATGTGATCAATATCTGGCCACTGTCTGTGGATCTACCTAAACACCTGCAGGCAAATTAAAACTTGTTGCATCTGATCACACCTTATCATCCTATTACACTCCAAGATGTAAATGATGCTGGTAATTCCCACAAATCCAACACAAGAAAACCCAGATTTTATTGCAACTTTTAAGACAACTTGTCCCAGTTTTTAAAGAATCCTCAAACTGCATGAGTAGTTTGTTGTAGTTCCAGCACAGTCTTCAGTGTGACACCATCTGTGCTGTGAATTACCAGTCT
This sequence comes from Pampusana beccarii, assembly GCA_013399365.1. NCBI lineage: Eukaryota > Metazoa > Chordata > Aves > Columbiformes > Columbidae > Pampusana > Pampusana beccarii. Next base: position 62,524 of record VWYH01000776.1, on the reverse strand, counting down.
GGTTTGTGCTTTTAGCTTCTCGGTCTGTACTAAGAGGAGAAGAGAGAGAGCACATACAGAAGTGACTAAGATCTTAGATATGATTATTTTAACTTGTTGAATGTCAAACCCTGAGTAGTGACAAAGACTGTGAGTGCAAGTTTAATTCTGCTTCAAGCTAGATGTGTCTTCTTTGGAGAAATAATGACAATTTTACAGAACCTTCCTTAACATTTGCTGCTGTCTGTGGGACTCCTGGTTAGAGACAGCACAGTGCTAAAGTAGCAGAAGTATCCAGATTTTGGATACAGACTTGAAATGTTTGCCATTATGAAAAGTCTGGAGCAGGACTACTATTTTTTTTTTAATGTAGCTAGGAATGACTTTGTCACACGTGTTAAAGTAAGTTATTTTCCCTCAAATGACCTTGTGTGAATTTGACGTCTTAAGTTACTGTTGGAAAATGTCCATATTTTGATAGCAATAATCTTAAATGACACTATGGATGAGCAAAGGTCATGTGGATATTATTGTGTAGATAATGAATCTACAGTTATATAATGCATGATACATATATAAACAAGTGAAAGGATTATTTTTATCTTTTACTACAAAGAACATTATTAGAAATAAATGTAGACAACAAAATGGACAAATCAAATATGCTAGGCATTTAATCTGTCTCTGAAGGTAGTGATAAGATACCTAATTATTTGAGATTTTTAAAAATACAGCATTCTGAAGGTCTCAAGTTAGATAGGAGACAATTTGGCATTTCTCAGAGACAAGCTAAAAGTGCTAATAGATCAAATTTATTTATTAGCTTTAAGATTGGAGAAGTGTGTTCTCTAAGGCATTGACAAAGTTATAGCATTCAAAATTACATTGAAACATAAAACAATAAGGAAAGTGAAGCACTAACTTAAGTGGGAACACTTAATTTTAGGATCAAATGTAAACAAAATTGCTTTGGAGAGAATCCCAAAGATTGATCTACTGCTTTTAAAGTGCCTTCCTTCAGAGAGTCTGAAAACACCAGCACGGTTTCACTGTAGGGGTTTGAATGTGAATGCGAGATTAAATCCTCCAAATACAGCTATAAAAAGTTTTGTGAGACATTTATACATGAAGATATGTATTGCAGCGCTTGAGAACAATGCGTACAGAGGCACATACGGAGATGCAGACAGGGACACAGACATAGAGTTTTTGTTAGCAGCGAGAGCAGAGCCAGGCAGAGCTGAGCCAAGCTGAGCCTTCTTTAATTAACAGTTCTCAGTTTATAGGTTTACAGACATGGGCCTAACCAAGAGGTTAGACAGGATTTTTTTTTCAGTAATTGTTATTCCAAACATATCACACTCATCTTGTGACGGTTTTCAGTCACGCTCCCATGCATATCTTGTGGGTGGTTTTCTGACCCACTCATTCGCATGTCCAGGCCCAACATTTATATGTCATACATATGGGAGCGGTTTTTTGGCCCAAGCCACCATTCTTACTGGCCTGGGCTATGACTCCTTACACTCATAAAAAACATACTTCTGTATAACCTGTCCAAGGCCCTTTATGTTTTGACTAATTGCTGTAATTTAATCATGTTAGTATTTGTCCAGAAGGTCATGTTAGTATTGGTCTTCCTTTATCGTCCAAGTGGCTGGAACTGCACATCCTGCCGTTCCCACAATTTATAAGCCATTAATAGTCATTGATAAATGTTGCACCTTCCATTACTTTTTCTACAAGTATGGCTCTTACAGTTTTGCTTTCAGGGTCACTGGATTTAGTCTGATCCACATTAGGTTGAAAGAACAAGACTGCACTAGAGTTGTCATCACATTATCAGTGCAGGTTCCAATTTGTTTTCAAAAAGACAAGTGGAGAAGAGTCTCATCTTGCACCCCATCTGGTGATTAGAGCTTGAGGAGTAGAAATATTTTGCTTAAGTTCCAACTGACTGAGAACTATGGACAACTCAGGTATTTCTCCCATGAGTTCTGCATCAATAGCTTTTTAGGCAAAGGTGGGGTCTTCCTCCTCTGTTAGGCATCCACTCTCAGAAGGGAACTCCACAAGAAAGACAGGTATACCTTCAGACATACTGCTGTGACTGATATTCTATAATATTATATTGCCAATTTTTTTGTTGTGTGTACAAGCTGTGAAAACAGCACGAGACACAAAACCAACCCCATAAGTCAGAGGCTTTCTCTTCAGAAAATGGAATATCCCTGTGTGGATCACCCTCCAGAAAAGCTGATTTAGATACTGGATAGGGTGTGTTCACAGAATCACAGAATCACAGAATCGAATGGGTTGGAAAAGACCTCAGAGATCATCGAGTCCAACCCTTGGTCCAACTCTAGTCTGTTTACTAGATCATGGCACTAAGTGCTATGTCCAGCCTCAATTTAAAAACCTCCAGGGATGGCGAGTCCACCACCTCTCTGGGCAGGCCATTCCAATGCCTGACTACTCTCTCTGTAAAGAATTTCTTCCTAATATCCAGCCTAAATTTCCCCTGGCAGAGTTTAAGCCCATGCCCCCTTGTCCTATTGCTAACTGCCTGGGAGAAGAGACCAATCCCCACTTGGCTATAACTTCCCTTCAGGTAGTTATAGACAGTGATGAGGTCACCTCTAAGCCTCCTCTTCTCCAGACTAAACAACCCCAGCTCCCTCAGCCTCTCCCCATAGGTCTTATGTTCAAGTCCCTTCACCAGTCGTGTTGCTCGTCTCTGGACCCGCTCTAGCACTTCAATGTCTTTCCTGAACTGAGGGGCCCAGAACTGAACACAATACTCCAGGTGTGGCCTCACCAATGCAGAGTACAGGGGAAGGATCACCTCCCTTGTCCTGCTGACCACGCTATTTTTGATACAGGACAGGATACCATTGGCCTTCTTGGCCACCTGGGCACACTGTTGGCTCATATTGAGCTTCCTGTCAATTAGTACCCCCAGGTCCCTTTCTGCCTGACTGCTCTCCAGCCACTCTGCGCCCAGCCTGTAGCACTGCAGGGGGTTGTTGTGGCCAAAGTGCAGCACCCGGCACTTGGCCTTATTGAACTTCATCCCATTGGAATCAGCCCATTTTTCCAGTCTATCCAGATCCCTCTGCAGAGCCCTCCTGCCTTCCAGCAGGTCGACACTCCCTCCCAACTTGGTGTCATCAGCAAATTTGCTGATGATGGTCTCAATCCCCTCATCTAAATCGTCAATAAAGATGTTAAACAGGACTGGACCCAACACTGACCCCTGGGAAACACCACTAGTGACTGGCCGCCAGCTAGATGCAGCCCCATTCACCAGCACTCTCTGGGCCCGGCCCTGCAGCCAGTTCTTAACCCAGCAGAGAGTACACTTGTCCAAGCCACGGGCTGCCAGCTTTTTCAGGAGTATGTTATGGGAGACAGTGTCAAAACAGTGTTGATATTCAGTTTAACTCCTCTGACGTGCTGGGACCACATATTTAGACTTGAATAATACAGTATCAAAATACAGTGGAATAAATGTGACTGCACATTCTCTTTGTGCTAACAAGCCATTTTACAACAAAAAAAACTAAAGAGCAAAATGAAAATATTTTTGCTTTCTTCACTAAGGTTCTGTGAAAGAAAGCTTTCTTTTCTGTAAAATGGATGTGCAAGTATTCATGCCATTTTTACACAGATGATTTTAAAAATTTCCAGCAGCATGGCACTTGATTATCAGCTGCTGGATGTGAAAGAAGAGAGGAAAAAAAGATTTTTTTAAATATTTTTCAACATTTACATTCTTGGCGCGTCTTGCTGTGCAATGAAAATTCAAGATGCATTTGATCATCCCCATTCACTTGATGTAGAACGTACTTCTAGAATATTTGGAGAGTATTTATCTTATCAAAATCCGAAGAGTTTCGATTTACTGTGGAGACTGAATAAGTATTTCATGGATCATGGAAAATAAACTAGTTGATTATTCAGATTATTTCTGAGCACTTTATGCTTCTCTAATTATATTTTTTTCTAATAATTCACTCAATAAAAATAAGTAAATACTTAGCTATCATCATTAAATAGGCCTGTGGCATTATTTAATCATTTGAAAGAAAACCTTAAAAAGGTTGCTGTAAAGATTCCTTTTCTTTTTCTCTAAATGAGTTTCTATATGTTTTTAGAAGTGGAAAAACATAAATCATTGAGTATGAAAATGTTGTTTGCTAAGTATGAACAGATAGAAGAAAATCATATTGGAGAACATGCAAAGAGAAACAATGTCTTTAGCAGATAATTTTTTCCCTGAATATCACCATCAATACAAGCTGTTGTTTTTTAGAAAAAGCGTGTACAGATGGAAGAAGTCACGTGTAACATCTATTTTCTAAGCACCCACTCAAAAAATAACAAGGCTGTACTGTAAAAAAAAAGTTACTGAAATTCCAAAATAGTAATGAACATGAAAAAAGGGCTAATGAGGGAAAAAAACCTACCTGAAAATCTGAGGACATAAAATTATTCCCAAGAAAATCTTATTATATCCTCTGCATTTTATCGGATAGGAAAGCATTACTCTCTGACACCACCTAATGAGAATACTGCAATAGCAGAATTAAATCAAGGACAGCTTTCTGAAGTAGGAGATGTCAAGCCCTGAGAATACCCCCACCTTACCTCAGAGCATGGCAATGGGGCCTGTTGTTGATGTGGGTCTATCTATTCAGGCTCTAATTCAACTCTTCATCTTCCGTCCCACTTGATCCTCAAGTACCTCAACTACAGTTTGCAGATCCCAGTCCTCACTCAGGAGCGCCATTAAAGGCTTCACAGTCCTGTTTACGTTTGTCCGTTCACCTCCAAATGTGCTCGGTCCTTTGTGGAAGCATTATTGCTGCCACTTCAAATAACCCTGGAGCCTGTTGAGCATCTCCTGTGGCAGCACTCTCAGCAACAGATAGCTTTTCCTCTGTTTGCAACCACCTAAACCAAAGGTGTCAAACTCATTGTCACTGGGGGCCACATCACTCTTGCGGTTGCTTTCAAATGGCCAAATGTAATTTTAGGACTGTATAAATGTAAGTACTCCTACTACAGCCCTTTGAAGGCAACCATGAGGCTGATGTGGGCCCCAGTGAAAATGAGTTTGACACTCTTGATCTAGACATCGTTTCAACTTCTGAAAATCAGCCTCCTGAATAAATCCCTTCTTGAACAGCAGTCATTAACAGGCAAGACAAATTGATATACTGGTCATCTGTTTTGCTCTCTTATTTTAGGAGACATCTTCCACAGTCTAACCTGTCTGATCTTCATCCAAAGGAAGAGGACTATGGATTTTTAAAGCAAATTCTTTCCATAGTCTGGACCAGCTGGGTACTGCAAATATATTTCAGGAGCCAGGGGCATCCATTTCCTTCCTGTCCCCACCATCCTTCTGGTCAAGCACAAGAAGCCTTTAAAGCCACACAACCTCTTTTTTATTAAACTACTGACTCAGAAACAGCTACAAATTTCTAAACTCCCTTCTCTAGTTAATCCCAAGAAGCTCCAATCACATATAGACATTCACACGCACACAGAGGTAGGTGTGTACCCCCTCCCCAGGGAGAGGTGGCTGCTCCAGTGCCAGATGAACCCCCACAACTCATGACCGCTCAGTGACCTGCATAGAAGGGAAACGTCCTGCAAGGCCCCACACACCATGAAGGGGTTCCACATGCTGCCCAGTGAAAGTGGCCTCTGGCTGGATGCAGGTGCCCCACAGAGGGGGCTGTATCTAGGCTGAATTTCCTACAGTGTCAAACCCTGTTCGACTGCTGCCCTCTTCCCACTCTAATGTCTGTCTTCCTGTTACAAATGTTCACATTTAAAAAAATATTTTTTACAAGCTGATTATTTCAAAATCTTTTTAAATTTTGAGGCAAACATACTCTCAGATAACTTTGGGTATTTCATTCACACAGTGGTTGCACTCATATTCCTATTAGCAGCTGTCGTTATCCAGGTCATTTCACAATGTTTGAGTGCTGCAGACACCCCACACAAGAGAAATCCAGTTCTGAATTAGGGATGGCATGTCACAGAATCACAAAATGTTAGGGATTGGGAGGGACCTCGAAAGATCATCTAGTCCAATCCCCCTTCCAGAGCAGGAACACCGGCATCCAGGAAGGCGTCCAGGCGGGTTTTGAACGTCTCCAGAGAAGGAGACTCCACAACCGCTCTGAGCATCCTGTTCCAGCGTTCTGTCAGCCTCACTGTGAAGAAGTTTCTTCTCATATTTAAATGGAACCTCCTGTGTTCCAGTTTATACCCATTGCCCCTTGTCTTATCATTGGTTGTCACTGAGAAGAGCCTGGCTCCATCCTTGTGACACTCACCCGTTACATATTTATAAACATTAATGAGGTCACCCCTCAGTCTCCTCTTCTCCAAGCTAAAGCTCCCTTAACCTTTCTTCATAAGGGAGATGCTCCACTCCCTTAATCATCTTTGTGGCTCTATTTGGAAAGTAGTATAGAAAAAAATTAATGCGACACCTTGTGGAAGGAAAGGTTTGGGTTGTTTTTTATTTTTTTAATCTCTAAATTAATTCTACATATTCATGTTCACACACACAGATACAGAAAGCATCAATATACTTGTACGAAAGCGGTCTGACCAAGGCCATAATAGAGAAGGCTGTGTGCATCCTCTTGTTTGTATGCAAAACAGGATGAGGCAAGCTACCTATTAAGACCTCACTAAATCTCTGGACTTCTTCTTCATTGGCGACAACAAACTGATTTTCAACTTCCTCTTTAATCTTGTTTGAATGAGTGCTGCTTGGGATCATTTGCGTCATTATTTTGTTTTATTCTTCCTAGGTTTCATGCAAAATTTCTGAATTTCACAACTCTTAATTCCCTTATCAAATCACGGAATCACAGGTTGGTTTGGGTCAGAAGGGACCTTTAAAGATCATCTAGTATAATCCCCAATCTAGAGCTGATTCTAGCTTTTTTACTACTTCATCTTGATACCTCATTTTTATGTCAGCTTGCTCCTCCTCTTCATTTGAATGAAATAACACATATGATGCTAACTTATAGCTTCTGGTCCTTCTTTTGTTGTTTCTTCTAGTGCTTCACTACAGACTTCTACATACACATGGTAATTCATAGGTAATTCATAGCAATCTTAATTTTTGTTTTCAAATCTCTGCAGTGGAATATTCTGGGGGACCTTAGTCTGCACTAGGCACCTATTTGTAGGCAGTTAAATTACTGAATCACAGAATGATTAAGGTTGGAGGGACCTCTGGAGCACATGTGGTCCAACCCTCCTGCTCAAACAATGCCATCTAGACACAGGAGAGTGTCCAGATGGCTTTTGAAGACCTCCAAGGAAGTCACCCTCGGTCACCCTCACAGCAAAAAAATGTTTCCAGATGTTCACAGGGAACCTCCTTTGTTTCAGGTTGTGCCTGTTGCCTCTGGTCCTGTCATTGGGCACTGCTGAAAAAAGCCTGGGTCTGTACTCTTTGTACTCTCCCTCCAGGTTTTTCTATAGACTGTTAAAATCCCCCTCAAAGCTTCTTTTCTTTCCGAGGTGAACAATCTCAGCTCTCTTGGCCTTTCCTCACAGGATGCTCCAGTCCCTTATCAAGCCACTGATCAAGCCGTTGCTATGCACAAGACATGAAGTGTTTTGAAAACAGGAACTAAAGGGTTTAGACATGAGTACCTGTAGGACTAAAAGGTTAGTAAATCATGCTGAGACATGGAATTCTTAATTAATTTGTTCTATCCAATTTATTAATATACAGTAATAGTGTAATTTGGTCACAGTTTCATAACAACAAAAATATCTTCATTTTCTCAGTCTATCACACAATCAACTAAAACCATTGGCTAGAATTAAAATAATTTGTAGTACAAATTAACCATAAATGTAGGTAAATATTAGAGCAGATCATGAAGAATGTGCAGGTTTTCCATCACTGGACTGATCATTACTGAATATTAAACTTTTTTAAAGTATATACCTTAGTTCAAACACAGTTCTTGAGTGTGGAGCATGATGTACTATAAAGACATACTAAAGTAATTGCACATTCTGATAATAAAATTCAAGTGGACACTTCCAAGGGATGAAACAGGTAGTGTTTACAAGATATTGCCCCATGTCTCAACATGAGCAAAGAACTGAAATTGATATCTTCAAAGTACTTGTAGGAGTCAGCTTCCCTCTTTTCTTGTTCGTACCAGACCCAAATGTCTCCTCCCTGATACTAGCCCAGTTCCATTCATTTTTCTGTTAAATATTTATAATATCCTTTTTTAGGTGTTCTGGGATTCCTTATTTGCTCCTTCTCTACCACCCATGATTTATCTTGGAGAGGAATCAGGAGACCCTGACAGAAAAGAAAGGTAAGATACATTTGGTTTTCTTCTTATGGCAACATTCCCACTTCCGAAGCTCCAGTGGTATTTAATTAAAACTGTTGCATTTCTATGAAATCTTTCAACTCAACCAGTACAAATTATCTGACAAAACAAAAATGCCTTCTGTAGGAGAACTTCTCGCTAGAAGATAATAATTGTCATGGTTGGGCAAGGTTTTATTTCTACAGAAGATGTCAGGAAGGAACTACATCTTCTCTTACATTCTATAATATTTAGGGTGTATGGTACTGAGTCCAGATATGGATTTGCAGGATTAGTAACAGCACAGATAAGGAACATTATGATATGAAGTTCTTCCATATCCTCAATGTAGCAGCATGAAATTCAGCAAAGATGTACAGAAGGTCTGTTGCAATGAAAATAGAAAAATCTGGCTAGATTATATGCTTCCAAAAATGTCTCAGCAGAGACATACTGAACTTCAACCAAAAAAAAATGCCCCGAGGCTCTGTCTCGAACAAAATCTATTCTAGGACTGTAAGAACCCTTTTTATATTAATCGTTAAGAGATTAATGGTCTCTGCATGAGCCAGGGCACTAACATAGAAACTAAGACTAGGAGTGAGAGACAAAAAGGGGCACTATATATTTGATTTAGAAGAACAGAGTTAGAAAAGGGGGTCAGGTCTGGCAAAGGTAATAGGACTGAAAAGCCACAGAAAAGAAGCAGAGGGTAAGGTCATGGAGACATTGCTGAGAAATCTGAGAGGTAGCTTTCTGTTTGGATGTCTTCTGTATCAATGCTGAGGGAGTTTTTCCTCATCTAAAATCAGGAGTAGTGTTCTTTTACACCGCTTTCATTTTTTAAGAATAGTATTACATTCTTGTTTAATGTCATCGTATTATTTCATTTTTCCATTATGTCTTCACAAAGTGGACATTATGTCAAGCTTTATAAATTCTAAGATCTTCAGCTTTATAACTTGTTTAAATTTTTGTACTTTTTTATTTTCTATATTTGCTGTATTTATACTGCTTCACATAATTATATTTAATGAATTTGATCTTGTTAGTGAGATCCTACATAATTTCATTAAGAACTTGTATCCCAAATTCATGTTAAACTGAGCTAATATTCTTCATTCAAATCCATTTTAAGCTAAGCTGTATAACTTGTTCTAATTAAGCTTTTATCCATAGCTATTCTCAAGCTGCTGCAGAGGGATTAGTAATATCTTTGATCAGGCTGAGCTAGAAACTAACATTTAATTTATTTTAACTTAATATTTTAATTTATTTTAACAGCCTTAAACACTCTTTTCTCTTTCATTTTTGACATTTCACACCTATCTGTTTTAAAGATTTCTGAGACACCAGCAACAACCTAAAGCAACAATTTCTTCCTTCCGAGCTACTTGAATTTTCTCATTTGTACTTCACAGCTACACGTGGCACAATTCTCTACGATAAAACAGCAAAATAGGAACTCTAGGGATCACTTACCTAAGAAAAACTACTAAAACACCACCATCAAGAAGCCATGCAACTGTTCTCTTTCCAGGCTAAAATTATTCATTCTGCACTGGGAAACAATGTGTTTGTGTTTACAAGAGTGATGGGTGATTTTTAAGTATTCTGATTTTCAGAGTATTGACAGAGTACAAAATGTTTATATGCTTTATACGGAGTAGAAAATGTTTACAAAATAGTTGCATTCTGCAGTTTTTAGGTAGCTATTTGCGTGAGGGCTTTTTGGTCTTGCTCTACATTTCTCAAGGGTTCTAACTCTTTGAAAAATACATTTGGGCTTTTATTTTTGTTATTAGTAATTACCATAAGCGTGTCTCTGAATAATTTTATAGCTTTTCCCATAAAGAGGTGATGTCAATATCAAAAAACTTTCTTGGATGCAGAGAAGAATATGCTTATTGAAATTAGTTTTACATTTTTAGCACATGAAATGTCTTTTGAAGAATGGGACAGTTAAACTGGATAAGGAATGAGTTGAGATCTTAAAGGTAAAATCTGAATATGTATTAGTGAATTATGCAATCCTAGGGAGACATCCACATATCAACATTTCAGATATCATTATAATAACAGAGAACACCAAAATAAAAGCAAACACCAATAAAATAAACAAGCAGTGTCCCAGTTGTGCCACTATTATCCTTTGCTATTGAAAACCTGTGAGACTGTGGGAGAAGGGTGAATAAAAATGGTCACTACTACTAGAATGTCTAGTAAATTATATCTTGCTAGAAAATCTATTTCTGATATATGATGAATGATATATCGGTAAGATACTAGTAACTGGTTTTACCAAGTATAATCTACACTAAGGATACATCTTTTTAGAGTAGTGGAATTTGAAGTGGAATGAAATGGTGCTAAAGATATCACATACTCCAGAAAAATAATTATACAGTCAAATTTGTATTCATACAGGTCAGACTGTATGAGAATGCAAAGTGTTATAACATGGACTTCTTTAAGAGGAAGTGAAAATTTTGTGACAAAAACAATTATATGGTTAGAACTTTTCTCTGAGTAGAGACTAAAGAAAACTGCAAAATAATTAAGTTTATAAAGACAAATATTAAATGGGACTTGACCAGTCCTACCTACACAGTCTTAAGTAAAGAACATCCAATACATTTGAAATGGCAGTACACTTCAAAATGGGGAAAGGACATACTTTTTATCTATTCCAGAAAGAGTTATAGAACTCTGCTTGCTCTTAGATGTCATTCAGGCAGTAGCTTGGCATAAAGCAAAAGGGAATCAGATCTCCATCAGAATTCTAGATATGAGGGATCAGATAACCACCAGATTTCTAGAAACAAGAGTTTTTCTCTTGGGATGAAGGAAGATGATGTGTGTGTGTGTGTGTGTGTGTGTTTGGGGTTGGTGTGGGTTGTTGTGTTGGGTTTTATTTGTTTATTTGTTTTCAAAGAAGACACCTAACCTTTGTAATTTAAGACAGCCAGAAAATCCCTGTACCATAGTTTGAAGAAGTATGCAATAACAAGTTAGATCCATCCCGAACTCTTGCAACCACATATTTTATTTCAACACGATTCATAGTTTAGATCTCGAAAGATGTGCAGGCTGAGCTCAAAATCTTGTTTATGGGCAAAGAAACACACCCTGTATCTATGTGAAGCCAATATAAATTGAAACAGTTGAATTCAAGTATCATTATATTAATAGTCTATATCTAATAGTTATTTAAAAAAAGACAAAATAATAATGCAGTTAACATTGTTATACACATGCTTAGTTTCTACCTCTTTTCCTGGTGTTGTGTTCTCACTTTTTGTGCTCCTCCAGGTCCTAACTGTGGTTGTCTCATTCAACTGATGGTGGTAGGTGTCATGGTGAAAGTACTCCCGAAATACAAGGCAAGATGGAAAAGGAGACAGAACTACAGATTACTGAATACCCTGTACAGTGCAACACTGGGGGTGGGGAAGGGTGGGGAAATCTGATGAGACTCAGGATGTATCATGTAATAGTGGTTTAAATGTAACTGCTACTGTCAGGGCTTCATCGGTTAGTACTGTTCTACGCACAACTCCAAGTTGACATATTAAAGAAAATAAAAATTAAAACTGAATAAACAAACAAGAGTTACTGGAGAAAATGGCAAATGAACAGGCTTTCATAGGAGAAATCATATTTTATGAACTTGTGTACACAGGCTAATACAGAGACAATAAGCTTCCGTGGTGGAACGTTTTGTTTTGCCACATGACCAGAATAAAACTCAAGATTCAAGAAAACTGTGTTAGAGAATGACTACTTTATTTTTTTGTTGTTGTTTGCTTTGTTTTGGTTTGTCATTTTTCTGTCCATGATAAAGTCATGCCCCTTGTCACCATAAGGCAAAAAATACTTTGCCTTTGAAACAAAATAATAGGTCTTGACAGTCTGTTGATCATCAGAAAATGATGCCGTGCCTTTGAGAGTTATGAAAGGGATTTCCAACTAGCTACTGCAAGACAGCACTGTTGTAGGATCTTCGTGATTCCTAGCTGTACTATCCCCTCGAAGCCTCATTAACATTACTAAAACTAGAATTTATTCAGTTTTTCTCAAGTTATTTCAAAGGGACTTATTATGTGCTTTTCCCCTTGGAGCACTAATTCACCCATTTAGTTCGTCAGAACTGCAACACTGAGAGGGAACACAATTGCATACCATTACAAATTGCTTAAGTACTTCTAGAAAACAGGATGCCCTTTCAATCTGTTTAAAATAATACAGATTGATTAATGTATCAGATAAGTTCTTAAATATTAATGACAATTTTTGTTATACTACTCACATGTAAATAATGAGTTTATTAAGAGAAACTGGTTTAACAGCAGTCATGTGGATAACAATCAGCTAAAGTGTCTTGCTGTTTGTTTTTTGGTTCCCAGCTGCAAAAAATAAGTTGAGAAAACATACTATGCACTCACCATAAAACAGCCTCATGCCAATTGCTTCTGCTAAATAACAGCTTTCTTCTTAGAATAGTGCGTTCTCATTATTAAGGATTCTGTTATCCTTTTGACTAATACAAGTCACTTTCCTTCATATTGGCAGGATTTTATCCACAGGGATCAATTCATTCACCTATATGACTGCGCTTCACTTATGTCCTCAGAGCTGTCCTCAGGTGCTCCTCAAGTGATGCTCAGCCCTTTTACTAGCATTACAGTAGGTATATGTGTGCTGTGAAATATATATGAGGATCAGAGGTCCAAGAGGACCATGTTTCTCAATTGTTAGGGCACTCAGCTTTGCTGTGAAACTTAGTTTATCCAAAACAAGTCTGATACTGAAGGTAAAAGATCAATGCAGTGTCAGCATGAATCTGTTAGTGCCACTTGACCTCAGAGCTGACATCTTTCAGTTCTTTTAAAAACACAAATATACAGACTGGGACTTGTAGTTGTACTTGAGTCCCAATACACAGACTAAACAGAAGTTGCACACATATGTATTTTTTTTGTCTATGGACAACATGACTATGGTATTGTATGGGAATGTTGCGCAAGATTGGCGAGGAGTTTAGTTTAAATGAAAATATGCTCAAAGTGACTTGCACCTGTCTGTAGAAAAAGCACATACATCACACTAATTGTTTTACTGACCTTGTGTGCTTGATGAGTAGAACCTCTGTGTTACGTCTGAGATTCCTGCTTTGTTGTGAGAAAGAGTGGAAGGCTGTGCCTGCTGCTAGCCTTGAAATACAGGCAAGCTCAGCAGGCCCAGCGATCTTCAAGCAGGGCTGAATCGCTACAGTGCCTGCGTCTCTGCTGTGTTGCCTCTGCCTGGGAGCTTAGGTGCTACTTCGGAGATCCCCCAGTAGAGAGGTAACTAAAATAAACTTGCCTTTAACGATTGCATTCGTGGCCTCTGGCTCTTCTTGCAACGTGCCTGTGCTTGTACACACAGGTATTTACATGCACTGAATGATGCATTTATAAGTTTCAGATTTTTTTTTCCTCTCTTAACATACACAATCCACTGAAATACTATTAATAAGTAATTATAAGTTATTATTAATTATTAAGTAATTACAAGTAATAAGAAAAATATGTAGAACCTCAAGCAGAACAAAGAGAGACAGACAAAGGGAAGGAAGGGAGGGAAGGGAGGGAAGGGAGAGAAGGAAGGGAGGANGGAGGGGGGGGAGGAAGGGAGGAAGGGAGGGAGGAAGGGAGGAAGGGAGGGAGGAAGTATTCCCATCTTCATGTAGTAACAAATGCATTACACTGTTTACTGATTTTATGTCCATAGTGCTTTGCCTTTTTGTGATAGAGGCTTGTTAAATTACATTCTACAAGTGCTAAATCCGTTAAGATCTCTTCCTAAAGTTTTTAGGTTTTTCTTATTGTTTTTGTGTTTGTTTGTTTGTCTGTTTCTTTTCCTCCTCTATTTCTTCTGTTTATATCTAGGCATGTTACAAATCTGTTATGCAGTTTAATCTTCCTTTTCTCTTCTGATGGTTCTTGTGGTATACCTTGTATAGTAGCCTAAAATTAATCTAATTGTCTCAAAAATATATGCTTAAAATGTGTCACAAGTTTGATTTCAGTTCTCAAATATTTCTTGTATTATTTTAAATGCTTATGTTTTCATTTCATTTCCTCCTGTTTAGTGACTTCATTATTTCCTTTTTGTACAGGGTGAATTGGAATAGATTTTGTTGGTTTTTGTTGGTTTAAGTTTCACAGGAATACTAGGTACAAGGGCTGGAACTCCAGGTAAATATCACTGCCACCTCCACCCTCTTGGTCTCTACATATCCTTTACCACCTGGTTTCCGTGTGTTTATGGAATTTGTGTATGTAACTAGGAAGATTACAAAGTGCCAGTCAACCAGGCCTGAATCTGGGCAATCGGTGCAACAAGGAGATAATGTAGCATGTTTTCAATTTAGATCAGTTTATACTTAGCCCTTAAATAAATTTTTGGTTGGATTTAATTACAGGAGAACAACGTCTAATATTCTGTTCCTCAAAAGCAGGAAGGTTCATCAAGTTGTTATCATGTAAATAGCTTCCTCTGCATAATATTTAATGATCAGAACTATATGAAGCTCTCAATCTAAACTTTTTCTCAGAAATGCATTAGAACTTTTGGTAATGAAAGCACTAGAATTCTTTTTTAGTGCTCCTTCCTCCTGCAGGCCCACTTCTTATTCAGAAGATGTAGTTTGGATATAATACCTTTATTTTGGTTTTAAATAGATATTTCATTGGAAAACCAGGTAGATCTGATATATTGTATGTTTGTTCTCTAGACCTAAAGAAGACATGTTATAAACAAAACAAAATAAAACAACAGATTTCATTGGAAGATTGAGAAACAACTTTTCTATTGCACTGGTCTGTCAGGTAATATTTGCATTTAGTGTAATTAATTGTAGCTCAGAAAGAGACCAGTATTTAGTAGTGTCTTCACTTGCAGTTTTTGATAAAGCTGGAAATCAAAAACCTGATGCTAATCATTTGAGGTTTTGCTTCTTTTCTTCTTGTTCCTTTTCTCAGATGAGTTCTGTTTAGTATCTACTTGAATAAGCCTGACTGACATGGTTTTACTTACAGTCCTAAAATTACACTGGACTAAAGTGGACAAGCAATCTAAGTGGTCAGAAATAATTCACATTGTGTTGCTGCAGACAAACAATTTAGGTACTAACATAACTCAGCTTCTAGTTCAAGATTTGTTTTTTTCTGCTGTCAGGAAACCCTAATGAAAGAGCAGTAGAAAAAAATATGTGCATGTGAATTTGGAGTGGAGACAAGACAATGCATACAACTTTGCTCTATTTGAACAGAGTCATTTATTATTCTGGTACCAAGAAATACTAAAGAATTCAGACTGGCTAGGGATGTTTTCCATTATTTCTTCCTTCTATCAGACATCTTCTATTAGATTTAATAGAACTTTCTCCAACAACCAATTTGCCAACTAGAAAATGCTGTTACAATTTAGGAAGTGTGATTTTCCTCAGTTAACTCATTTTGAACCATTTTAAGTGCATTATTTTACAGGTCTTAAACATACTTGCATGAAGCCTGGAACAGTCAATAAGAAAAAAATATTTTTTTCCTTTATTCCTGTATTCCACAGAGGCCAAACCACTAACAAGCTAGAGCTCTGTGCCAAAACTAGCACATAGCAGTGGTATGTTTTTTTATTAAGTAATAAAATAACGATATACTGGTTTTTTTTCCAGCTAACTTCTACATCAACATACAGAACCTCTAATTTTGTCACTACACCACCAGATGTGAAAATGTCCTCATGCAAAGAATCACCCACTCTGCCACAAGGGTTCATGACAAAATGTAGCTGCACTATTTCAGGTCCTGTATATGGTTCTTGTTTCTCTCAGTATCTCTCTAGTAGGAACGCGGCTGTCAGAAGTATCTTTAAAACTATTTTTCAACATGGTTCTTACTCAAAAAGAAGTTTTCAAATAGCAAGAGAAAATGAGTGTAAATAAGCACTGACAGTCTTAATTTACCCACCCCGAGGGACAGTTGTAATGTAGTGTCTTTAGATGTCTCAATAGTGTCAGGTATGGTGATCTTCCTCTCAGCCCCTTGGGGAATTCAGTGGGTCTAAGAGAAAAAGAGGATGGTAAAGTATGAAGTTCTGGTTTTGCCCGTTTGCAAGCCAGAATTCATTTATTCCTTCTTTCCTTATTCCGTGAAGGCAGAGCAGAAGTCTCTGTATCTGGGAGGCCTGTATCTAGTGGAGTGCCTCAAGGGTTGGTACTGGGACCAGTATTATCCAGTATATTCATCAATGACTTGGATGACGGAATTGAGTGTACTATCAGCAAGTTTGCTGATGACACCAAGCTGGGAGGAGTGGCTGACACACCAGAAGGCTGTGCTGCCATCCAGAGAGACCTGGACAGGCTGAAGAGTTGGGCGGGGAAAAATTTAATTAAATATAACAAGGGAAAGTGTAGAGTCTTACATCGGGGCAGCAACAACCCCAAGTTCCAGTGTAGGTTGGTGAATGACCTGTCAGAGAGCCGTGTAGGGGAAAGGGACCTGGGGGTCCTGGTGGACAGCAGGATGACCATGAACCAGCACTGTGCCCTTGTGGCCAAGAAGGCCAACGGCATCCTGGGGTGTATTAGAAGGGGAGTGTTTAGCAGGTTGAGAGAGGTTCTGCTTCCCCTCTACTCTGCCCTGGTGAGACCATATCTGGAAAATTGTGTCCAGTTCTGGGCCCCTCAGTTCCAGAAGGACAGGGAGCTACTGGAGAGAGTCCAGCGCAGGGAAACAAAGATGATTAAGGGAGTGGAGCATCTTCCTTATGAGGAAAGGCTGAGGGAGCTGGGTCTCTTTAGTTTGGAGAAGAGGAGACTGAGAGGTGACCTCATTAATGTTTATAAATATATAAAGAGTGAGTGTCACGAGGATGAAGCCGGGCTCTTCTTGGTGACAACCAATGATAGGACAAGGGGCAATGGGTTCAAACTGGAACACAGGAGGTTCCACTTAAATTTGAGAAGAAACTTCTTCTCAGTGAGGGTAACAGAACACTGGAACAGGCTGCCCAGAGAGGTTGTGGAGTCTCCTTCTCTGGAGACGTTCAAAACCCACCTGGATGCCTTCCTGTGTAACATCACCTAGGTGTGCTTGTTCCGAGAGGAGGATTGGACTAGATGATCTTTTGAGGTCCCTTCCAATGCCTAACAATCTGTGATTCTGTGATTCTGTGAAGGCTAGTACTAAGAAGGTAAAATACTGATAGCATCAACCTCTTTTCTACCTGTAAAATGCTGATCACGTGCTCTAGTACGTGCAACTATCGGAAGTATAAGATTGGACTGAAAATGTGGGAAAAAAGGAATTTCCTTCAACCTCTTTATTTCCTTGTCATTTAATTTCCTGTCTTTAATTGGCTTAAAGGCATTACTGAAGTATTTGGTTACTGGAGTTTGTGATCTGGCAGTTTTATAGAGCTCAAAGGGATAAATAATTAGCTTTGAGAAACAGGTAATTCTAGAAGCAAAAGCAAGATGCCCATGTTACTTCATCATTATTTGGCACTCATGACTTTTGGCAAAGAACTTGTTAGCTTGCCAGCGGGCTTACAGCCCTCCCTTTTGTATTTCATAAGTGTGAAGAGACAAGAGAATATATCTGGACCGGAAATAATTTCAGAAAGTTCCATTATATACATTGTTCTCTGTGCTCTGGTGGTCTGCCCAAAGAATCTGTGGACCAGTTAATCCAACTCAGAGCTGGATTAATTCTAAACATTGAGCATAATACTCCTCTGTCACTAAAAGGCTCATTTTTGATCCGACAGAGTCAAGGAAAATGCTCCATGGCAATAGAGATGCTCATTATAAGGAGGTGTTCCTCCCTTGTTAGTTTGCTGAAATGTGATACATGGAAACTGAAGCTTGTGCACACAGACCATGTTCTTGTTAAATTATTCATTTTGATTACAGAAGTTTAATCTCATATTTTTTATTGCTGCTTTTTAATTGATAAATACATCTACAGTAGCACTATCTGCTGGACTATAATATCTACAGTCCATTTTTTTTTGTTTTTCCATAGATCCTCTGTGTATTCTATCTGCACAAGGAGAGAATTAATATCTCGAGGTAGATGAGCAGCTATGATGCGATTACACTTGTTTTCAGTAATATTTTAAAAAACATTTAATAGCACCTGTCAGTATAATTAGGTTCCATCAAGCACTATCATAGATTTCAAGACTAATACGTTGATAGGTGATTTGTGTGTGTGTGTCTGTTATTTATCAAGAATTACTAGATGTTATCTCTAAAATAGTGGGGAATCAATGAAGGCGTCACATAAATATGTATGCCAAAGCTGCCATATATAGAGAATGAGAAATATGGGGTTTTTAACTGCCAAAGATGCTAATAAAAATAAAGCAGAACTCCCACTGAAGTGGTTTTACAGTCATTATAAAACAGTCTGGGAAATTAAAATGTAGCAGCATTGTGGGGATGTTTGTCTGGAACTGAGGCATCTAGAAACATTAAGTAGTGCACTTCATTTCAGCAAAGGGCAAGGACTAATTTACATTCTTCTGTGGCTCTTCCTACAAACAGATCAACAAAGCAGTACTGGCTTCAGTCCTGATAATTCTGGCTGATAGCCTCACTTCCCTGGCTGCATGGTGTGTGACTCATGCATTTATAAAGTGCATGGGGGATAAAGGGATTCATCCTGCACCCATTGATTTCAGTGGGACAGTATCAAACACAAAGACTCATTGAAACTCAATGGAACTTAGAATCCTAAGCAGATCTGCACAAGAAACTGAGTCTTTGGTTGTGGCACTGCATTTTTTTAATTAGGTTAAAGAGAAAAAGTTGGGATGACTAGAAAAATATCTGTGTTCATTTTCATAGAACAATCAAAGGTTAAACAAAACATTGCCTTTGCCCTAGATAAGATTCTCCTTGTATATGGGGAAAGAAAATCAGTATTGTTTTATTATTTTTAAAAAGTTTCAAAATGGATAAATATGTTTTTCAAAAAAAATCACTTTTAAAATGTTGATATGAAACCTTCAATTAAAGTAAGATACATTTTTTTCACTGAAGCTGTTCACAAATATTTTGTCTCTCCAGATTTCATCTTTTTTAAGTAAATAACTTATAGAAGAGTATATTACCTAAAGTCTTTGTACTAGATTACTTTATCAAGTTGGGATGTACAGTTTTGTTTCCTTAGTGGAGATTACTTGCTCTGAGGAAGGGGTTTCTCCTTCTTCCAGTGTGGTCCCTTCCCTCAGAGATCCCTACCATTACCATATAGCTGACTTCTGAAGATGTTACTGAACATGCTGCCTTTTTGAAAAAGAGTATGTACAAATTTTGTCTTAATTAATGCATTAGACTGTAAACTGTCCTCATTCAGGATCTGTCTCAGAGAAAACTGAACAGACTGTACAGCAAACAAGAGGTGGAAAAAACAAGTAGAAGAGAGGATGAACTGGAGACACAGTGGCTTATACTCCAGCTGGATTTTGAACAGCACTTTTTTTGTGAGTTGGAGCCATCAGAAAGGCATTTAAAAGATATTTAATGAATTATTGCCATTAATGTACTGTGGGATGTACCTACATCCATCCACAGTCTGGTCTTCAGACAGTATAAATCTAAATAGCACTGTAATTTAAACACCTTAAAAATGTTGGACTCTAGTTGAGCTAAGTATCTTGTTCTAGCTTAGAATGGTCTCACTCTCACTCTCCCTCTCCTTCTCCCTCTCTGAGTTTCTTGCGTAGGAAAAAATCAGGGCTTGCAACTCTTCACGAGGCTGGATGTGTTAATTCACAGGACTAAAGCTTTTTTATGACTTAGAGTCACCTCTACCACTTTTTGCTCGGTAACTGCATTCAGATATTACTCCTTTGAAGGATGCTTGCTTCTGGATGCCCAGGATCTTATCACAATCTACTTGTAAAATTAAAATCAGTGAACTACAAAGTAAAAACTCAAAAAGAAGAAGACAAAACACTATCTGTAATTTGTCATCCAGATTTAGGTTAGACATTTGACAAGACTTTTCCCAGGGGATATAAAAAAATATACTGCCAAGTTTATGAATCAACTTGGAACATCCTTATAGTGATTGTCTCTTCAAGCTAAGATTCTGATAGATAGCTATGATTTCAGAGTATATTAGATTAAAGGACACAGTCTTAAGGGACCTGTGGAATGTTAATAGTTTCACACAAAGTAGTGATAAAAACAAGTACTAAAATACATTATTTAAATCATTCTTATAAGGTAGTTTCAAAACAGTGTGAGAACAATTAATAAAAATATTTCTTCCATACTGTAATCTTTATATGAAATTTTAAAAGGTTAAAGACATCTTACTATGTATGAATTTCTATGTAATGCCAAATTAACAACTCACATAATTAAGCAGTCTGCTCAAAGTTCTAACTCTGATAATTGAAGTGCTAGTAAGACTAAATTGCTCAAATCCAGGAAAGAAATTAAGAGATGTGAAATGTTAATTAGATGAAGAAACAGAACTAAAAGGAGAAGCAATATGAAATAGGGATTAAACAAGAATAAATAAATGTTTCATTTGGGAACTGAAAATAAAAAGAGAACTGAAATAGAGAAAAAATAACAACATATAAATTAATTGCCCTCATGATACAGTAGAATAAAAAATCTCACTTAAGGTATGTTGGCAAGATAGCACTATGGCTTCCTATTTACTATAAATGTTGGAAATATTTGAGATGTTCTGAGCTGCTAGGAGTGTGGCTTTACATCATCATGGACACCAGGGATGAGACTCAGAGACAGACTGTTGGAACCTATATTTACAGGTAAGACGCCTCTGTAAAGTGTTGTTATAATCAAAGCTCTAGGCAATACTATGCCTGAAGGCTAAAAAGGTCCTCAGCTGACCTGTAAATTTCTACTTTAGAATGAATAAACTGGTTCTGTAAATTTAGCCGACTATGGAACAGACAATATTGTAGACAGACAATCTAAAGTGTACTGTAGACCCCAATATTAGAAGCACCTACAGTTCAGCGTCTGAATCTGAACAAGAATTTGTCTCCCATTTATGGCTTAATTTCAATAGACGTGTGCAGAAGAACATGCAATACTGGTAACAGTAGCCTTGATGTTGCAGATCACAGAAACAGATGATTGGATTGTATTTCCTGATCATGCTTGCTTTAATGTATTTTGATGCTTAATATATCTCTGTCTCCATGAGACTGACATGCAGAAGAAAATACATATGGGAAACCTTCACACTTTCATAATGGAAAACACCCCACATGGTTGGAAAACACACTGGCTTTTTGCTGAAATTCCTTTCAGTGGGAAACAGCAGACAGGGCCGTTTGCTGTCCCCAGAGGATCACCTAACTCAGCTTTCTAGGGCTTTTCACTGGAATCAGGAGGGAACACATTCTACTGTGGTTTTGCCATGATTTTCACCATCTTTGACTCCTATCTATCCCTTCCACGTTTAACCAGTCCAGCTAATTCTGTTTCCATTTTCTCTTCCAAACCATACTAAAATAATTTTTTCTTCCTTCATGTAGGGTTTTTTTTTTTTGCATTTTGTCCCTGTTGTGTCTGTAAGTGCATGGCCCGCAATAGCCACAAAGAAATATGAAGCTTAGGTTGGTTTCTGTATGAAAAACTTATATAATTTAAAGGAGAGCCCTTTTGTGGGAACAGGAAGATGAAGGAAAAGAAATAATTGTAAGACAAGCACAAGGAAAATCTTGCCAGGAAAATGTCTGTTTTCAAATAGTTTCAGTTTCAGGCAAAACTACATTCAAAAAGTCACAGATCCATCCCAGGGTTCCATTCCCTGAATTTACAAAAAGAAATGTTTTAAGACAGCTTGTTATTATTCTTGCCTGCAGTATATCTGGATGGTTATCTCATCCATACAGAGCAGTTTTCTGCATGTTGTTCAGAATTTTTATTGAAAACACAGGTTTTCCCCATGCTTTTCTCTCAAGGTTAATAGTCATGTTGCTATTGACTCTCAGGTGATGACTTCATCTTACTACCTGTCTGCTAAGGGATAAAGAATGTTGCACAGAAATTAATGTTCCTGCAAGCGTGACTAGCCTAATGTAGTAAGAAGGGTTTGCTGGAGTGGAAACAGTTTGGAAAGACTGGCAGTCCTTTCCTTGTATTGCTCATACAATCCCGATCCTCTTTACATCATGAAAAAACAGGAAACATTAATCATGACAAAATAGGAGACATGGTTTTGGACGTATTTTGGGGATACTTGACAGAATGACCCCTAATGTACATGACTGTCTGAAAGATAAGAAAAATGAGTGCTAGGTAAATAAAATTTAAGACTAGTACTTCATTAGGAGAAGTTGCGGGTTTTCAGCAGGCAGCTGATATCCTAGCAATATTTTGTTTGCACAAAGATTAGTAGCAAGGATGATATATAGCATGATTAAATATTAAACAAAAGCCAAGCTGCTCTGTCAGGAAATTTGCTATGAAAGTATATATTTAATAGGACCAACCCTCCTCCAAAAAAAAAAAAAAAGGGAAAGCAAATTTTAAAATACAATGTTGGGGTGTTATATAGGTATTATATATAGCACTGGATCAATGCTGTATTAGCACTTAATATTTTTTGGTTCTTCTGATGAACAAAAATATATTAAAATACTTTTGATTTAGCCAGGAATGGCAATAAAGCCCTACTGAATGCTTTTTCTGAAGCAGAAATACTGTAAGTTATAAGGCACTGTATTTTATTTGGAAGGGCTTTTTTTTTAATCAGAAATACATTATGTTAACAATTGCTACATGTTGGATTCAAAACAGCAAAATAAATAACAAAAAAGGAAATCCTATACTTTGAAACTGCTGGTTTCTATTTTTTAACTTTCCATTCCAACTCTTGGAAAAAAAATCAGTCAGTTTGGAATGAGATGAGGGTGAAGATGAGGGGGAAGATAATTACCTATTTAATTCAGAACACTTTAAAAATTTTAATTATTACAGACTCAGTCCCAAAGAAAATTTTTCATAGACAGCAATAGGTTGAGTGATTTGTACCTTTACTCAGTAAAAGGCATCTACTTGACTTGTTTCAATAAAGTTTCTTCTGATTTCTTTATCCCAAGCAACAGTAGTGGAGCTTATATTATATAACGCTGGTGCCTTATAATGTAAAGTGGCACAGTTCAGCAGCAGAAAATCAATGCAGTTTTGCATTACTTTTGCAGAATCATGCTAAATACTTCAACACAGACATCTACAGAGAGGTATTCATCACTGAATAAGGATAAATTATAAGAAATGGCAGTGACAAGTAAAATGATGAAATGTAATTATGTCCAAGGGAAATTATGAAGAAAGACATCCTACTGATAAGATCTATTGTTAATCTTTGAATTCTGAAGGGAAGGGACTAAAGTCCCATTGATCAAGCCACATGATGTTCAATTTTACAATATGTTAGTAAATATTATATGAGAAATAATGCAGGAGAGATTCCTTAGGACCTAGTAAAATAAATTTGGTTTTATTTTCTCTTGAATACTTTGATGCTTTGCATATGGGACACTCATCATAAACTACTTGGCTAGGAGAATAATGAGAGAACATTTTCTCCTTGCAATCTATGAAGGTTCTTCTCCTTTTAAAATGGCACTTCCTCATGCAAAAGCCAGAAACATAAATGGCAAGTTTAGAATATTATTAAGAATTTTCCTTATCTTTCTGTTGCTTTTGCTTGTCAGATCTTTAAAACAGATAAAAACAGAGGGAGAAAAAAAAAAAAGAATATTTTGACTTTCTGTAAAAGCTGCAACATTGAGATTGCTTGCTTGTTTTGATTTGAAGACTACAATAAACAGCAAGAGAAGAAAATCCTTCTAATTGCTCTGTTTCTTAATAGTATCTTGTATGGCTGTATATTTGAAGGATATTCTGTGAATGTATATTAAAATACTAAAGCCATCACTAGCTGGTTCCACAGGAGAAAGGTTCATGACCAACCTATTTAAATTCAAAATCTCAATTCAGATTACATTGAATGTCTTGTATTACTGGAAAAAAAACAGTTTGCATTTTCAAATCATGAAAGCCTTTTGTTTTAACCTCTGGCATTGTTTAAGAGAAAAACAAATATCAAGAAAAAAATATTCTGAGATAAAGTTTACAATATGTGTAAAATTAATTAAATGTTTCAGTAACATCAATATACTTCTAAAAACATGACATATTTTAGATAGAGAGATTACTTCAGACATCTATTTGAGGCTTTTCAGTCATTATTTTCATTGAAGTAAACCAACATCACCTGTAGACATGAAGTCTGATATTAAAAGTTTGACTTGAGATCTTATTTACAGAAAGTTAAGGAGCTGAGGGACATGCTGATGGGTAGGAAAAAGAAAATAACAGTTTCTCATTTTAATGACTATTTTCCATCTATGGGTAAAATATGATTTTAAGGTTGTAAAGATTTTTTGGCCTGTTCAAATATGAAGAATGATGAGTCACAGGATTAATAATATCAGTCAGTTGAAGGCAGGAGAGTGTTATCGCTGTGCTTATTGTTATAATCACAACTGATTTGCCAAGCTGTTATTGTCAGGGCACTGCATCAATTAAGCAAATGTCATTAATGTAACATGGCATGTGAGGCCAGAAGCATGTAGATGAGGGTAATGCTAATTTGAATTATTTGGGCGAAAAGAAAAATAAAAGGATGCAGTAGGTACAGTAATTCATTTATTTGCTTCTTTCCAAGTTATCATCATTTTTTGTTTGTCCTTTAGTAAGGACAACTAACAGTGTTTTGGTTTTGGGTTTTTCTTGGTTCGGTTTTGCTTTGGGTTTTTTTCCTGTGATTATAAAATTATACAGTTCAATATCATGATTCTTAGGTTAGATTTCATGGCTTTGCTTGATTCATGGCCCTATCTTAAGTTATAACTTTTCATGGTCAGAAAAAAACTCCATTCCCTGCCAGGAAGCAGAGCTGATAGATCTCTGACTTGTAGTAGATTCTAGCAGTAACACAAAAAGAAGTTACCAAAATTTCTTAAGGAAAAAGCACAGGACGAAATTTGAGAACTATGGGTTAAGGCATTGCTTTACCAAATTCCATCTGCCAATGAACCTGGCCTTACTGAAAAGTAGCAAAGTGTAGCACAGTACAGACTATTTGTTCAGGTTCTTGAAAAGCTCTTTGAGAGAAAGGAAGGTTTTCAGTTTTCTTCAGAGGCTGCAAAAAAAAATATCTGAAGAGGAAAGTGATAGATCATTTATAAGTAATGGACTGAATCCTGAAGAATCCTGTAGTACTCTACTGAGAAAGGTGATGGATATAAATCAGGGATGATACACTGAAAGTCATGTTCTTCCGCATGTTCCTTTTTCAATCTTTTTGCTGTTCTTTTTGCTCAGCCATAGGGCAGTGTCTGTGTCAAAGTACAGTGTAGAAACACAGTTATTCAGCAGTAGGAAGTAGTTTGGTCTCTTCTGCGGAAGATGAAGTAGAAGTCTAGATGAAGAAAATCAAAAGGGATTTATATATAAACAAACAAATTTTTCTACCTGCTGTTCATTCACACTTTCTCCTTCTGAAGGCAAGCCAGGCAGTCTTCTTCCTACTTTCCAAGGTATTAAGACATTTAGGAGAACTGACATTTTCAAAACAGTTTGTAGGTCTCATATGGGGATTAATTCTGTTTTGTCTCTAAAGAAAAACTTTTCAATAGAGACATGAAAGGAGAAATATTTCCACAAAGCTTTGGTTTCTATAAAAAAAGTGAAGGTGCCAGGTTAACCAAGTCAAGTTAACCTCAACCAGTCTATGATCTTGTGATTCTGTGAAGTCCACTGCAACACTCTGTAGCAAAGAGTAGAGTGTGAGTATTTTATTAAGGAACAGTTTTCTGCTTTGAGGATTGTCAGTAAGAGCAGGTTCAAGGCCTGAAATGAAGATATAGAAAAGCACTGGAGAACATGCAGAGCAATTACTTCCATTCAGATACAAGTATTTCATCTCTTTCCACCTTCAAACCAGGTCGTCTGGAGAATAGGTGAATATTTTGCAGTGTTCCCCTCTTTTTCCTATAGCTTGATATAATAAAAGTCATGATCATTTGTTTGTTTCCTGCTGTGATTTTATATTTTGCTGGTAACTTATTTTGAAGGCAAACACTAAGGCAATTGAAAGGCTCAGGGAAGAGATAAGGTGTTTTACTCCTGGCAGAAGGTGATTTTAAAGACTAAAAATTCACTGAAAACCTGCTGAAATAGCACTGAAATAACAAAATGGGAAATAGCTCCCATAAAAAAGAAAAAAAGGCAAACAACAAACAAACAAAATCCCTCACAGAACAGTACTATGTCATACATGGTGCCAAATACAGCATAAAGGAATAGCAAAGTAACATTGAAAAGGTAAGAAAAAGCAGAGGTGCCAAATAATAGCAGCACTGCTCCTAAATTAGAGAGAAAAATATGTGGCAAACATAGCCTTTATATGTCTGGTCAGGCTGAATTTGTATCATTAAAAAAAAAAGTTGTCGATTGCAAGTTGACAATTGAGTTTCATGTTAATTTTATAGTTTAATATGTGTAAGTTGCCTGTATCAAATCAAACTCAACTTACTCAACTTTCAACTTCTTCTGTGAACTAAGAAATGTAAAATGAAAATGTACTCCAGCTAATGAGGACAATTATTTTTTGGACGTATCACCTGTGTCACATAGGAAACACTCAAATTATTGTTTTGTGACAATTTTGTATTTATGTCTTTTTATTTATTTATTATACTTTGAAGCAAACATACATCTCAGATTAATATAATGTCATAAGTAATTTTTATTCTTTTGTCCATTTTGAGGCTTAATTTATTTTTCAACTATAATTTGATGAGATTCTCCAATTACTGCATGTCTTTTTGCCTTTATTCTTTTGTGAATTGTACTGAATCTTTTAAGAATGTGTTTGTGTGTAAGTCATGGTACAATGCAGGTTTCTTACTGTCGTATTATGAGTATGGTTGTGTGCCTTTGGTACAACATTTCACTCTTTTATTTATGTTGCTCAATTCTTTGGGCCAAATGAGCCTGATTTACTGATGGTGTACAATCCACAGGGTAAATTAAATAAATTGCGAGTTCATTTATATTGGTCTTCTTTATGTCTTATGTTGTTTTAAAAATAGAAAACTATTTTACAGAATATAAAAAATCAAAGTCACTCTGCTTTCATATTTTTCAAAGATAACCAAGTTTTATTGTTTTATTTCTGGAAAAATATACTGAAAATTTCAATAGGAATACAGTGCAGTGAAAAATTTCTAGTATAATAAAAAATCAATCACTTTATCTTTGCTTTATCTTTCACCTTTCCTTTTTTTGGGTTTTTTTTTTTTTTTTTTTTAGTAGAGTAGGAAATTCTTACAGGCAATTATATGTTACTTATGTGTGAATTGAATCTAAATGATGAAATGTACACATTGACAGAAACAAGCATATACTAAAATCTAAAGGGAAACATTTAATTAGTATTTTGACATTTGTTGTTTCTCTCACATGTGGGTTCCCACATTTTACTATGAATTAGAAAAAGTCAGAATTCAGAATATATATCCAGCAAAGAGATTTCCTGTATAAATAGGAAATCCTTGCTATATAAAAATGACATCTTAGTTGAATTAACCAAAAAAACCCCTTTTGCTAACACTGGAATAAATTATATTTTATATCAGTGAAGTAACCTGAATAAGTCTTCGAGAAAGAAAATTTTTCCCTAGGCTTCATTTTGTTTTCTGAATGTGGTATTTCTATAGCACTTTATAGAGTAAGGTGTTCATAAAACTGGGTGTTTTTTTGTACTAATCAACGTTGTTCCCAGTCTTCAGTGACAAATTATGACTCAAACTATTACATGACTTAATATGTGAATATCAGTTCTAGCAATATTTTTAATAAAAAAATTTACTGCCAGGTGTTTTTTAGACAGATGCAACAAAATTCTGCAAATACACAAGAAATACTGTCTTAACTGTAACTTTCTTGTGATTTTTTCAGCTTCTAGCAGAGAGGAAAAACACACAGACAAAGACTTCAGTTTACAAACAACAAAAAGATGGATAAGCATTTTTCTTATTTTTAAGAAATTGTGAGTATTTTTCTTGGTTCAACACTCTTGAATTCAGTGGCAATATTGCTATTGCTTTTAGAGGGAAGAGATTTTGACTAATATGCACATCTGTGACAAAAGAACTAGTGGAATTAAAGCTTTGCAGAAGAACACATAGTGCTTTCCCATGTGACAAACAAGCACCTAACAGTTGCGGGGTTTATGTCTAAATGTTATCTGCTCATTTGACCATGTATGAGAAAATTTGTTATGATAGCTGAGTCAACTAAGGCAAATGCATTCCACAACACTTAATTGCCTTCAAGAGTCAATTAATTTTGAAGTACATATTGAAATTCAATACAAAAAGAAGGCGGGGGTATTTTCAAAGTAGTCAAATTCAAGGAATTGTAGCTTTCAACCTCTTGGGGAGCTAGGGGATTTTTTTCAACTACAGACTCTGGCCAAGAGAACCCTTGACAGACCACCACAGGCTTATTGGCATGTCTTCATAGCATAAGGTGCTACTTCATACTTGAGGCTGTTATTCTTCATTCAGTCCTTTATCTCTGGCATAGTGTTTTGTTCATCTACCATCTGTTAGACTGCTTGAGAATGCTTGTCCTGGTAACTGAAATGAGAGATGTAATTGCAGGTGTACAAGTCAATGATTTTTAATCCCAGAAGTAGTCAAGAGAGGAAAGGGTTACTTTGCTCCTCACAGGTCATAGCCTGGCACTGAGCCAAGGAGCACCAGAGGACTGACCTAGTCGCTCCTTTGTGGTAGTAGTGGGAAGACAGTGAGCAAGCAAGGACAAAACAAGTCACATGCATTACATCCAAACTGCCTCTGAATGTATTCCTAAGTCTACTTTCATGCTCTATCTGGCTCCACCCAGGCTCAGGCTAAAATGTGTACCTTCATGTGTGTGCACAGAGGAGGAGTAAGAAGGGCAGTACAGTTAAATACTAGTTACATAACATAGTCTAGTGGTTGAAGCACTTTGCAAGATAGGAATCTTGCATCTTGGGTGGTTTTTTTGTTTGGGTTTTTGTTTTGTTTTGTTTTGTTTTGTTTTTTGTTCAGCAGAGTTACAAAATGAAATACAGCACAAGAAGAAAGAAACAGGTATTTCCTCTTCTACCTAAACATTCCACATCAAGTATTAGAAAGGAAAAGATACACATTTGACTGTGAATGCCGATTTTCTTATTCACAAAGTGTGTGCTGGAAGTAAATGGATAATGTAAAAGATATTATGATGTTCTACAGCTTGAGAAAAGAGTGGGAATGAATTGTGACGATGAAGATACATTAAGGCATTCTTCTGTATGTTTAGAAGAAAAGCTCTGAACAGAACACAGTACCTTGTTTTCTAGAATGCTCAAAAATTATTTTTCATCTTCTGGTTGCAGTCACTCAGCTTTTCCACGGAAAACTCGCACTGTGCAGTTGTGGACTCACCAACCCTACCCATATGTCACATGTTATCAGAAAAGATAAGAAGAAAGAGTCGAAACAGTCTGTATGTTCTAGAAAGTCCAATAACTGTCATGACTATATCATTTGTAATGTAGGAATGCTTATAATTTGCACCGTATTATTACATTTGCATCTTCTCACAGTATCTACATTTCACCAGCCTCTGCTGCCCATTATTACTATACCTATTTTGTACACTTTATACAGATTTCTAACACAAAGATTGCACACTTCTGCATAATATTTCTCCAACAGGTACCTAAGCATGAGAGAAAGAATGAAAGAACTTTTTTCAGGCCCATTGTTTATCTGTTGCTATTTTATTTATTTATAGTCTTCTGTTCTTGTCTTAGTTGTTTATAATATTTTCTAATAGTTATCTCCCTCCCAATCTCTCTCATACACTATATTTAATCCTTCTGCTTTGTTATGCATGGACATTACAGCACCCCTGTAAAATGTAGAATCATAGAATTATAGGATCATAGAAGCATTTTTGTTGGAAAAGACCTTAAGATCATGAAGCCCAACCATTAACCTAGCACTGCAAAGTCCACCACTAAACCATGTCCTTAAGAACCTCATCTACATGTCTTTATACACCTCTGGGGATGGTGACACCACCATTTCCCTGGGCAGCCTGTTCCAACGCCTGATCACCCTTTCTGTGAATAAATTTTTCCTAATATCCAATCTAAACCTCCCCTGGAGCAACCTGAAGCCATTTCCTCTCATCCTATCACTTGTTACTTGGGAGAAGAGACTGACGCCCTCCTATTACCTTCCTTTCAGGTAGTTGCAGAAAATGATGAGGTCTCCCCTCAGCCTCCTTTTCTCCAGGCTAAACTGCCCCAGCTCCCTCAGCTGTTCCTCATAAGACATGTTCTGCAGACCTTTCATCAGCTTAGTTGCCCCTCTCTAAACTCTCTCCAGCACCTCAATATCTTTCATGTAGTGAGTGGCCCAAAACTGAACACAGGATTTGAGGTGAGGCCTCACCAGTACTGAGTACAGGGGGACAATCACTTCCCTAGTCCTGCTGGCCACACACACTGAGCTCACAGAACACTGCTTCAGAGGTACTTGACACAGACAGTCCATGACTGTAGCTTCCATTCTCAATTCCTCTCCCAAAAGCCCTTGTGGTCATCTCAATAACTGTTGGTGGAATAGGCCACTAGAAAACTGGTTCACTGAGTATGAAATTCATACAGTACGGTTACTGGCCTGCCTAGCCTGCTCTGCTGGAGACCATGCACACTCATATTTGTCTGCTAGATGAATTCTGTGTGTTGCTGGGTCACTCTTTTTGCTTGATGCCAGGGAAAATGACTACAGCTGTGATGCCAGGAAACAATCCAGATGCTTTTGTGATTCTACATACACATTATGTCTTAAAGCCTCCAAGCTTTTAATAATGCAACTCACCGTTCCAATCAGAGCTCAGCATAAATAAGATTTTTTTTTTAACCTTCTGCAAGTACATAAATTTTTGTGCTTACCGTAGTCTGAAAAAAAATGGAAATCTACTTCAGCAATTTTAATTTCATTATTGAAAATTAATGCTTTACCTAGACATCAATCTTACTATCTCAATTTCTCCATCAGTTTTATGTCTGGCTCTTTTCTGCTCCAGCATCTATTTCTCCAAGCACAGTGTCATACCTGTTGTGCTCCTACCTCCTCTGTAGGTACCTCTTCTCCCTGGCATTCACTCTTCTTTTACATCTTTCTGTTTCTCCTTTTCTTCATGATAGCTGAATGACTGCAGAGTGAGAGAACTGCAGTGACACTCTACATTCCCTACCCCATTACTCTTTATTCTTAGGTTAGGTACTGCTAGTGTACATAGAGCAAAAATCAGAAAACTATTTCTTCATGCACAGGTGTGGGTAGCTTGAAGGATGATTACAGTTGAACCAGGATGGAACAATCCTGAACTGTTGAATGCTTTCTAGCCTTCCTCCTTATTCCCAGCTTGAGCAGCTGAACAGGAAGAAGGAATGCCACTTGGCTGGTGTAATAATCTGGTTCATTTATAAACAAGTAAGCCGTCAGTAAGAGGCAGGTTCCTGAACCACTAAAACTGTCATAGTTATATCTATATTTCCTAAATCTTCAAATCACTTTATTCTGAAGTGTTTAGGTATCAGCTATTGAAGTGTGCAGATCACCAGATTTGTTGATAATATAATAATTGCCATGAAAAAAGCTATTCATAGATAATTAATAATATCTCTGTTTTCTAAATACTATAACAGCAATAAATGCATTTTCTTAATGGGAACATATATTTCATATATGAACATATGCTGAGAATACTTTGCTTTTGTGTTTGCAAACTCAACTTCACATTTGAAAGGACTGTTTTCACTGCCTTCTTTAAAACAACAATATCTGGTCCCCTTTATAATGATTAAAAGATAAGGAGCTTAAACCATTTCCGATTATTTCACTGTTAAGGGCATTGCATTATGAAAAGCAGACCTAACAACTGTGTTGATATCCAGATAGAGAAGTTCTGATTGTCTTGGAATGCCTTATAATAACTAAATAAGTTTGCTTTTCTTCAAATTAATTTAATATTTTTTTATCAGAGTTTTTTTTAAAATAAATATAGACTCTCTCTCTCTATATATATATTTTCTTATTCTACCATGGCTCACACGTTTACATGGGCTACAAATATGATATCCCAGAAATGTTTAAAGAAATTCAGAAAATATCTCTATACTAGAAACTTCGCTGTTGAGGGTCAAATCTTCTTTGCCAATATACAATAATTTTCATTACTTCAGGTTTTATGCAAGGCATGACAATACTTCACAACTTTCAAATATACCTATGATTAAAACAATCAAGTATTTCTTATTTTCACTAAAGACCTTGCTCAATTCTTATTTTGGTATCTTTTTTTACTCACATTTTTAGTTATTTTACTACCTTTTCTAATTATTTTATCCAGTATACCTCAAAATCTATTTTGAGAAAATCAGTCTGATTAAAACATTGCAATAAACAATTTCATGCATGCATGGGACATTCAGATATTCAGAAACAAATAATGATCACGATGACATAATTCAACTGTTCAATAAAGAAAAGAAAATGTTTTCCTCCAGTTTGAGGATATCCCTGTTTAATTTTGTTGCTTGATTTAAATTACTTTATGCAAATTGCATGTATAACACCTCTAATCCTAAAATTCAATGCAGTTGTATTACTTCAGGTTAAAATTCCATTTTCTACCAAATTTCAAAGGGTTTTTCTTAATTAATTCAATTTCACCAAGAGTATAAAACATGATAACTCTATGTAAACAGCTATTTTACTTTGATTCTTTACACTAATGGGTGATTTTATACAAATTCTTTCTAAAGATTTCACATGTATAGGAAGTAGAGAGCCTTTAACAGTTTAAGCTAACGATTATTCAGTAGATTAAAAAAAAAAAAAAAAGAGAAAAGGAGAAATTAAATAAGATTTAAAGTACCATCTTTAAAAACCTGGAATTTAATCAAACTTAGTCTCTATCTTAACATGGAGAATCTATTTTTTAAATTGCTCTGTTAATTTGTATTTCTGAAGACCATAGAAGACCTGCCTCTAGATTAGTGACTACCACATTATGTTGATCAGATTCAACAGTAGGTGCAAGTTTTGTTTTCTTCAAGAGTAGGATGCCTCCTGTAGTTTTGTCTTTCATAACTCTGTAAATATTTTTGGCTGGGTTTTTTGTCTGGTTGGTGTGGGGTTTTTTTTGTTTTGCTTTTGCAAAAAAAGAGGCTGTTATGTGTTAACTTATGGATCAAAAGAGGTATGTACCTACACTTCTTTAAACTGAGAATATCTCAAAATTTTGTCTTTACAGTACATGATGAGATATCCTAGGAGTTCTCTCACTTGATTTGATATCAGAATTGTCATGGAAGTATGGAAATCATGTGTTCTGTGTCCCTTTCTTAGTTAACACAGGGGCCTGTAACTGGAAAATCCAAGACTAAAATAATAAAAAGTCCAGTTTTGACACAAAAATCCTCACTATGTCTGGTACAAAAAAACCCCAAACCAACCAACCAACCAAAAAAAAACCAAACAGAAAACAAACCAGAAAACATACCAATCTGTTCCTTTTGCAGAGTGGAGTGATAAATCTGTTGTCCATGCCTGTAATATTAACTTAGAAGATGTAAGCAGGGAAGAACCATGCAATCTGACACTGAAATCCATAATTCATTTCCCTCATATGTGTAATGAAAATAATTACTGGAGTAAAGTAATGCTTATAAAAAATGATGCTATGCAGTGCCTAGATTTGATAAAGAAAAAAAAGTTAAAATAAAATGAGGCATTCAAAAAGAAAACCCCATTGAAGTAGCTGTGGTTTTTGTTTTGTTTTTTTAAAATTTCGTTGCATATGTCTACTCCCAACATCTGTAGGTGGCTGGTATTTTAGGTCAGTTTCAGGAACACATACCATACTACAAAGGGTGCATTTTCCCGCTAAAATATTTAACAAAACATTTCAGGTTGTAAAGAGGACAACAAGAAAATTTCAGTGTGCTGCTGAGTCCTTAAACCACCAGGAGCAGAATTAGATTTAGTATTAAATGTGTGCCTGCTTTACTTAAAGGAAAAGAGGAAAAAAAATATCCTTTCGTCAGTATAATCTGCTGTGTGAAGTCAATGGCGGGACCTGCCATCTCCTTATTCATAGTCTTGAGCAGAATTTAAAAATGAGTGTTTTGTAAATGGTTTTAGGACTTGGAAGTTTAGAATGCATTTTGGAACTGAAATCAAAGGCATTGTGCCATGAACTGAACTTAGCAGGATGAATTAGCCTTGATGTGGTGGGAAAAGTCTACCTTTCAATACCTACAGCTCATATTGCTAAATTGCGAGCCTGGTATTGGGATTGGGAGATTTCTTTTATGGGGATTGGGAGATTTCTTTTAATAGTATATTCCTGATCCAAACAAAAATACTAATGCAAACACACGTTGGCAGTCCAGTATTACTTCCTCTTGTGCACTATTTTCTGAATTTTTATTCTCAGCATTATGTTCTTTCTAGTTCTTTTCCTGGTTTCTGGTTTATATTTTTCTTCTTCTGAATTTCTTCTGAGTTCAGTTGATCCAAGCTCAGATCACTTCCCAGGTCCTCATCATCTGTCCATGGTTAACAGTCATATTTCTCCTGTAGCTTCTGCCATCCTCCTGACTTGGATTTCTCCATTCTGCATCACTCGCTTTTACCCGTATTTCTGTAACCTCATTTTTCACAGATGAATGGGGTTCATTCTTTTTCTCTGGGGAACAACGGAGGACTACATTCTGCAACAGAACTATTGAAGCTGAGGAGTTATTTTCAGCAAGTGAGTGTAAATAGAACAGATATGTTATCTTCTCACCTTTCCCTCAGTTACGTTTGTGTGTGCATCTTCTGAGTAAAAGCTTGTGTATACCTCTGGGAAAAAAAAAAAAGTGTTTAAAAGGACCAGTTCCTAACTACCAAAATGCATTGGTATTTTTTATATTCTGTGACTCATACCTAATACCTAAATGAAAATACCTTTTACTCTGACACTGAAAACTGGTATTGAAGAAGCAGATAATAACCATATATATATATATATATATCATAGTTACATCTGCACATATAAGTAGATGTAGGCATACATCTCAGATAGCAAAATATGTAGATTTCTACATCCAAAAAAGTTGCTTAGCAAGACTCCCAAAAAAGATTCTGTATTTGCACATAAATAATCATATTGCATATTAAAATAATTGAAATGCTATATCTACCAAAAACCTTATTTGCCCAAATTAAATATCCTATAAAATTATGTTGTTTTCATATTTTCATATTTCAAAACTTGCAATGCAGAAACTGCTCTGAAACTAACTGCTAAAGTTGTGGAGTTGTATAACAATCTCAGAAGTAAAAGCAATACAGGGTTGTTGTTGTTTTCCTAAAGTATAATTTTATACTTTTTTAAAAATAAAGATAAATGTTCTTATTTACCTATTTGATTAAGTTTGCATTTGTTCTATAAGCTTCTAAATTCTTCCTGAAGAAAAAGATTACACCTCATCAAGATGTAGGAAAATACTATTATACCTTAACTTTGGTTTCTTAACGGCTGGAAAAGAAAACAATACAGAAAGTAATAATTAGTCATCTGCTTCAGACCTAAAGCAACTGTTCTGGTGAAATTAAAAGGGACAGTGCCATCTTACCTACTCATAAAGGATCATTTGGAAAACATGAAAGAATTTACTGTGACATAGATCAGTAAGAATTCAATAGTTGTAAAAAGCTGTATGCTCAAACATGTTGTCTCTCAAACAACTTTATTGTCTCCTTTAGGCAATCACTGGGATGACTAAAATGTGTTAATTTTCACCTTGTTAATTACTTTTAAGAAAGCAGAGATGGCAGTAAAATTCCACAAGTTCAGAATGTGTGAACTCCCTAGATATGCAAAAAGCATAACTCCAAACAATTCTAGGTAACAAATAAAGATGGGATCAGATCTTCCATTCAAAATAGAGAATTATGTCAGTTTACTGCAAATGCACACATTTGTGGCTTTTTAGTGCTTACCTATTCCTCCAGGATTACCCGCAGTCTCCAGATTATTAAGTGTGATTCGTCAGATTCATGAGAATGTTTTGAAATTACTGAAGTGCTTCTAAAACCCAGTGATATTTTTAATAGAAATCATCTGCATTTCTGTTTTGTGGTTGGCATTGTCTCTCATATGGTACTTACTAAATAGACTTTTTAGTTTCTTATTATTCATCTATTAGTAAACTGCTGAGTGCCAAGGAAGTCTGTAAACCTGCTCTGCAGAAGCCAGTGCAGTTACTGGGATATTATCCCCTCCCTGAGGAGATATTTCTTGTTTTCAGTCCATGCTAAACCCTAGTTACATGCAGCCTTCTGGAGGAAGAATCAGTTCTCCACAGGGAAATTTGTTACATGTAAGATCTGGAAGGTGTGTTAGTAGCAGGACCTGAAGACCAGGTTCCTAATATCGGTCTCAGCTGCCAAAAGTTCCCTCAATTAATGTTTAAGTTATTCTTTAGCTGTGTGCTGCAGGTCTGAGAGCTGCTGGCTGTTGTTCATGCATCCTTGGCATATATTACTTCACATCCCACAGACTCAGCAACAAAAGGTAAGTAACTTCAAACTTACTATTCGTTGAAGAAGCAATTTATACAGCTGGTGTAAACAAAACACCACATCCTACCTATGTGCATATATGTCTCATGTTTTATTCTAGTGCCTCCATCAAAATCCTTTTACTGTACGTGCCTGATTTGGAAACATAATGACACATTTGCAGTTAGATCACAAGATTCAAGCAACATTGAGTAATTCTTCTCTTACACATGCTGGAGCTTTAATTTTTGGTAATGAAATTTTTATTTGATTAATTTTTAATCACATTCTTACTGACTTTCTGCTAAATTAATGGTGCAGAATCTACAATCTCGGGAGCAGCACAGAAATTTTTTAATAAGCTCGTTATAATGGAGGAGAGAGTGGCATTAAAGCCTCACAAATCAACTTAGCAAGTAACTGCTGTCCCACCTTCAGCAACTCCCTTACTGGCCACTGCTCTTGAGTGCCTACATCTCCTTTTTTGCATCTGGTAGTCCTACTGAAAACTGAGTAAGGAGCTTGACTGGCTGTCCCTGAGAGGGTCAGTGGTTACCAGAACACTGCATAATCCAGGGACCTTCCCTCTCAATGTTCTCCGCCTCCACCACGAAAGTGAGGAAAAAAAGCAGATTTGTAGCATAATCCCTACTGGCCTCTACATATAAGGTGGTTCTGCAGGCAGGACCTGTGCTTGGCTTGTATTGTCATTATTCCCTATTTATTGGTCTGGCACTTTGTCTTTCTTGGAATAAAAAGAGTAGAATGTTTCTTTTGTCATTCCCTGACACAAGTGCACATTTTACTTTGCTGTATTATCTGCCATGGCAGCACTGTTGTCTGGCTAAAGTAGGGCATCTTGGGATCTAATTTTATACTTCTCAATACCCAAATGAGCACTGTAGATTATGTTCAACATATCTAAATCCATATGGCATAGCATTATGACACAAAGTCTCTGTTCAAAGTCCCATTATAATCTCATTATCTGTAGTGATTTCATTTGACTAGACCCTGTAAAAATGCATCCTTTGAGATACTTATTCTTCTTTCTGCTGACCCTTCACACAGAAGAAATCTATAACATTATTTTAAGGTCATATCATATCACATTTCTTCCTGTCAAATTCATTTAGAAACAATTTGCATTTTATTCCTACTTATTTTAAACCATTCTTCCTGCAGCCTCTTTGCTGCTGTTCATAGGCATTATTGAAGGCACAAATAC
This sequence comes from Pampusana beccarii, assembly GCA_013399365.1. Lineage (NCBI taxonomy): Eukaryota > Metazoa > Chordata > Aves > Columbiformes > Columbidae > Pampusana > Pampusana beccarii. The sequence goes on along the minus strand of VWYH01000776.1, from coordinate 24,145 downwards.
AATTAAAAATACTTTTGCAATACCATCTTCATTTCCTGAAATCCACAAATCCCACTCTGTGTTCTGAAGTGAGATATCCAGTGATTCAAGTGTACTGAGAACTCAGGCAGCTGCTTTCTATCAACCTGCACATTGTTGCCTTCATGAAATTACCACCAGTGCAAGACAGTAGTGTCATCCTCAGTATCTGCAGCTTCTGTGAATTTTACCTCAGGTCTTATTTACCTTTGACATGATGCAGTGAAATTTTAATGCATGAAAATGGTAATTGTATTTGTATCCCCAGATATGTGAAACAAGTCACCCCCAAGTGGAAGACAGTATACAAGTTCTTCTCATAGAAGGCTGACTGTGCCAGCCTCCTATTAGTTTGCTGTGACGGAGAATCAGGAAATACGAATGGCTTAAAAAGGTTTTTATGTTTTGATGGCAGTGTAATTAGGCATATCTAAACAAGAATTAAGAACAATGACCTTCTAGGGTTTGAGAAATCTTGCTGTGGAATTGCATGTCAGGCTAATTTAATTCATACTTGATTAAAGATCAATATGGAAAAGAAACAAATGTCAACAATAAATAATAAGCACAATATGAACTGCAGAGTAACAGGAGAGTCTGGATCCAAGCCGACACTTCCCAATAAGAAACGCTGTGTTAAATTTAAGCTGCTGGGCTGGCACAAAGTGCAGATAGTCATGGAGACTGATACATTTCAAAGATGATGAATATTGTTACCTAAATACTTCTTCAGTGGAACTTTTTTAACACTAAAAGCAGCAATGAAAAATGATCTGTCATAGTCATTCAGCACAGAATGGAACAAATCTGGGGCCAAATTTAACTGTTGCAACAGCAATAAACCTGCATGGAAACGTATCTGGTACCTCTTGAGGAAGTATCTGATGAAATAGTGATAGAAGATATGAGGTGATCTGAAGTGAGTGAGGGCTGTGAGAGGTACAGCAAAAAGCATGACATCAGATATCAAAAGCTGAAAAAAAAATATCTCTAGAAATGCAATATTTTAAAAATAAAAGATTGATAAAGTTTACTATATTTTTGTGCCATATCTTCAGCTGTTGGAGAGAAACATAACTCTGCTGTCCATTCTAAGTTAAAGTCAATAAATGACAGTTTTCTGTCTGGCTTTTATTTAAACCCTTTTATTTAAACCTGGTTTCTTGGGACTACCCTGAAGCATCTGGATAACCTATAATTCCTGATAAAATGCAGTAGAAGTTCTTTTTATGCTTTCAGCACTTGAGGGTCTTCACGTAGGAGGGAAAACAAAAGGTACCATCTACTTAATTTCTTATTTAAATAAGTGGATATTCCAGAAATAACTAGAACTGGCTGAAAATGTTTAGTCATTCTTTGTGTGGAAAGAGTGGAAAATGCAGTTGGGAAAATGTAAGTATTGGAAGAATTCATCAACTTGTCATTGAAAAAAATGAAATGTCCCTGATTTGTTACGTTATTTTTACATTGGAATCATTGAATCATTGGAATATTAATGAATATTCTCCTTAACTACCACTGTGTCACAGGGGAGCTGCAGTTCACTTTTTTATGACAAAATTCTTTCTCTAGTCTGGACTTTATGACTGGATTGTGTCTATTGCATCCCTAAGTGATCCGGGTTTCTTTACCACAGTAAAATTTGGATAAAATAGTCTGGCTGGGCTATAAAAGATCAAGAAAACATAATGTCCTTAAAATATAATTTTCAGAAGACACAGTGAGGACCTTGGTGACCACAGTGGAACACCAAACAAAATGGTTTGAATCAAAACTTCATCCCAAAGTGAAACATTATTTATTATACTACAGCTCAAACAAGATGTTTAGACATTTCCAAACCCCTTCCTTATTTTTCATTTGCATTAATAAAGGGTTAATATATTGTTTTCAGGCTAATTTGGGGTGATGAGAAGCATTTTAACACATTATGATATTACATACATAATATCATAATTTCTAGTGGGATGAAAATCCCAGTCTTTACTAGCTGCTAACGGCCTCTGGAGAGATTCAGGCTGATGAGGTTTGTGATGTCAAGCAGCTGTAGACGAAAATATGAGAAACGGTTGCCAATAATTAAATAATACAGATGTAAAACTACAAATCTGAGACAAGCACATAATTGTCATGGTATTGTTTCATAGGATTTTTATGTGATATTAAATACCATTAATTTGTAATACTCTTAGCAAAGTCTAAATAGGAATATACTCATCTGCATGTTTATATTTCAGACAGTAAAGAAATAACACAATATTTAATTAGCATGAACAGATTTCTGAAGTTTTTCCTTTTTTTAATGTGAAATTGATTAAGTGAAAATAAGGTAATTTATTGAGTTCACCCTGCAACTTAAGGTGAACAATTCACAGAGGTGACATAATTGCAACCCCTTTTCTTGTGTATGAATTCTCTTAGAACAAGCTGTGAAATTTTGAAGTATACCTGTAATTAAAGATATTTGCTGAACAATTCTAAATCTGCAGTTTATTTGTAAAAGCTTTATATACAAATTCAATATTCAAAACTGAAGCTGCTTGATTAGGTCAGTAGGCACATATTATTTTTCTATCTCAGAAGCTTGATTCTTCATATCAAAAATCTGATAGGAATAGTTCAGAATTTGCTTTTTGCAGATACTCCTCAATAATATGCTTAAAATTCATCAAACGTTGTTAGTATCTCTACGCAACAGAATAGCTACAGAAAGCAAACAATACTCAGCCCAAATTACTAAAATGTCTATGTACCTTTCCAGTGAAAGGAAACATGTTTGATAAACGGAATTTAACAGCATAAAAGAAGAAACTATATTTACTTGCTCAGCTTTTGACAAATGAATGATATTAACATACCTGCACTATATGTAAATCTCTTGAGTAACTTATATTGTTACTCCTATATATTTATCTAACAAAATTCATTGTCTGTCTAAATTTTAAATATAAAATGAAAATATATTTACTTGTGAGGCTGGATGTATCAGACTTATCTGAATTATTTTGATCTCTAATTTGGAAGATACATTTCTCAGCTGCTAAGCTGTACACTCATTGGGAAGCTGCTTACCTAAGGTTTTTTTTCAGTGCAACACAAAATACTAACAGAACAATTAAACCATTGCTTCAATGGGAGTTGCAGTGGATACAGGTAATAAATATATGGAGCTTATTCTCTCGTATCTTTATTGTCTGAATTTCTTTCTTCTTACTGGTCAGTTCATAGAACTACAAAAGCCATGAAAACTCGATGCTAACTTAAAAGTGCAACCTTTGTTACTTTAATATTTTTGTACTGTGTATCAAGGCATTGTTTACATTAGATAATGAAATGGAGATGAGGCAGAAAACACACCTCTGAAAGACTTTCTACACAAAAGGATGAACACGTAGTTCTTTGCACAAAGCATTAGAAAATACTGTGATATTTTATTATTAAAAATGCTGCTGAAAAGTTTATACATATGTGTCCAGCCATATATATCTTCTATCATTACTTAAGGCAAAAACCAAAAAATTGCAAAACAATAACAGAAGAAACCATTAAACCCTGCGTGCCTTTTAAGGTCAAGAATATAAGCCTGGGAAAGTACTTTTGTTCTTCTTTTACAGTTTGCAAAGTATATTTTGATATTATATTAGAATTCTATGAAGATCCTATAAATCTCTTCCCTCTATAAATCATACATCAGTCCAGATGTATTAAATTATTAAATCAACTTGATTGTAATTACTTTTAAAAGCTAAAATCATTCACTTACAGGAACTTTTTTTTACCAAATGTCACAAGCCTGACACAGTACTGTACATATTGCTAGCAGAAGACAATTGGAAGTACTAAACAAATACTGTAATTCACATTACAAACATAACCAACTGATTATGATGCCAAGCATCATTACCTTTTTTTACTTTTTTNTTTTTTTTTTTTTTTTTTTTTTTTTTTTTTTTTTTTTTTTTTTTTTTTTTAAGAGTTATGAACTGCTGCATCTCAGCTGAGGCATTACATAGGTGGTGGAAATGGCCTGGTATACACTGGTATACAGTCAGCATTAATAATGTTATGTGATGGATCAGTAGAAAACCAAACCAAACAAAAAAAACAGTTTTCCATTTGCTACTAGTTCTATTTTGGGGTTGTTGCATCATCAGTTTCCAGCCTGAGCATCCGGGTCAGGTTTATAGCACATTTTTTTCCTTCGGAATCTGTTTTACTGTCTGCTAAAACAAGGAGTTGTGCAGATAAATAGACCTCAGTGAATCACCTTGTCTTTGATTTTGTCGGGGTGAATAATCCAGGACATGTTGTTACAAAACAAAAAGCATAGAAAACAAGATGATGTACAAGGCATCTTGTGTTAGATACTTATGGGATATATGATACTGACGCAGCTTAGTTGTGAATTAATAATAGAAAATACATCTGGGATGATCATGTTCAAGTGCAGACCAATTTGTTCAAATATCTTTGGTTACTGTCTCTTGATGATGGAGTAAATTTCAAAGATAAAATATAAATCAATCTTCATCTGTGATAACTTATTTCTAGTTTTTCACATTCAAATCAGTTGTTTGAATCAAACTGCTAAGTTCCTCTGTTCGATAGCTCTGCTTGACCCCTAGTTTCCTAGGGAAGGAAAGGCAGAAGGGAATAACTAGGTAAGAATTTTGCCTTTCCTGAGAGTGATGCTCTCTGGGATTTTCGGTTTTATTCAGATGCAGAATGGCTGATGACGTTTCTGCTTCTCTCTCCATAATGTTTACTGACTATGGGACTGCTGTGTAATAAATCAGAAAAGAGAAGTATTTTCTGACAGGTACACTCAAGCACAAAACAGGATACTGGGCAGAGAAGTTCTTCACACACTGACCATTTCTGATACTTTAAAAAAGCCATCCAATCAACCCACTATTTCCCCACTTTCAAACTGCAGTTTTATTTTGTTTAGCAAAGTTAAAAGGTGCTTTCTTAGCTGAGATTCCGCTGTAGCTGAGCTGAGTTTCCACTGTAGCTGCTGGTGAATATGGAGCTAGTTTTCCCCAGATAAGGCTGATCAAAACACAGGCTTCGTTTGCTTTTGTCAGGGCACAAAACTCTTCCTAATGTATCACAATAACCAAGTACTACAAACTGGACTGTGAATATGTATTATTGGATGTTTCTTGATTCAGTTCAACAAGCTTAAAACAGTAATTATTCTCTTTTGTGTATTTTTTCTCTATTTTCCAATCCATTGCTGTGTTGCAATTTAACAAAAGCTAACACAAAATTAAATTATAGAAACAAAAGTTTCAGAAAAGAACAACAGTCTCCTATGAATACCTTAACATGCACTAGTGTAACCTGTAAGAGAAAATATGCAGGTCACACAGACAACTGTATCCTCTGCATAACACCATGGCCTCATATAAATGAAACATGTTAGAAAAAACTCATGGTTTTTTGTTTACCACTAGTAATTAAGAAGAAATTCCTCCTTTGGGCTTGGAGGAAACAGAGGTGATATGACTAATGTATATACACATAGGTCACAACTGAATGCACAATCTTTCTAAAAGCTCTTTTCAAACTGAAAACATCAATAAAAGCTTCTTTTTTTCTTTTGTTTGTTTGTTTTTAAACTCACAGCTATGTACATTTTTACAAAGTTTCTTTAAATATAGTTCAGGCTGGCAAGTCATCTCTTTGCACAGAACTATACGTATTTTACTGCATAGACAGTCCTCCTCTTTTTTTTTTTTTCATTTTTGTTTTTAATAATAAAATTCTATTTCCCTCATCTGGATTACAGCTTCATATGCTGGGTAAAAGCCCATGGTGATGTCTATGTTTTAACAAGGGCCATTCATGGTATGGCACGTAAAGAATTTTTTAATTATTTTATTTATTAAAAAAACAAAACAAAACACCTGTACAGTCACTGGCTCTGTGTTCCAGAAGACTCTGCTTTTCTTGTTACACTCAAAACACCATTTTAAGTGACGACTCCTGGCCTCAACTTTCAATCAAAGTGGCTGATATCTTAAAGCAGTATCGTAACAGCAATGTACACTTTTCACATTTCACAGGGTTTGTAGTTGATCTTTAACATCAGTGAGTTTCTGTGGAAAGGATCAGTAAGAAAATAATGACTGTCCTTCTCTTTTACTTTTTACGTTAGATTTTGACAAGGTGTTCGATGGATCGTATCATAACTTTTTCCTCTTCTTTTTTTTTTCTTTTTTTTCTTTTTAAATTTTTGTTTGTTTGTTTTTGTTATTTCTTTCTTCCAAGTGGCTTGTGAGGGTTGAGGGGGAAGGGCTGAGCTATACCCTAGTGGTTGAATGTCCATGGGGCAAATTTGTACTGTTTTGTCCTCCACTGAAGGTGTTGAAAGTATGCAAAGGCTGCATTCCTGTTAATGTATTTGGAATCATGGTTATGGTGTTGGGTGTCATTAGTGGGATGTCATCTGGGGACCTTCTCAAAGTAAGCGTGTAGTCAGGAGGACAGGTTAGTCTCAGTGTGTCATGGGCCTGAAGCGATTCACACTCGTGGTCATGTTCTAGCTGTTTCATCTGCAATGACATAATCTCTTCATTTTGTATGTGTGCAATATCGTTGGTTGTGTTCCTCTGGGGGCTGGGGCGCCTGTGAGTCTCGTGACGCCGCTTGTCCTTCTTGTAATATAACGCAGCAAAAGCTAAAATATTAAGGAAAAGCAAGGATGCCCCCACAGCAATGGTGACACTCAGTTCTGTGGAGTAATCTCGTTTGTTTTCTATCAGAACTGTCGTATCCTCTGGAGCCGTTTTATGGGTGTCTTTTGAATGTTTGGGGTTGTTGGCAGGTGTCATTGCTGGGCGTTTTGTGGCTGGCCACAATTTACCAGGAGAACGTCGTGTCACATAAGGAAATGATGTCATGTCAGGAGGAGGGACTTTTGTTGTTGTGGAAACATACTGAAATATTTCATTCAAGTTGTGAAGGTGTGGTACGAGCTCCAACCAGAAAGCAACTTTCGTTGCTCGGTAGTGATCACGAACTCGGGGTTTCAGGCCAATATGCAGATAAAGCTGGTCTTTAGGATTGTATTTGGACCAGGCTACTTCTTCAAAGCGGTTGGGTTTTGTGTGGATGAACTTTGTGTCCTGTGGAACAGGCTGGTTTGGATCTCTAAAAAATAAAAACAGGCAATATTATAGTCATTTAAAAACAAAAACAAAAGCAAAAAGAAAAAAAAAACCCTTTGTCCTTTAGTTGATGGTATATCTGGTAACTAATGTAACCTAAAACCAGAAGCCAAGAAAAACCTCTCAGGCTTAACAACAGATCACAGAATCACAGAATCACAGAATCATAGAATGGTTAGGGCTGGAAGGGACCTCTGGAGATTATCGAGTCCAACCCACCTGCTAAAGCAAGTTCACCTGGAGGGTTGGAAGGGACCTCTGGAGATTATCGAGTCCAACCCACCTGCTAAAGCAGGTTCACCTGGAGAAGATCGCACAGGAATGTGTCCAGGCAGGTCTTGAATGTCTCCAGAGAGGGAGACTCTACAACCTCTCTGAGCAGCCTGTTCCAGTGCTCTGGCACCCTCAAAGAAGTTTCTCCTCATATTCGATGGAACCTCCTATACTTCAGCCTGTGCCCATTGCCCCTCGCCCTATCATTGGGCACCACTGAAAGGAGTCTGGTCCCATGCTCTTGACACTCACCCTTGAGATATTTATAAACATTGATGAGATTGCCTTTCAGTCTTCTCTTCTCCAGGCTGAACAGACCCAGCTCTCTCAGTCTCTCCTCGTAAGAAAAGTGCTCTAGGCCCCTAGTCGTCTTTGTAGCCCATGCTGGACTCCCTCCAGTAATTCCTTGCCCTTCTTAAACTGGGGATCCCAGAACTGGACACAGTACTCCAGATGCAGTCTCACCAGGGCAGAGTAGAAGGGGAAGAGAACCTCCCTCGACCTGCTGGTCATACTCTTCTTAGTGCACCCCAGGATACCACTGGCCTTCTTGGCCACAAGGGCACACTTTTGACTCACGGTCAACCTGTTGTTGACCAGAATTCCCAAGCCCTTCTACTGCAGTGCTGCTTTCCAGCAGGTCCACCCCTAACTTGTATTGGTGCCTGGGGTTATTCCTCCCCAGGTGCAGGACCCTACACTTGTCCTTGTTGAATTCTATCAGGTCCTTCTCTGCCCAGTCCTTCAGTCTGTCCAGGTCTTGCTGAATGGCAGCACAACCTTCTGGTGTGTCAGCCCTTCCACCCAGTCTGGTACCATGAGCAAACTTGCTGAGGATGCACTCAGTCTCTTAATCAAGGTCATTGATGAACAAGTTGAACAGGACTGGACCTAACACTGACCCCTGGGGAACCCCACATAACTACAGGCCTCCAACCAGACTCTGCACTGTTGATCACAACCCTCTGAGCTCTGCCATCTAACCAGTTCATGTGCATAAATTAACAGATGTTAATAAACAAAGGAAAAATTACTTACTGTAGAGTGCATCTCAGACACTACAATACTTTTACATGAAAATGAAGAAAAGATTGTGTTGCAGCTTCCAAAATCTCATGTAAGGTTCTGTGACTCAGTATCACACTCCAAAGCTCTCTTAGAGAGGTATTAACTACCTTTCCCTGTAGTAAAAGTGTAGGTTCAGCTCTTCTCAAGGTTTGACATTAACTTTCTCATTTAAGGCACCACTACTCCCACTGCTGTAAGTAATAAATACGGACATCTAATACCTGTGGGTATGTTGGAATTCTGTGTGACCATAACAATTTATACTAGCTGTGTATATTACATTAAAAAAACCTTCAAAACATAAAGTAGCAGGCTACTACATGTAACTGGGGACTATTTCTCTTTGTGTTCCTTTCCTAAGCTATTATTCCCCCTTCATTCAAATACTTACTTTAGAGAAAAGCTTTCGAAGTACCTATATATCGCAAATCTTTACACCATTTGCATTATGAAAATTCTACTTGAAAGTTCCATGTGCTCATTGCTACTAAATAACTACGTTTAATGTCTGTAGAATGGTGATCCTTCATTCTGTCCCAGTATGTAAGGATTAGAAATATATTAGCTGAGATCAACAAGTTTTACAGTAGTTAAGTAGTAGTAGAGATAAGAGTAATACATTACTGAGAGATAATTTAAAAATTGGTAAGCTAATATTTAATTGAAATTACGCTTTTCCTGTCTTTTTATTTCCTCTTACAGGTTCAGATTAAAGAAACCAATGTCACAAAAGGCATTTAAATGTGGGCAATGTTTCGTATCTTTACAATTTTAGTAAACCTTGTGTAAATGTGACTTCCTCTTTGCATCAAAATATACAGAAATTTAAAATTACTAATACTGAGTTCAACATTCTGTTGTGCATGAGTCTGAATCCTCTTTTGCATCAAAACATATTTTCTGAGCCTTTGTGATACATTATACCAAAAGTACATGATTCATTTTCTGTGCATTACTCTAAGAACTTTCCATTCTCCCTTCCATTCCCATATGCATTACTTTATTTCCTGTGAAAATTATTCCAATTTTTTTTTTTTTCTTCCAATATACTGTTATGTATGTTACGGGAATACCAGGACCCACTGCTACTGATTTTAAAGCATCATAGTTTTTTCTTTCTCAATTTTCAAAAGCTCATGTACGTGATTGCCTACTTTAGCATTCCTTTGCTGTTCATAAAGAGCTACTCCTTAGTTCTTAAACCAGACTGGTAATTTGACTTAAATAATATAATGATTCCTGTATTCATCTGTCCATCTGAAAAAAATTCTTTTACCTTTTTTTGAGTGAAAGATATTTTTTTCTGTGTTATTTTGGTATTTTGGTTTACTTACGCTTATAGATTTAGGTGTTTGTTATTGTTGTTTTGTTTGGTTTATACATGTATTTTTTTTTTTTTTTTTACTGTGCCAAATCTTTCACATCTCAGTAAGATATGAACTACAGGTTTCAGAACTGTGGCTATTTCATCTATCTATCTATCTATCTGTCTGTCTGTTTTTCATTTTATGTAGTAATAGTTAGCCAAATTGTGTTAATTCTAAACAAAAATATAATTGTTTAGTAATTATTTGAAGCTAAAGGAGTAATGCCGACTTCAAAGTAGTACAGCGGCAGGTGTATGCTGCTATTTTGAGGGATTGTAACATGCATACAAGAAAGAAATAAAAGTATTTATTTTGTACTTTAAGAACAGACTGAAAGACTTGGCACATCCAGAGGAGAAGATATTGGCCCAATACAGTACATCTGATACTATAGTACTTTGGGGTTCAAGACATGAATTCAAAAGCAAATTAAAAATCAGCATATTATAAAAATGCAAAGCATTTGTCTTGTCATAAACTCAAAATCCTGCAGGAGTGACAGTACGAAATCCATTTGGTGTTCTCCTCACTTGTTGTTCTCTTTCACAGCAGAAAAGACTCTGGGAAAGTTCCTACAGAAGATGTAGAAATTAAGTTTGCTCACATAAACTAGTTGCAATTGATACACAGCACAGAAGATGAACACAAGCACTCATTTCAATGAGCCAAGCTGGATATCCACTTCTTTGATTTTTTTTTTTTAATGGCCATATAAAAGTGACAGCAGAGGATGATTTTGGCAAGTAAATACATACATATATATATATATATATTTAAAATTAGCATTCCTTTTCCCTACAAACTGGCTACAAAACAGGTAAATATAAACCTCCTTTTCCTTTCCCTCTCTTCCATTCTCTACCTTCATCTCTTTTTTTTTAACAATGTTTATTAGGAATAGCCAATTATGCTGCCAACACCTCCAAACACAAGAGAGAAAATTACATTACATGAGGCTAGTCTTGTATTTCAGGATTTGTTTACATGGGCATGTGGGCATGAAGCTATTTTTTGAAACAAGAAACAGGAAAAAAATCAGCCAGCCCTACAAACAAGTCATTTTTTTTTTTACTGAAGCTGTCAGAATTCTACCATTGGATGATAGATACCTTGTTCAGTTTTGGTTTTGCTTTTGTTTTTTTCACAAGAAAATGCCATAACTAAGTCTAGGCTAAACAGAGGATCCAACAATGCATGCATCTTGGTTTTACAGATTAACGATAAATTTACCACAAATATTCAGTTGTTATAAATAAGATTTTTTACTTTCCTAGGCCCTCCTCTCATGTACACTGGAGACAATTCATAAAATCATAAAGTTACAACTTGTGACATGCTAAGTCTTTTTCTTGGGAAGTTGGGCAGTTTACCCTATTATGAACACTTTCCCAGTATTATAGATAGGCATAAAATAGAGATATAACATACATACAATCATTTGTCCTGTTGAATCAGATGTTTGACAACACTTTTGATCTGTTACTTTAAGTTCAAGTTTCCTTTGGCTCTTTTAGCCTCTCATGTCACCTTTGTGTTTCTGGACATTCTTGACACTCCAGTGTGTAGCTACAGAACAAAAGGCTACCAGGAAACCTTCCTTTAAAAATCTACTGCAATCATGGTGATAAAAATATAATCTCAATAATATATTTTCAGTTCTGTACTTCTTCCAGTAACAGCTCTCACAGGGACTAGATAACTTGTTTCCGAATTCCCCTAGTTGTCAGGGAGGCTTTTTTTTCTTCATCTTATTGCTAGAACAAAATTGATGATTTTTGTTGTTCATTTTGCTCTCTGATTTTTTTATTTTCTCCACCTTTAGAATTAGATTTAAACAGCTTCTCCATCAAAATATTCCCCCATTATGAAAAGCCTGAGCTTGCCTTCATATGATGGAAGACAATATGACGATCTTTCTTGTCTTATCTAAAGTATTTCTTTATTCATGTGCAGAATCATCAGATTTCAGCTATCACTTTTTTCTCCCCACTTTCGATCTGCCCTGATTTTACTCAATTTAACATGCTGCTGTTTATAGATTTTTTTTTCTCAGGTGATAGAGAGTAAATGTGTCCGCAATGGATGCTGACTGAAGAGCAACACATGTTCTTGTTCACAAAGTGAATTAGTAGCTGACATGAGGGCAAACGAGGGAACTAAGTATTTCATACCTGCTAATAGTGGCACAGCAAGAATGATGGGGAATCTTAATGAGTTTTCTCTTATCTTCAATTCCATATAACATGTTGAAATACCCTTCATCTTTTAGCTACTTCTGCAATAGCAGTAACTATCACTCAGGACAGTGGAACCGTTAACGTTAATGCACTTAAAGTGTTCTATTCTTCTATGTCTTTCTCTAACTTTATTGAAGAGCAAAATATATTAACAGTTACATACTGAGTCTGCCTCCAAGAGACTGAAAGGCCCCTTGATAATTTATTTTCTTTGAGCAGTCCTCTTTCTTCCATATGAAAAAAACCTGTGTGGCATTTCTTCATGTTTCCACTAACTTTTCATGTTGTCACGATATTAATAATGGTACAACCATTCCTGTCTGAAGCACTGGTACACAAGTGTATTTTCCCTTACTTCCTTTCCTTGTTTATCACCATCATGTCCCACTGTTGCCGTGCTTCCAGTCACCTATTATTACTACTAAGGAAAGCAAACCGTAAGTCCACTGTTTTGTTTGACTAATGCAGATTGGAGACAGTTATCTTTTCAGATGAAAACGTCAAAAAGAAATGCAACAGCCTCATAAAGGAGTTTGCAGACAATTGATCTGAAAATGAACTTGAATCATTGTAAGTTTAAGTGTGTCTTCCATTAGAAAGCCAAAGTGAACATAAAACGCAGACATCCTAAATAAGTTAGGCTTTTGCTTCTGAATCAATGGTAGTAAAATAATTCCAGAGTATTTATCTGAATTACAAAGAAAACAAGGATACATCCTTTAGGCCTTTATCTTTCCCATCACCAGCCTAGGTAGAACTGGATGAATGGGAGCCAAAACAAAGTACTGTAACTCCTCAAAAGGAAGTAGTTTTCAGAAACCCGATAGAAGCCTCTAACGAGACCGTGGCTTTGTATCTGCTTTATGAAACTTCAAATCCTTCTTCACAAGAGTGTAGGTGGCAGAGTATCTGTGAAGGACTGGCACATAACCTCTCATGTCCCTCACTCTCCTCCTGCTGATCTATCTGCAAAGGTTGTAACATGGCCCTAACTAGCAGAACATTTGAGCATCTAAAACTACCATTACAGTTAGGATAGTATTGCTGGCAACAGACTGAAGCTTAAAGTGTACCTCTTAATGAAGCTCTCACATATAATTTTGCTCATAGTGGAACCCAAAGACGTATTTTCATGTCGTCTTTGTATCCCAAATGTAGTTTGTCACACTTATTCTGTAACAAATTGCTTTCCTGCTTCTAAGGCATGTAAAAAACATAGTTTTGAAATGGCCAAAATGAGTGTTAAGGAAAAAAAGAAGTCATAGCATAATAGAAAATAGGAGGATTAGCAAAATGTAGCTTCCAGGTATTCATTTCAAGCACGATCCATTTGCCATTAAACAGTCACTTTAATTGCCACCTCCTATATTCTGGCTTCAGTAAATGACTTCAAAGTAAAACACAATAAAAACACCATGCCTTGTGCTGTGTCTTTGACACCTGGTGATTTTACAGGATTGACCTACCCAGCCTTGGCAGTAGGCTCATTAAAAAATGTGTGTTTTTTATCAGTGGGTGGCACATCAGTTAAAAGCCCAGCACAGTCCATTAGAACGTTGCTCCACCTGAGCCATAATTGTACAATAAGTACCTGGATGAAGCCTCTGTGGGAGAGTCATCAAGGCTGGAAAAGTCTCAGAGACATTAAAATTAGATAAATAAATCTGCAGTTTTGATGTTCAAAGCTCACCTACAGGGAAATGTGGAATAATAAAATCTTGCAGTTAACAGACTTTTCATATGTGTTGCCATAGGTACAAACACTAAGTAAGCTAAGTTCTAACTGAATAAGGATTGAGAAAAATCAATTAAAAGAAAGTGTGTAAAAAAACCCAAAACAAAGCCCCCAACAACAGAATCTTGAACCATATCAGTGTTTTTGAGAGCTGGAGGACCTGAGTGGGCACATGGATTCCAGATCGAATGTGAAAGGGTGGAGAGGAGAACGGTTACCCCAGATATGTGCCTGTTTATCTAAGCTTGAAGTGCTACAACCTTCCTTTTTCTGTTGGAAGCACCAGGGCTGCAGAGCAAATATAATTTTAAAATACTATTTTCCTCCAAGTATTCTCTTGTACTATCCAGAATAGTTAATCATTGTTCCTATAAATGAAGAAAAAAACAAACAAAAACAAAACAAACCAAACAAAAAAAAGAAAGCCCCCCCCCAACAACAAGGTAATACTTCTTGTGTTGCTCTTTTCCTTTCCTTGTAAAAACTGAAATTTTACAGCTAGAGGTCATTTTTAATGACACATATTTCAGACTGTCTCTAAACGGCCAGGTTTGTAAGAAGATACACCCCATTCCTGTCTCATCAACAATGGCGAAGTCTCAGAAAGGACTAATAGGTCTCCCAAAGCACCTGTTGTGCCTTTAGATGTAGTAAGACAATGGGTTAATTACCAGAGAACTGGGTGATGGCATGCATAGCCTGCTGAAGTTAGTTTTCAAGTAGCAACAGCTGGAAAGTGCTTGCAATAACAAGTAATGGTGGCAGCTGGGGCTCTGAGAAGCTCCTGTCAGCCTCAGAAAATTGCTTGAATAAGACTACAGGGAGCAGCCATAAAGTAATTGTAAATAATGAGACTATGGAGTTCTTGTATGTCCATAATAACTCCAATGAAGTATGTTTGTGAGGATCTGAAGTCCTCTATGTATATGCGGCACTTCATCTATAAAAATAAAGACAGACTGATGCTATAATATCTTTCTGAGTGTGTGGTACAGCCAGCATATGGCATTCTCTGTCCATAAACCAAGCTTTCATCCTGAAGTTTGTCCATCCCAGTACTGACTACTTCTTGTTGCCAAATACCCCTAAATATTCCACAGTCCATTTGCTATTGTTGCAGTACTGTGGGATTTCTGCATGCAAAAGTATCCGATTGTCTAAAATGCAATGCAACAAAAGCTTTCTTTTTGCCTTGCAAATTGACCTGAAGCATTTATTTTTTACTCAATTAATGTTTGAGATTTTTGTTAAGACTGCAAGATCTCTCTCCCTTGAACATTGTTTGGATTCATTAAATGCTGCCAGAGCTGCTGAAGCCTCTGAGTATTTCACACTAGGCATTTCTGATTTTTTCGTGTATAGCTGCACACCATTCACTGCAGCGCAGTAAAGATGTAGTTTCTAGAGCCCAATCCTGCCATTAAGCATGCATTGGAAAGATTTACAGCCCCTTTGTGCCACAAATATCTTTGTTTTAATTCAGTATGGAAAACTCAAGGTTAACAAAAAAAGCCCTTGCTGCTCAAGAAAAACACCGCAATCCTCTTCAAAGGAATACTATAGGAAGAAGACAGAAATTATTAATAGCATTCACAGGTTAAGTTGCTTTGAGGGTTCTTTCCTTCATGTTTACAGCTCTATTTCAGCAAAACATTGAGGTTTTTATTTTGTTTCATAAGCAGAATTAATTTAAATTTTTAACCTTCTCAAAACAAAATTTATATCTGAGTCTCTTCTTCATTCCACTCAAGTACTTATTATTGCCATTATAGCCCTCAGAGGGAAAAATCTTTCCAGTGTCTGCCTATCTGCTCCAATTCCTCCCTGAGTCCCCATCCCTGTGAAGGTCACTAAAAACAAAACTTCCTTTCTTTTGTAGCAGATAAGTGCTATCTGCCTGACAGATCCTTCTTCAAGTAGCAGACATGTTGCCTCTGATTTTTCAGTGTCTCAGTGAGTTGCTTTTTCTCTGAGACATGCTTTGTCTTAATAATTGCCCTATTTTTTGAATCCAAAATACAGTGCATTTTTATTCTCACTGAGCTACTGAAAGAAAGTAGTTTGAGGGAACACACTAATTAAAGATCTATTAAATATGAATAAGCCACAGTTACCTTCTCTCTTACGCAAATAATGCTATAATATTACTGCAAGATCAGGGTTTGAAGCCACTGCTATGGGAACCTGAATATTTTAGAAGTTTGTTATCGACAAAAAGGAATGGTGGAAGTCAAACTTACCCAGTTTTGGCAAAGTTTGTCCAGTACGTCATAACTACTGCACTGAGCATGACATCATTCTTGGAAAAGTTGCAGTTGAACAGTTCTGTGGGGCCAATCATGGGAATCCCAAACACATAGGGGACTTCATCACCATGAGCTGAATCA
Source organism: Pampusana beccarii (assembly GCA_013399365.1). Lineage (NCBI taxonomy): Eukaryota > Metazoa > Chordata > Aves > Columbiformes > Columbidae > Pampusana > Pampusana beccarii. Next base: position 7,885 of record VWYH01000776.1, on the reverse strand, counting down.
GCCCAGCTGGGTTTCATTTCGCTTTGGCAATGGTGATAAAATGCATAGAAATATGTTGGAGATCCATACTGAGCATGAAGGTCAGCAGTAGCAACAGCCGGAGCAACCCACTGGTGGTCTGTAAAAAGAGCAACCAGGGTCTTCCGTCGGGTTTCGGGGTTTTCTTTGTCTGCCCAGTCGGTGTACATGAATTTAATGGTCTCTCGCAGTGTATCTTTCCCTTCTGGATAACCATATAGATTGTCCACAAAATTGGAGACGGAAAAGTCAAAATCATTGGGGGAAACACCATCTTCATTGTCTACAATGCCATCCACAAATTTTAAACCTTCCCCTTGATTCACACCCAGCATTATATCATAGTTAAGGAATTCCCCTTGCTCCATAAGAATCTGAGGGTCGTCTGGAATCACGTCTCCATCTATCACAGGCCCAAAGGCAATGTGGTACGTGGCTGGAGTGATGGTCTGTTGAATGAGTTCTTTGTAATTCTTATTCCGAAGACATTCAACCAAATCAGTGGTATCCAGCATGTCACAGCCCACTTTATCTGCCAATATCCGAGTGTACTTGGCAGGCTGGTAGTTCACTGCCCAGCTGGACAGGGCTGTTCCACTCTGTATGATTGCCTTTTGGAACAAACCTGCAGGTGCAAATGGTTTAAATGCAAATCCAATTATATATTTTTAAAAATAAATTTAAAAAAAAAAAAAAGCAGATTTCACTAAATAAAGAAAACTTTGATTATAAAAAAACCTAAAGGATGCATATACCTAAATTGCAAGTCGATTTCCATATATTCTACTAACTGCTCCCTTTTTATAGTGTCTCTAATAGGCTACTAATTAAAATCTCTCTTGTTCTTGATGTTCACACACACAAAGGTTTCAGGTTACAGTTTCAAGAACAAAACTCCTGCTTGTACTGCATTTTTCTTGCATCTTTAATGGAGTCCCCTGGCTTTAGCACAGTGGTATTCCTGTAAAAATTTCTTTAAGGGAGTTGCAGCTACAAGCAATCATATCCTCTTCACCATGTAAATGACTCTCATAAATATGCTCTTCAGTATTTTAAAGGTCAAATGAAAATTACACACTCTCATTTCCTTCACAGAAGCAATGCATCACATAATTTGAAGAAATCTGCTCTGCTAAAATCAGTTTAATAAGCTTGAGTCTTCTACTTTTATATCATTTTTTGTTTACCCTCTTAAATAGATTGTGTGTGTGTGCATGTTAGTATTGCCTGTATGTTAAATTAAAATATTTTACATATTCTGGAAGAGAATAAGATGAGATCCATTAGTTCTTTCTAGTTCTTTTATATGTACTAATATAAATAGAGATGAAAGACCAAGTCTGAAGAAATTCTTTGTGTTACCAGAGCACTTAAAAACAACTGAAGCTTACTCGTGAATCTGCCTCATCTGTTTTTTCCTGGTAAGATCACTAAAATGGCCTATTTCATACTTAAACTAAAATGCCTGGTCCTCTTCTGCACTTGGTTTCTACTGTCAAGCTCTTAAAATGTCAAAGACAGCAACAGCTACAAAAACATTCGAAGACCTTGAAACATTTATGGGAAAACCTGGCTGAGGTCGATATACCTTTGTGATGTTTACTTACTGTACACGTTACGGAATTTCAGTGCTGTGATTAGTTAAGATTTTCATGGTTCCATCTGCTGGATTTTGGCATGGTTTACTCAATAGTTATTTGCTGCACACTATTTGTATCAGCAGACTAAACTGTCAGGCATAATTCTATGTATTCCCAAATAGGGAGTGTTTACAAGCAGTCCTGGGGCAGCTGTTTGATAGGGCTTAGCCTTCTGCCATAGATTTCTACCTGTTTTGATGTGAAAGAAGTAGGATGGACTTATAAATACCATACAAATTTTGTTCTTGTCTTCTTTTATGAATTCTTCATAGATTTGGTCTTATCATCATTAATAATTATGATTCAATACTGGTGCTGTACATTCTTGTTTGTCTTTATTTTTTTTCTTTTTTTGAAACAGTGAAGTGTTGAGGGTAGGAATCCCACAAGGCAAACACCAAAATCTTAAGAACTCTATGTGGCGTCACACAGTATTTGTAGTGAGTTAAATACATTTTTAAATAAGGTTATGTTATTATTAAGTAAGGAAAGCATCTAAATACAAGCTGGAAGTGCAGAGAAGAGTGCATAAAAAATTAAAAAGGTCACTGCCTTTTTCCATTTTAATTAGAGCAAATTCTTTGATAGAAGAGCCAGTGGAAACTGTTGATAAAGCTAAAAAAATGTACTGTCTATGGCATTTGTTGCATGAAATTTCTCCTATAATGGCATTTAATTTTTAATTAAAAATATTTTTATTATCTAATACAAATTCAGAGGAGTAGATAGTAGGTATTTTACAAAAATTACAGACCTCATGTAATTCTAATCCAGTCTATCTGTTATGGCCATTTTTGATACATTATATTGTATTAGAAAAAAATGCTTTGCTTGGAAGATTGTTACCTTCTGAATAGTGGGAGAGTGTCAGGAGACTGACACAGGAAGCTCCTGCCCCAGATCCAAAAATAGTAACTCTTTTTGGGTCTCCTCCAAAGGATCCAATATTTTCTTCAATCCAACGTAAAGCTTGGATTTGGTCAAGCAATCCATAATTGCCTTTTGCAGCTTGGTCCCCAGTACTTAAAAAACCTATAAGGCAAAAAAACCATAATTTTAGTTCACCGGATACAGAATTAGCTATAGGGTATCCACATATTCAAACCATATCTTCCCATCTTTTCATCTTCCATGTTGTGGGGCTTTTTTCTTCTTTTTTTTTTTAAAAGGTCACAGTCCTGGTTAAATGTCTCCAGTGCAGGCAGTGGAAATCATCCTGTAGGCTGTTTGGTTTTGCTTTATTTTCCTCTACTGAAGAGGGCACATTTGTGAAAAATCATTATTTCCTTTTTTTGAAATATTTTTTTATCAATGCAACAATACAGACTGAAAATTTTAAACATTTGATAACCCTATGTGAGTGAGGTACGAAAACTTAGGAAATAATCTTTGTTCAAATAAGTGAGATACCCAGTCTTCCTCTGAGAACAAGGCTCTCTAACATTAATTTAAATGTGTCTTGCAATGAACCAAAATTGTCCTGAACTACATAGCTCTTTAAATTATTGTACTTGTGATACAGAGAGACATACTCAGAAGCAGGAAAAGAAGGATGAGGAAAATAGTAAAAGTCACAAGAAAAAGTCCTAGGAAAAAATTACACTCCAATTTCACAGAGGATATTTATTAGGAAGATAGCAGGTAAATACTCAGCAATTCAGCCTTTGCCTGGGAGATTTTATCTGAACAAATCAGGTTGTGTCTCTTTCCTTAGAAATTGCAGGGAAAGCCACGTTGCTATTTTTTGTTCCTGTACTGTGGTTATCAGATTTTACAAACAAAGCATGACACGTTTGCTGCGTGTCTTGCAACTGAGAACAAAGTGACCGAAAGACTAGGACTGAGATCATTTTTGTTTTTCTGAAACCAGCTAAGGTGAAACATTGCAGTTATCTGTGCTGCCTATTATTCACAGTTAAGACCTCGTGCTACACCCAAATTACCACATCAAGACATGTACTCACACTCTTCCTTTTAACTCCCACAAACCTTTTCCTGTCAGATAACTGGAAGTCAGAAGTTTATTAGAAATACTTTACAGCATATGGAATTTTTCAGATGGACATCACTGATACAGGCACCGCTGACAGCTGCTTATCAAGACAAAACAAAGAAATCACTTGGCTGGTGTTTCCAGGCTAATTATCAGTTCAGACAAATTTGCCAGAAGAGGGCCCCAGGACTCAGGAGATCTGGCATCCTGAAGCAGTTTGAGATGAGACAGTCTGGAATCTTGAGCCACCTTAGCCTGCTGTGACAAGACCTTCATGCTCCTACAAAGGACTGCAATGAAAGCCTGAGGTCTCTAGCATAAAAAAGGCCTAGCTTTGGCAAAGAGGAACAGCTCTCTCTGCACTGTCTGTAATTATATTTTTTCAGTGAGAAGAAAGATGAAAACGCACTAGGTGGAAGGGATTCACAATATGAAGGAAGTGGAAGAGAAGGAAAGGCAAGAGAAGAAATCAGATGTGTCAGACATTCACACTTTTATTTACATAGTGTTTTCTATGGTTGAATTCCTACAACGAGATGCAAAATCAAGTCTCAAGGTTTAAAAGCAAGATCACATAAAGAATGAACTCTAAATATAGAGTGCTGTATAGCCTACATTATGGCGGCATATATTTCTGCATGCAAGGTTAGGCATGATGGAATAGAACGTATTACGTTGCACCTAAATGAATCTTTCTCAAATTTAATTATTTTTTTTAATAGGAATTTAATGTCAGCAAGGACTGATGAGTCCCTGTATTTTTCATAAAACAGTTGCTTCCATTGTAGTAATACAAATCATATCCTTATTGCTAAATAGCATTTGATATGGCTTTCTCATAAAAAAGTCTTAAACAATGGCAAGAACAGTAGTTAGAATTACAGTAACATCTTCTTTTTTTAGCTTCTATACCAACGGGAAAAAACAAACAAACAAACAATTAATCCATAATTGCCTCAATTTTTTAACAGATGTGTTTTTTCTCTTTTTCACATGCCTTTACTATCTTTTTAGGCAGGTTTTGTTGCTGCAGCTCACTACAATGTTCTACAATATTCAATAATTAAGCCTTTATTAAATCAGAACTATGATATCTTTGGGAGAAAGTGACTTGTAACCTTTAATGTAACATGGTAACTAATATTCAGAGCCTAAACAAATTCTAGCTGTTCCAGAAGCATTAAGTTAAAGCTGGTTGATCTTTGTGATTTTGAATTGTTTCCAAATGTACTAAAAGGTGACTGAGTAAAACTGCATTCAGCGAGTATCTGATGTCAGAAAAATGAAGATTTTTTTTTTGTTTCCACAGTTCTCTCTGATTCTCTTTAATTGTAAGAACAATTTTTCTTAATTTAAAAACTAATCCTCATGGCAAAGTGTCAGCCCCACATGACTCAAATGAATTAATAAATCTGTCTTTTCTTGATGAGGAAGTATTTTTTTCATGCTCTGAATACCAGATCAAAATATTTGTTCAAAGACATTTCAAGAAATTCAGGCAAGGAGTTACTCTTTGTCCGGAAATAGATAACATTAAGAGATTTACTTTTTTTTTCTGTGGCCACAGAGAAGATTTCAGAATAGCATCTTCATGTGTCACTCTAAAATCCTTAAGGAGCAGGAATGCAGCTTTTTACTGAGATGGGGATTTATACTCTGCGTCTTTTATGTAGATGTTTTTAAGTGAAGCTAAGAATATTTCCTATGTTATGGCTTGACATAATTAGAACGGCATTCTGTGATCTGGAAATCCTTATGTTGGGGTTTTGATAGAACCTAGAAGTTCTCACTAACCTAATGCAACGCAAGAAGGAATGTCAATAGTTGAATATGGAAAACAAAGAGCTTTTTTTTTTCTTTTCTACATAATGATACAGAAAGTTATTAACAGTAATTGACTTTACAAATCTGTCCTCCCTTAAATAATGATTTAAAAGGGTGACCACATGGTTCTCCCACTGCAAAATGCCATAAACAGCAACAGCTGAAAAAGAGGAATGTGAGTGTATCCCATCTGCGTTGAGTGAAATACCGCAAATTGCCTTAGGGGATATTTGCTCCAAACCTATCATGCCAGAGAGAAAGATGACTACCAGCTAAACTGAGTGGTAACCAGGGAATCAGAGTCATCTGAAGCAAGGTCACCTTGCAAAAACGGCAAAAGAAACATGACAGTTTGTAAAAGCAGATAGAGGGAGACGGGAAGAGGGCAGCAGCTGGACATGGTTTGACATTCCAAGAAGTGGCCACTGACATGACAAACTCCCTCCAGCCTGGACAGAGCACCCTCCTGTGGGGTGCCTGCACCCACCCAAGGGCTGTCCATGTGGGTTGTCACACAGGGAGCTTCTTGGTGTGTGTGGGGCCTTGTGGGGGGGTTTTCTCCCTCTGTGGGCTGGTGGGTGGTCGAGAGTGGCAGGAACTTGCCTGATGTTGGAGCAACCATATGTCCCAAATTGAGAATGGGAAAACTTCCACTCCTCCCAGTGGGGTTGCTGGTGACCCATGCAGCCTGGGAGTGGCTTAGTGCACACCTAGCTCTGTGCATTTTTGTGTGTGATTAGAAAACTTTGGGGTTAGATATAGAAGGATGTTTAGAAATTTGAAACTGTTTACTAACCTTTCTTAAGTGTCCTATATTGTAGTTTATCTTTTGTATTGCTGATACAGATCCTGAAAGTATAGCTCACTAGCTGCTGGTTAGTTGTATGTCATTAATAAATTAATAAACTCCTTTGATACTGATTTGATTTAAACCACAAGAATTGAGCAGCTTTTCCCTATGACAATTTATTCTTTACAAATAAATAAAAATGCATACTTTTATAAGAAGAAAAAATATTCTTAATTTGTTTTGCTGTATTACTTGTAATTAATCTTGCATCTCATTTTTTTTTCTATGTTATTTCATGTAGAGAAAATTAATGGTTCTTTAAATTGAGTTTTCTCAATTAATAGTTTTATTTATTTTTCTCCGATTCTATTAAGGGAACCATTCTAGAGGAATGCTTTAGTTTTAATCTACTAGATTAGCTACAGTCAAGAAGCAAGAAGCCTACAAATATAAATTACTGGGAATTTTCCTTTTACACAGCCTTTAAAAATGAATGGACTCGTAAGCTGCATGCTATCACTTGCACTGTTTTGATAATGCAGTGAAGACTAAGCTTACACACAGAACTCCTTTAGATCCCACTTACTCATGAGGAAATCCCTAGGTCTTTCTCTATAGTTCATTTTCTCACTATGCCATGGCAATCTTACTGAGAGACTAAACAAATCCTAACAAACCCGTGGTGATATTACCTCTTTACTACTGAAAAGTAACATGGGAACCCACAGTGACAAATAGAAGGGGCCAATACCTAAAAATCCACCCAGTCAGTTTGCTTCTCTCCACCTCCAGCCTTGTCTTGTGGCTGGAGGCCTTCACTACATTATGTGGTCGTGGATGGCTATGTCCTTTTCAGGAAAGACAGGCCAGCCAGGTGTGGTGTTGGAGTTGCTCTTTAAGTGAGAGAGCAACTACAATGTACCGAGTACTGTCCAGGCACAGTTGAGGAGCGAGTTGAGAGTCTACGGGTAAGAATTAAGGGGCAGGCTGGCAGGGGTGATACTGTTGTGGGTGTCTATTACAGGCCACCAGATCAGGGTGAGGAAGTTGATGAGGCCTTCTACAGGCAGCTGAGAGCGGCCTCATAGTCACAGGCCCTGGTTGTCATGGGGGATTTTAACTTCCCTGATGTTTGCTGGAAGGACTACTCAGCCAGCCACCCTCAGTCTAGGAGGTTCCTCCAGTGCATTGATGACAACTT
>VWYH01000775.1:181596-195333 GCA_013399365.1 Pampusana beccarii | reverse complement strand
ACTGCTGTTAGTTCCTTTGATTTATGTGCTTTCCAAACTTTGTTGATTATTTATTCCAGTGTTTTTTTCCCCAGGGTCGAGTGTATAACTAATGGTCTAAATGCATCTGTATCAAAATTTTAGTTCAGATCAAGAGTGCACTTCTGAACAGAGTCTCAAAGCATGTAAACTCTTACTGTGTCACACTACTTGCTAAAGCAGACATAGCAGATAATTCTCAGGCTCTTCCTTTCCCCCCATTTTTGACATAGGGGACATTTTCTGCTTTCCAGTCTTGATAACTCTACCTGGGTCTGAGATTTCATCAGCCAGCTGCTTCAGTATCCAAGGATGGAACTCAGCTCTGAGCTTGTTTGAATACATATTACTCACCTAAATACATTCTGACTCTTCCATATTTGTACTGATATCTTGCTCCTGAAGGGACTGCGTGGGTAACAGCATTCAGTGAGATAAGAACAATTGCTTCTCTAACAATAATGCAGCGGAGAACAAAACAAAGAATATAATGCTTTCTGCTTCTTTGGAACATGTGCCCCTGGCTGCCCCTGAACAAGTAAGGCCAAACTGGCTCATTTCAAGGAAAGATTGATATACAAGCAAAATTAGTGGGAATAAATCTATTTTAAAAACATGTTCCATGCCATACAATTCCATTGGGGATAACAAAATCTGTGCATTTCCTTTCTGGCCACTGTTCAGTTGATATAAAGTATCACATTGTAGTTTCTCTCAAGAAAGAAGTCCATTTATTCAAGTCTCTGAGTAAAAGCAGGGAGAAAAATGAACAAAACTGGAGGCATTAAGTAGGTCTGTACTGAGGCGTTGCTGTGATCACTGTTTGAAAGCTATAATCTATTAATAGAGAGCTCATCGTGGAACTTAAGCTATTAATTAGGGAAATGTTTTGTTATGCAGTGTGTAACTGTTATTAATGTGTATCAGGCATAGCTGAACAAGAAACCTCACTAGTAATGACAACTGGGATCTGCTTTCAAACTAACACGCTCTGGATTGCCAGTCATGAGATCTGCCCAGCCCTTTCTGACATTCACACTGGTCACAACACTGTACTTAGGCTTTAAGACAGGAAAAGTATGTGATAGTGATTCTTCAAAGCTCACATTGGACTCCACTAGCAGGGCCTTGTGGTGTGTTGGTGAAAGCCCGACACCTTAAAAACCAATGGTAAAACTGCTGTTGACCTAACTGTGGCCAGGATTTAACTTTGTATGTATGATATCAGATTTGGTTTACATCAGTAGGGCTCCACAAGTAATGGTGCAGGTGGGTCCAGTTGCAGGGTCCTGTCTTTTTCTAGGACATAATTAATTAATTAATTAATTAAGATAATATTAATGATATGATGATATGATAAATTAATGAATACTACACAAACAGATAAGAAAGACTCAATGGAAGCATTTAGTGGAAGCCTGAGAGATCCGCTACATCTGGGTAAACTGGGAGTTACTATTTCTAGGCCTCTCTGCAGCAACGAGACAGTTCAGAGGTCCAGATCTCCTTTCCTGGCCTTGAACCATGGGTAACTCCAGTGAAATTCGTGGAGTTATGCTGGAGTCAAACCAGTGTAAAGGAAATAAGGAATGGGCTTGTGCAAGTCTAGCAAATTACCCATTCCTCCTGTGGAAGCTTCCTGCAAGTCTTGAGTTAATATGATCTGTTCATATATGAGAGGTTAACATATTGATAAAAAAGGCCAAGGAAGTATTCAAGGGTCTGAGATTTCTTAAAAGCAGGCAGGAAGGAATATGATTACTTAGAGCTTACACTTGGTGTATTACTTGGACTTTTTGCAGGAATGAAATGGAGCAAACTACTTTGCTGCCTCGTATTGAAACGCACTGTGGTTAATTCAATGCCTGCTGAATGGATTGTTTTCCCCTTGGCCATCTCATGTACACAGAAGAAATCAGAGAGAACCGAAATACGCATATTTAAGAGTAATTTCAAACTGCTGAAGTGTTTGTTATTATTAGCAAGACTATGATATTATTTGACAAATGGCGTTGACATTACCTGTCTGGCTAGAAAACAATTATTAATTCTTGTAATAACAAGACTGGTTTATATTTAATCTTTACTATAAAAGAATCTAAACAACTTTGTAAATCAAGTCAATGTTGCAGACATTTACCCTTACACATAATTTTTGATACCATGATTTAGATTCATCCTACCAAAATCCAGGTATCTCAATGAGGCAATAAGCCGAACATCTGAATACCTCAGGTTCTTTGTGTAGCCAAAGTATATAGTTCAAGTATCTTTCAGAAGGTACCTTTAGAGAACAGTTAAAGGCACCTAAACTTTGGATTGCCTTTAGAGAGGATACAACAGGAGCTTCCCCCAGCTGGAATGTGAGTTTTAGCAGTGCTGGTTATCCCACAATACTCAGCTTTTTCAGATGCCAGGTTAGTGTGTCATGAATATACGGGCAAGGTTAAGCTTTTAGTCAGATGTGGAAGACAGAAATTTTCCCCTAGTTCAGACTTGCAAAGGCCTTTGTTACCTTGATAGTTGTTTTAAAAATTTTCTTCTGTAGTGTGATTTCGTTGTGATCCTCCATGAAACCTTCCTCAGAAGTTCCTTCCTACTTAAGGGACATAGTACATGAATGGTATTTTCTTCTTGTGGTTGGTGACTTTTCACTTTTTATTGCAACTTGTATGTCTTGTTACACTGTCAGGGAATTTCACAGTTCAGCATTTTGTGATTTTTGGACTAACCCTCTATCACACTCATGACCAGGTGGTTTTTTCTAGCCTATTGTTCTTACATCTTCCCTCCATCAACTAGCCTATGGGAGGCTACGCGAACCCCAAAAATATGAGATAGTTGTTACTAGCTGATAAAGGAAAAGGCCAAAAATTCTGCCAAGTTTTCCTTCTTAGGCTGAAGCTATCAAGAAATGTTGAGGGAGATGGAGCTCTTTAATCAAAAGAAGGAGAAACTGAGAGGGGACATGATAGTAATTGTCACACAAGTAAAAGATTGCTGGGAAAAAAAAAAGAAAAAAAGTTTTGTCATGTCAGTTTGCCTATGATAAGAAGCTACAAGCTTGAGTTACATCATAGGATATTCAGACGAGCTATTAGAAGTGGTAATTGGAAGGGCGATTACCCCTGCATTGCTTAGGGAGGATACCTCCCTTGTAGGCAGCCAACACTGACAGGGTGTTAGGATTTGTTCTAGGTATATTGGGTGATCTAAATAATCTCTAATTCCCTTCCACCGCCCTTTGGGTTTATTATATTTTATTACAATTATGGTTTGCAAGGAAGAAAATTTAACAAAGAAAACAGAGAGAGAAGAACCCCAAACCCACTATCATACACAGGTCTCAAAGAAGATTACAATAGGGAGGAGTTAAAAGAGGAGAAGGAGTCAAGTGATATAGGAATAGAAGTCTTTCAAAAAATGAAAATTAATCATAACAAAACGTAGTGATAGATCTTAGAGAAAGAGAACTTTTTATCTATTTACAAAATCTCTATGTAAGTTGATGGTGTGCACCATCATTTCTTCAAGTATTTCACTCACAGTCCCAAATCACAATTCCAAGCACCTACATGTGTCTCCCTGGCAAGGATCGCTTCTGTGCAACATAGGTAGCAAAGGACACTATCTGTCACACATTTGTAATTTCGCTGAAGTTCTTCTTGTTTGACAACAAAGAACCTGTTTTTTGACAGATCTTTGATACCCTTTAGGAATCAATGTTTGCTATAGGGCAGTCCTTTGTTTTGGACTCCTGCGTACTTCAGCCTTCATAAATCTTACGTAAAGTTGCTGGTTTTTCTTGTTTGCTTGAAATGTATGTCTGTTTTTCCAGCAGGCCAATTGGGAAAGAAATGCTATACGCTTCAGCCTTGCTGCCATCGTCCTGTTGTGAGGATGCAGCATCTTCTGCTGACAAGTCTTGTCCTGTGGTCTCAGAGTGTGGCCTTGTGAGCTTGAGTGCAGGCCTTTGGGGCTTCACCTAAAGATCACATTACTCAGTTTTACTACTGAGAACAATGTTCTGGGAACAGTGTCAAGGGAATGGTGTTCTTCATTATAAGTACAGGTTATTCTTTTACCCCTTGTTCTGCTGTCTTGTCTGGTGCTTTCACACACGTTTCCATTCATATTGGGTTCATAACACTCTTGATATTTTTTTTTTGTTACAAATCTCTACAACTTTAGCAGCCAGCTCCCTCATTTTATCTGTGCACTGGGTCATTAAACAGTTTATCTGCCTGAGTCCATAAATATCCTCAATCTGCTGCTGCTGTTTGCCCATAATATGTGTCAAAACTATTTATGAAATTCATGTTTATTTTACAAATTAACAAATTATTTCATTTGAAGCACAGTAATGTGTATATAGTGCCTCCTTTTTTGCCTGACACTGAACATCCCTGACTGCTGCTAATGGTTTTGGCCTGCCAAGTGCAAGGCTCTGCATGTTGCTTATCAGTAGAAGAGAAATCAACAATATGAAATTGTGGCCTAACCAGAACAGAGCTTGCTTTATTTGTACCTAGTCTAAAGAAATTTATACCTCGTTCTATCTAAAGCAGTAGATTTAGTTATAGATTCATACAGCTGCTAGTCTGCTATGTCTTCTGAAACTTCTCCTGTGACATAGCCTGATATAACCCCGCGTAACTCAGAATTAGCATCCCCAAGTAGTATTGGCATACACTTTTGGCAGCTGGTGGGAACAGGGCCATCTACTGCCATTATTACAGCAGTGTTAACACCATGCAATACAGAAGCAAGTAATAATCAGCGGAGAAAATCATCGTCAGAGGTGCAATAAGAACTCGTCTTAAATTACCCTTCTTACTCTAACAATGATGTTGAAATGTGTCCGTGGTGAACTCAGTAAAATCATCCGCTATTTGTACTGTAGACAGATTTCCAGACAGTTATCTATGATTATTACAGATGAAATAGCTTCTGCAGATGCTGTTATGCTATGACTGCTTGCAGTTTCTAATCACTGTATTTTTTACTTATTTTACAGTTATGTTGAATTGGAATTCCTGTTCCTTGCGGAGCAAGACTTACAGGTATAGAGCAGACCGTAGTTTCACTTTACATGAAATGAATCCCTTACACATGCATGTTGCTCATCTTCCTTTCAATGTAAACACCCTCCCTCTGTCTAGGCCTCAAGCTGGATGGGAAACAAGTACAGTAAAGTGTTGTTGTTTGGACTAGTTCCTATTTCCAATCTCACTGCTGGCTGATGACCCGCAGAGCAAGCCCTAGATAGAAAGCACATGCGCAGCCTGAACGTAATTTTTTGAGGTCAGATAAATAGTCCTCTTAATAATTTCCCTGTGAGCATGTGAATCACAGAAGACTGTACAAAAGATCAGGCAGAGATCAGGGTGTCCTGATACCACCTTTGTTGTTCACGCTATTAGGAAATCTACTTCCCACTCTCCATTGCTTGCGCAACGGCCACTAGTCAGAAAGTTCTTGTTGGTCTCGTGCCCCCGTGTTTAGTTGACTGTCTTCTCAGACCCAGAGATATTTTGTGTCACATTTCCTTAGGGTCACTTGCCTCAACACAGCTGCTGAGAATATTACAGAGCTCAGGTCTGCACGTACAATCTTCCTGTTTCACTACAATGGAAATTTTTGAAAGATGGTTCTCACACTCTGAGTTAGCAAATAGTCATTTTGGACTACCCATACCAGTGCATGAGACACATTTCACTCGTAGTTGCTGCTAGGAAGGCAAGTCATTGAATACGTATTTGTAGATATATATAGCCATACAGCCTTTGTGATAAATTATGATCTTTCATTAATCCTCCCCAAAAGTAGTGCCATGCTCATAATGGAGTAAAGAATTATTTTATTCTGTTAATGAAGACACAAGAACATTCAAAATATCTGTAATATGAAATGATTTTATAGATAGAAAACAAACAAACACCTTAAGTAAGGCAATTTTGGTTGAATAAGCCCTGATTTGTAGTGATGACTGTGGTGATGTAAGGTGCCTGCTGAAGAAAAACAGGTAGCTAAGGTGATTATGGCCAAGAGGTGACTAAAGTGACATTAAGGATTCACGTGGTCTGGATTCTCCTGTCCTGTTTCTTGGAAAAGAGTTGGACACAGAAACCTCTACTTTGTAGACAGATATTATCTAGTCATCTTATTGTCTTCCATCTTATGATACAGTTTTCTTACACTTCCCCTTGCAAGTATTTTATCATTTTTCAAAAAAAACTTCTGAAAACACTTCTGGCAGTTCTGGTAACGTGGGACAAAACCCTCAGTCAGTTCAACCATGTAACCTCAAATTATATTCCCAGACCCAGTCCAGGTGTGGTCTAGAGCTGCTCTTTGAAATGTTCTACCCTTCAGTACTACACAGTGGTCTGCTTTCAACTATTTGGGCTAGAACTGGCATGTATTGTATAGCATCTGTTGTATACCATGTCTTAAAACAAGTTAGGAGATTCACAATAGCTTGTTCTAAGTGATCTGAAACAAACATCTCTGTTCAAACACAAGATGGAGCTTTTCCTGGGAAGTCTAAGGCAAGTCAGACATCATTCTGTACCTTGTCTCTAAGGAAAGGACTCCTGGAAAACATTAGTAACTGTTGACAATACAGCACTTGCAAGGACCTGCCCAGTGAATGGTGCCAATTGAGTCATTTACCTGTTATGGTATTTGAAGTGCATTACATCTCCTTTAGCTGTCACTGTGAAAACTACCTAAAATATATATCTTTGATATGAAAATAAGTATTTTTCTGAGGCTGGATTAATTGTGCTCAGGCAGACAGTGTGAAGACAGCTGCAAGGGGATGCTGTTCTGGAGCCAGAGCTCCTCCTGGTGCTGACCATGGCCATACTGATCACAAGAACTAGCATCCAACTGTTCCACCAGCCATTTTTGTTTTCGGGTTAAGCTGCCCATGTTAATGTCATTGCAGACTAATTTTCCTGCTGTCTGTCTTCTCATTTTCCCCAACCAGCTACTCCATTAGCTCAAGCCAAGAATTTCTTGTCTTCCTTGGTGTGTTTCTTAGAGCTCAGAAGGAATGACACTTATTGCTCTGATAGCAAGCACTGTTTATAGGGAGGAGGAACTTTCCCCTGTATCACTCTTTTCCACAGCACCATACAAAGATGGAAGATGCCTGAGTACTGGTACATTTTATTTTGGTACCAGTGTTGAATGCTTCAAAATGTGTATGAAAAGCAGTTGTTTTAAAATGATAGCAGGATCATTACTAACAGTTACACACCAAGAACTTACAGGAAGGTGCAGCTGGAGTAGGCAAACTAACTTGCCTTAGAAGACTTAATCAGCTCCTGTCTGTGCAATATAAAGTTTTAAAATATGAGACTGCTATTGCTTTTGTATTTTATTTATTGAAAGAACATAATGTTTTACGTTCTGAGAATCCACCAACCTCAGTACAAAAGGACTAGAGGAGAATGTTGTTGTAGATATCTACATAACATGATGGATGCTTCTATTGGTGATACCTGATAATG
Organism: Pampusana beccarii; assembly: GCA_013399365.1. Taxonomy (NCBI): domain Eukaryota; kingdom Metazoa; phylum Chordata; class Aves; order Columbiformes; family Columbidae; genus Pampusana; species Pampusana beccarii. The sequence goes on along the minus strand of VWYH01000775.1, from coordinate 187,795 downwards.
AAACACAGAATGTTTTGATAATGGAACTATCCTGCCAGTATTAGAAGCTTTGTAAATTTACATGGGAAAAGCTGAAATGCGTATTTGCAGGAGAGAAAGCTTTCTCAACAAGAAAGTTGTTTTCTACTGCTCAAAGCGTGTCCAGAAACTGTGGTAATGTCATGGGAATATTATCTATTATTGGGTTCCTCCAGACATAATAAAATGTGTTAGTACATTAAGTAACTACATCATCCCATACATTCCCCATCTTCTTTTACTTCAATTAATAACTCTCTTTTTAGCTTTGGAAATTTTCTCAGAAAATTTGATCCTCAGGGGTGTCAGGAAACTTCATCTCCTCCCAGCTTCAGTGGGAATGTACTTAACAGTGTTAGCACTGGTTCTTAAGGAAGTAAGTTAAGATTTTCAAAATATGGAGCCTAAAGTTAGCATTTTGCATTTTGAAAATGCTGAAACAAATGTCATAGGAATCAGAAAGATAAATTTGTCATGCATAAGACTTTTCACAATTCTATCATTATTTTAATCTCAACCAATATGAGATACTAAGGACTCTCAAAATGCCTGGGAAAAAAAAAAGATTTTCCAACTTCTTCCTCTGTGTTTTGCTACTGAAAAGAGGGAGGAAAGAAAAGAAGGAGAAAACGACAGAAATGAGAAAAAAGGCTGTCTTTTTCCTAAGTCAAGAGTAAAAACACTACAGAAATACTTGGAACTTTTTTTTTTTTAAAATGAGTGAGACAAAAGCTTCTCAACGCAAAATTCCAAACAACTCTACTAGTCATGGATTTGCTATCAGCTGGTATTGAACCAGTTTAATTAAACACTAGTTACCTGGGCTGAATGGTGAGGATTAAGCAGCATACGAAGCAGCATACAAATCTGAGAAACATGGCTGCTCCACAATGGACCCGCTTGTCTTCGTAACTCCTGAAAGTGACCAGTTTCTTCTCTCTTTTTTCCTTGGATCTTACCTTTTGAGTTACTTTAGCCAAATCCCAGCTCAAATGAAGCCACCTTGTCTTACGAGAGGGTCCGCTCAATGAAGGTAAGAAGGATGTTCAGCTGTATTTTTCCTCAAAGACACAAATGTTCCTGGAGACATACTCTAAAGCATGTCTCCTTTCTCTTCCCCTCTTTTTTTCTCACAGTTTCTTTCTCTGCTCTGTGGAGCAACACAAATCAGAATATCATTAGCTACTTTTTCCAACAACGTAATATGGCTATAGCAACAGATGAAGTGAGCTTGGATTTTATTTATTCTAAATAAGAGTTCACATACACATCAGCTCGTTGGGACACAATACAATGTATGAAATGTGTATCGGACATATTGCATTCCACTTTCATGAACTCATACTTCCATCTAGGATTTTTCTGAAGAGGGAAATGGGAGTTCTACCTCCTGAAGATATCATTTCCTCTGTTCAGACATATCATGTCATATGTATATGATACTTATCACTAGTGGCTGTTACCTTATATTTCAAATCTAAAAGCAATCAAATTTGACTTCTCGCAGACATGCCTTAGCCACATCTAGCAGGTAGTTGCTGCAAGGTGGTGCACCGAATCTGTCTCACAGTAGATAAAAATCCATCCTTTAGTTTGAAACATATGCTGGATGATGATACATCTTGCAGACCAGATTTGGATCTGAGTTGTATGGATGGGTTCATGTTTAATTGCAGTTAGAATGATAAGCAATAGATTACTTAACACATAACCCATGTGCTCGCACATATACTAGCTTGTTCTTCCTATTGCTGAGATAACTGAGAGGAAAGTTAAATTAGTTAATCAGAACAGCTAAATGCAGAATCATGTGCAGTCAATTTACAACCCAATTCACAAACTGGAAATTTGGCTGGAGTGATTCTAGTCACATCTGTTCGATTATCTCCAGATTGCCTCAGTATGTCAGTATTTCATAGACAAAGTTGCAAAAGAAACCATTCGTCCACTTGAAATGAGATAGTGCTCCCTATCAAACCCTTGACTGCTACACGGACAAGATGTAAAACAGGCAGTGTACACCGATGAAGGCCTGTTTAATTATTTTTTATATTTCATAGAATATTTGCCTTATTACAGCAAATGTGATGTAAACCTCCCTGAAGTCATATTAATAAATCTTATATTGTCTGCCAAGAGTCTGCCTTGAAGCAAAATACACTTTACGGTGGTGTTTTTCTACTACTGTTCTACAGGAACTGCTATTTTCACCCCTATTTTCTATCATTTTGTACGATAGGGTATTACCTTGTTGCTGTTTTGGAAATGGACCAAGTTGTGTTATAACAATTTATCCCATCTTTTTCTTTGAACCTTTTGCCCATGCTATCAGACCACAGATACAGACTCATAATGAAGTACCTTAGATATATCCTACCAAGGACCTTCAGAAGGTGTTTCAGGAGTCTATGGGGGCACCATTCCTTGTAACGTAATGATTCTGCAGTTTGCCGATTGCTGGAAAATTTGGGATGTTTTTATTTGTTTTTATTAATGAGCTTTAGTGTCTTCTAAGACATTGCCTTCCACTGCTGTGCCATGGACATGTCATACTGTAAATAGTAGAGTTATTTTAAATTAATCTTAATCCTTTTGACTAACTTCTATTCCAGATTTTAATCCATATAAGCATGGGATTTAATAAAGTTCTATGTGCTTTAAGACAGACTTTAGATTTACCATTTCCTGATCTCCAGCAAGGAGATCATATATATACACACACATATATATACACATACATATATATATATGTGTATATAACTGAAATACATATATATACATGTATATTAACTGAAATACAACATAAAGCGTGACCACAATGATTTTAAATATATTTGGGGGGTGCCTTTTTTATGAAAGTGAATTTTAATAGAAGGTCTGGTCTTTTTTGTTCCCAGAAACCTGAACACAGACTTTGTTAAAAAGCTTCTAGCTTTGTGACATGCAACTTCAGAGCCTGGAGTATGAGGATTTAGATAAAAGGCAGATGTGGGACCTTCTACAGTTGAATATTTTTTGAAAAGTAAGGTGACTGCTGTACCTATCGTGCCTGAAAAAGAAGATACGGGTCTTCTTAAGGATCGAATGCATCCCCTTATGGCAGTGGCTTTTTGAAGAATGTATTATATATGATGCATATAATGACCAAAAAAAATGCTTTATTTTGGATACAACGATGTCAGATTTCAAGGTTAGTATAGACAAATGAATTTCATCTTTTTCTGTAAAAGAGATTTCTTACAGTTTTGATGAATCATCTTTGCTTATGCTATACATTTATCCCAACGTAGAACATAGCAATGCTCAAGTATGACAACTTCTGGAATTACAGTGAGACATAGTAAGGGATGTGGGAGGAGGAATGTATGGGTTATACCAGGTCTAATAAAATGGTGGGGATGACATCAACAAGATGTTTGTCATGATTGGTACCCTTTTATCATATTCTCTTGCTGTACACAATAATGTAAAGTACATACATGCAAAAATACCTCAGGCTGAAAATTTGATACATCAAAGAAAAAGAAAAGAAAAAGATGTAGGGTAACATTTTCAAAAATGCTCCAGTGATTTAGATTCATTTCCAGATGTAGCATAGGCTGCATAGCAGCAGGAGTCCACTAATTCTTACCCGAGTGAGAAGTACTGAAGCCTGTAACAATCATATAGATTCTCTCCTTCTCTACGGGATGAGATAGTCATATCCAGAGGGGAAAGAGGTCTCACTGCCTTATATTCTGGCTTTAGGATGAAAAGAATTATCGTCTGAAAATGTATTTTTCTCTCCAAATGCTATACAGGCAGTCTAGGCAACTAGCGGTGACATAAGCAATCAAATACCTGTCATCCTATCCTGGGTGAGGCAAGTTCTGTGTTCAGTATCTTAACTCCCATTTCAGGCATTCACACTGAAATTAGACCACTAAGTATCTTTTTGTTTCTGACTACTATGTATCTAAAAGCCAAAATTTTGTAAATGGGACCAGTCAATGTAGCTGCCATGTTGAGTTCAATGGGAGAAAAACAACATGTTCCTGGTTTAGTCCTGTCTTGTTTGCTGAGGGGCTAAAATCCAACTGGTAGGTTTGCTAGTTTAGAAGTAAGTGAAGATTTTCTGGGCAACACTCAAGAATAGTCTGAATTGTCCAATATCAGCCTGGGGGACACAAATTCAATACAATACAGGTAAAACCAAAAAGGCAACCGTTTCTTCCAGCTTCGCACACAGACACACACACACCAAATCCACAATGTCATTGCGTTTATACTACAAGTGGGCCTAAGGGTTTGGTAGAATTTAAATTATAGTGTAAAAAGTCTACTTGATATTTAGGATCAAACTCCTGTATGCTTAGAGGATGTGCAAATCTTACATTGTTCTTGACAGCCTCAAAAAGCCCTCCAATATTAAAAACAGCTCTCAGGTTTTGTGGGGTTTTTGAAAGTATATTTTGAGAGTATAATCCAAACCATATGTATTTTGTTGCCACTGTGACTGATTTAAAAACGAACAAAACAGCAAACCTGGAGATCTGAAGTTATATTGTGCACAGCATCTAAGATGCAACTCTGCACGCAGGTTTGGCCTAGATTAAGAGCTACCAAGACAATCTGCAGCATTGCATTTGGTACCTCTGACGCCACTGCTGTGCTTATGCGCAGTTGTCAATCAAAGATCAGAAGGTTTGTAAATCCGTGTTCAAGTCCTGTGGCTTTATACGTCTTTCACAGTGATAAACTCTGAGGTGTGAGATTTTCTTGTAGCTCTTCATATAGAGGTCTTCTCTACTGAGGTTGCTCTGTTAAACTTCTGCTGTATATATTTTCCACAACAGTTTTCCCCATAGAAACCAGGAATAATAACTTTCAAAAAAGCTGTGGAAAATATTTCAAATAATACTGCTTCCCCCTCCAAGCTTAATCACAGTAAATATTTAAAAGGGACAGAGGAGTTATTCAAAGACCAGGCTGCATTTTCCATTACATTAAGAAAAATTAAAATAGAAAATTGAGTCTTCGCTACTTTATTAACATTCACTTGGTAGATCCATGGTTTTTTTTAGATAAAATGAGCAATATGTAATTAAAACAAGTGCACTAAACCTTTCTTTTTTTAATCAGGGTTGTAAGCTTAAATAAAATTTATCTTGAAGCTGTGTCAAGCTGATCTTTTAAATGATGACACAAGTGCTGACACAGCACTATGGGGATTCTGTCACTGTGACATATTTAGAAGTAAAATAAAGACGTGATAGACCGTAACATATCATTTACTCTGAACTTTTTATAAATGTTGCTATATTAGCATAAGGCTCTGGTATAAATGCTATATGTAGGTTTAAAATAAGTCAAGGAATTTATCCCCACTTGCTCAGCAAAATATCCACGAGAGGCTCTCTCCAGAACAGCTACTATAGTGTCAACAGTTAAAAAAAAGCCAACTTGCACGTATGGGTGAAACAATGGTGATTTCAGCTCTTCACTTAAGAAATGGGAGAGAATAGGAGCCTACATGCAGCCACCTGAGTTTGGCTAATGAGTGGTAGCTCGTTACGGCCCAGTGACTTGATTGCTAGCGTTGGTGTGTCATGAAGCACACATAGAGGGAGACGTATGGACTGGTGTGCAATATGGAAAATGGCAGAGCAAGCTGTTGTTGGCTGAAACCAGAACAGTTTGTTATGTGAACACTGCCCAGAGGACAGATACCCTTCCTTTCCTGTTTAGCGAGTTAAATAAACCGAGGCAATTCAAGTGGAGAGTGCTCAGCCAGGAGCTATGGCAAGTTAATCCATCCCCACAGCAGCTGCCGGGTCATTTTCCTCACATTGGTGAGTCCTATTTTATTAAAACATTTCTTCCACTCCCGTTATTCCTCCACCAGTTCGGTTCCTTTGGGTTTAAGCCGGACTCACAGCTGGAATCCCACCCATACCGGGCCGCGGGTTCCACCTGCCTCGGACCGAGAACCAGTTTTCGCTAAGATCCGCTTAGAATTTTTTGCATTCCTCCCCCCAACCCCCGCCCCCAAAGCCATGAGGTAAAGCAGCTTCTGTCTTTAAGCTGCGCATCCGCCGTGCTCACCTACACCCGCTCCCCCATCCCCGGGGGCAGGCGGGGGGGTACCCCGGGCCGCGGGGCCTACATCCCGGCAGAGAGCCCCCCGCTGCCGTGGGCGCTC
>VWYH01000775.1:92259-181431 GCA_013399365.1 Pampusana beccarii | reverse complement strand
CTGGAACACAGGAGGTTCCACTTAAATTTGAGAAGGAACTTCTTCTCAGTGAGGGTGACAGAGCACTGGAACAGGCTGCCCAGGGAGGTTGTGGAGTCTCCTTCTCCGGAGACATTCAAAACCCACCTGGACACCTTCCTGTGTAACCTCATCTAGGTGTTCCTGCTCCAGCAGGGGGATTGGACCAGATGATCTTTTGAGGTCCCTTCCAATCCCTGACATTCTGTGATTCCGTGATATATAGTACCTGGGGATACCTGAGAATAATCGGGCTGTGAGTTGTTGCATTCTCTTACAGGTCCAAACATACCCTGGAACATTCTGTTATTGCTTTTTTTGCCTTTTCTTTTTTCTATACCCCCTTGGTAAATTGAAAAGCCCAGATTTTAAAAAAAAATAATAATAATCTCAGAGCAAAATGTGTTCTGACGTTTTAGAGCGTTTTATTTTTTCTTAATCCTTTTAAACCTGCGTTTCGAAACATTTCTGCTTGTCATGTAGAGGAATGAAAGCACTTCCTTCAGAAACAGCACAATGAAACATGCTGGTTGCTTCCATATTTGTTTTACCTTCTTTTATTTTTTCCTTCCTGTTTAAACAATTTGGTAGAAATTACAGAACTGAATGACAATGAACCGAATTTTCATGTTTTGGTCAAGAAAATGATGACCGTAAATATTAATACAACTCATTTCTGGAATTATACGTATTTTCAGAAACACCACATGACAGTGCTATTTCAGGTGATGATTAAATGGGTTAAAGAGTTTATCTTCTTTAATGAAACATATATATACAGCAGAACTCAGAAGCTTTCGGTCCACAATATTTTTTTTTCTTTTGAAAGCATTGAACCTTAATATGTGAAAGGAAAGGGAAAAAGGCAAAAAAAATTAAACGCAAGTAAAACATTTCAAGTGCCCCAGAGGACTGTTGACTCCTCACAGTCATAAGGTAAGAAACATCAGAGTAAAAGGAGCAAGCTGGGTTTGCCAAGATTTTGATGAGTCCAGCCAGTGTTTGGCCTTAGCCACCCCAATATTATACATTCTCAGCTCAGAGCTCACTGTAATCCCTTTCACGGCATGAAAACATTTTTGACTGCAATCCATTGGAAACCATTTGCTCTCTAGTGATCAAGATGCAACCCCTGGATTCTGCAGGGTCTGAGCAAATTCTGTCCCAGGGGCCTCCAGCTCAGGTACCTCATGACTGAACAGCCATTCTCAAAAGCACCCTGTGCTACCACGTGTCCTGTGACGCACCACCAAGTCCTGTATACTTGCTATTTGTGGCCTTGAATTGGAGGGCTCAAGTGAAACTATCATGATGGAAAATTTGAACCTTTGTATATCTTGGTCCAATAGCACTGAAAGAAAATTAGCAAACAAACCAGCCAACTGCATGTAGGCTCTCTCGGGACTTTGTTCTAAATAAACATATGCAATGTATTTTGCAGGCAAAAAATATGTTCCCTGTTAAATAAGGGCTATTGTACTGAAAACAGTATTCCTGGTATGAACATCAAATTCATTTTGAATTTTATTTCAAAAGAAACAGATCTGTGTGATCAAAAAGTGGGATTTGTTCTGTATTTTAAGCAGAGGAGTCTGAAGGGATCTAGGGTAAAGTAAAATAACTGAAGGACTTGTCTTTTCTGCTAAAGATGATGGAAGATGTACAAAATTATCTAAGATTAATTCAAAAGAATTCAAAAGCTGAAGCTCCCCAAGCCTGCCAAAAGTTAGACTACCTTGTCTAAATCAATTACTCCAGGAAAACCATCTGATAATAGTCTGTGTGCTGTAGCGCAGCCTCTTGGAATCTTACTACTCCAGTGAGGGAAAAATGAAAATAAAAGCAAGCAAAAGAAATCCCAGGGGACTGTAGCTTCAGGAGGCAAAAAATTGGTGTTTTTTGCTTGCCTGTCTCTTCCCAGTTTCCTGCCCCCTTCAGCATACGAGGAAGACAAGAAGAGTTTGTGCACTTTGGAAACTCGATAGGAGGCAGCAGCTGATCTTCCCATCACCAGCCTAAAAATAATCCACTCCAGGGCTTGGAGCAGCTTCGCTAAGTGGAGGAAAATCCTGCCATCGGGATGATATTGATCACATAGCACAACCGAGTGACAGTTTGGGTTGGTATTTTGTTTTTGTGTTTACAAAGGTAAGCTACTGAGTTTGATCTAACATTCAGCAACCAAACGGAGCATGCGATGACCCTCCCCCATTATCTCCCACTAACCACCTCCTCCTCCTTCCCTTTATATCTGTGGGACAGGGCTGCTCCTTGCTCTTTCCTGGGATTACAACTCCAATCTCTTTTCCTTTTCCATTCGCAGGCATTCTCAGCCTTTACCGTCCCCTTCTGCTGATGTTTTCTTTGCTGCTGTTCACAGGGTTGCGTTTCTTTTTTTAAACTGTCCTGCACTGGCATGTGAAGTCAAAGGTTTTACAGCAGGCAGCATTGCACGCTGACGTTGGGAATCGCATTGTGTTAGGAAGCTTACCAAAAAAGCAAAAGGTGATGTGTTAGATGTGTGCGAGACCACTGCAGATGTTTGTGTGAAATGCTTTTCAGTGCCAGTAGCCTCTTTAGCACATCTGCTGTTGTGATTTTTTCTGTGTTTGGAGCATTATCCGAAAACATACACAAGTCAATGAGATTCTTTGCACTGGTTTCAGTAGTGTTTGGATCAGGCTGCTGGTATATGCCAGATAGTGATGTGAACGCTGACAGATATCAGAGGTAATTCATCACCTTAAGGACCAAGGTAACTGGGACAGTGCTTAGCAGGAAAGCAGAGTCTGCATAGGATAGATGGTCACAGCAGAAATAGGAGTAAAAAGGAAAATTTTATTTTGTACAGGATCATTTTTGATAAAATAGGCTTTAAAGGGGAAGCACTTTTTGCCATTACCTTAGCAGAACTCTTTGCAAATAGCGTGGACTACAGGTCATATGTGTTGTGTTAGGTCCAGTGCTTTTAAGAATGTAAGAAGAACAAACTTGTAGGTTTATACCTAGGACGGAATAAGATTCAGAACACTAACCTGAAATTTGTGGCAAAACTCAGAGTTAGGCCTTCCGTTGTGCTTATCCAAACCTATAAATTAATAAATTGTCCTTAGTTAAATTTTTTCTCTGCAAAATTCAAGAAGGAAAGACAAATTCTTGCTTTTGTAATGGCTTAATTATTCAGAAGAACTAACTGCTTTTGTAAAATGCTGACTACTTTCTCTATCCTGCATCTGTATGCATATACACATCCGTAGATGTGTATATATACATGTATATATGCACATATGGGCGTATAATGCACATTATATGTAAGACAAAAAAAAAATCTGAACCAATACCCAAGTATGCTTTATAAACTGATATATTTTAATTAGGAAGTGTAGGTATTGATTTTTTTTTTTTAATATAGGCAATAGAACTGCTGAAATAAATGTTTTTCAGAATATTATTTCCCCCAAACAAGGTCCACTTGAGGAGTGTATTTATACTCATTTCTTTGTAGTCATAAGCATCTTGCAGAGCATGCTGAACAGAGTAATAATCCAGGTAAGATAAAACTCTTGAGTATGAAGACTTCTAAATCTACTTTGAAAGACCTTAAAGTAATTAAAATGTTTTAAACTAGAATCCTTACAGTTTTGCACTTGGTGAGGATGTTCTCATCATTTTAATGGAAATCTAAATTATCTAGTCTTTTCCCATTGTCTTCATCATAATTGGTTATGGAAACTATATCTCAGGAACTGGCTTGGTGCCCTGAGAATCCCCATTTATGCTTGATAAAATGAGATTTTTAAGTGTTTAGGTTGAATGCTGCATTGTATTGATTTCTGTTTATTATATGATGACAATGTCGGTACACCTTAACACAAAACCAGAAAGTCTCAACTTTGTCAGTGCTGGGGATTTTAGGATGAAAATTTAAATGCTTAAAGGACGTAAGTTTTTTTAGCTATTTCATTATAAGATGAACTGCTGTTCAGATAGTTCACATGCTCATTAAAGTAAACCAACAGGGAATCAGATTCCCAAATGATGTAAAGGGGAGCTGAAACTTGCCTTCCAGTGGCACCATCATGGGCCCATCCTCCTGATTGCTCTTTCCATTCCCCTCCTCTCCGAAGTTTTTCTTGTGACTTTAGCTTGTAGCTGACTACTCAGCAGAGTCCATTTTCAAAGGGGGAAAGAAAAAATGTCTGAAAATTTCTGACCTGTTCTAGAGTTTGTAAAGACCAAAATTAAAGTGATTGATTTGTCAATAACTTTGAAGGATAAAGGCCTTCCTGCCTGGAAGTGTTAAAATGAAAAATTACCTGGTATTTTTTACCCCTATTGGGGTGCTGAATGTATCTGGTACCCTCAGATAGCATGTGCTTGTTATTGGAAGATCACTGCATTGTTATCACTTGTTATCACATCACTGCATTTCCTCTGGCTGAAATGATAGGTTACACCTGGTATGCTTGTCAACATTATTATAAAGCGTAACAATAACTTAGCAAGTAAGTAGGAAAGCAAATATATTATGATGTACTCACCTTGGTGTAATCACCCCGGCATAGCTTGGTGGCCTACTATATTCAGCAGAAAGGGAAATTATCTCTGGGAAAGCCATTTTGTGTAACTACTGTGAATAATGTTGTCATCTTAAATGAGTATATAAGGATCTCAACAGTTATTCTGAAAGGCTGCCACTACCTGATGAGAAATCGTGTTCACTAACTTCAGATTACCAATGAATTTCCAAACAACTTGCTACCCTTTCATCTGTTCTCTCCTGAATATTCACGTTTGGGTTATGCATCTTATCATTTTAATATGATGGTTGGGCTGTTCTCGATTTTGCAGACATTGCTCTTTGCCAGACAAAGCCATCTGCCTGCAAATAAGCCTTCAGCTTCAAAGATTCCAGACTGAATATAGAGTAACAGTCTTGGCAATCCATATGAGAAGAGGCATTTGCTTTCCAGTGTATATCCCTTCCATAGAGATAAAGATTTGCTAAGAAACTAGGGAGCATTTCTCAGCTGTTATGCCCTATGGCTCATGGGTCCTTGAGCAGGTCCTGAATGAGCTAACTTTGCAATTGAAGTATGGCAGCTGCTCAGCACCGACCTCACACGTGCTGTGAGCAGGTCTTATTGTGGGAACCGCACCCGTGGTGAAATAAGACCATTAATTCTGAGGCTGAAACTAATATTTATGTGGCTCTCCACTAGACTGTGTGGCCTACAGTGAAGCAGGCAGCTGCCTAGAGCAGCAGACTGCTGGGATGATAGAAGCGCCTGTCTTTGCTGTTTAATTCACCCATGTGAATTAATCCAGGAAGCGCAGCTTTGTGCTGCTGCCGGTGTTACCAAGGAAGGGGTCTTGGCAGGTGTAGGATGGCAACCGCTGCTAGGGATTGTGATAACCTTCTGAGTTGCAGCAATCACTGCTTTTATCTCTTCCATCCCGTAACAACAGAAGTCTCTTGAATTCTCCTTGTGTGGCTCTGCAGCACAGTTTTTCCTCTTTGATCCCTCCCTGCATGCTTACTGTGGCCTAAAAAGTCTGTCTTCTCATCTTTGGTAAGGAGAAAATCACCTTTGGCTACACTGCAGGAAACCTTGAGTCAGCTCTGTACTCTGACTTGCTTATCGTTACTGGAACAATCTTAATCATGGCTATTCATTGCAGGGTTAGACTGTTGTCCAGTGTGGTCAATATTTTGTCTTTGTCAATGATCAATAATTGGTGCTTTGGAAATATATAAAAAGTCTTTGGTGTATTTAATTACGTACTAGCACAATGCTTAGCACCGGGTGAAACAAACAGCAGTTCCTCGTATAGGCAAGATGCCTCTATGCACCTTTGCACATCTAGTTCTGACTGAAGCCCAGCATTGCCTTACCAGAACAGTTAAAGCAAATGGAAGAATAGTTTAATTACTACTAAGGGATCCAGATTTCATAAGTGATTAGTCATAAAAGTGTTCAATCTTCTTTTCTAAATCCAGCTGCAGTTTTTGGAGAGTTACAAGAGTAGCCACAACTGCAGTTCTTCATTTTTTTTCTATATTGGGTGTTCTTCCATTTCACATTTTCATTTCATGAAATGAAATTTTATGGTATTACAGAAGAGGAGTGAATAGTGCCTTTTAACTCTGCCTTTCTTTGGTTATTGACAGTCAAGGTCTTCCAAACTGTCTTCATTTCCAGGCTCAGATTTTTGAGTGAAAATTTTTGAAACTAGGTCTCATTAAAAGTCACAATAGCTGAAACCTTTTAAAACTCTTTACTTTTTTTAGAATTGTTAAAGATCTCTTTAACATTAACTCCCAGTACTGAAATATTGTTTGAAAATGCAACTCAGACTCTCAAATTAATCTGAATCTTCTGAACATGCTACTTGCACTGTTTGCAGCCCTAAGAATGTGTACGTTTGTAGCTATGCTGAACTTTGCAAACATCAGATCTAAGTATGGGCACAAAAAAAAAATTGCTGTTATTTTTCAATTTTTCCTCTGAAGAAGTCTGAAGGTTACACTGTTTCCTTGGATGAGCAATTGCATCTGGAAACCTGTCATGGTCCAGGTCCTATTAACTTTGGTGAAGCTGCACACGCATTGTAAAATGCCCCATACTGTCTAGAGAAATCAAGGACTTGTTCTTCTGCCTTAGGGGCTTTTCTTTCTGTCCTTTGGAAATGAAAACAGCTTCTTAAACCTTGAGGCCAATGAAAATGAGCTTCTGGAGGCATGCCCTGACACGACAGAAAGTAGTGGCTAATTTCAGCTTCAAACCAAATGGCAATCTCACTCGCATTGACTGTAGATGCAAAGTATCCTCCCTTACACGTCAGTAAAAATTCATCCGATGTATTTCTACTATCTGTGAAACTTGAGCGAAGAAGTAGAAACTGCATGACATGCTTCATGCCTGGGGTGATGGGCCTGTGTGTTAGTGCAACTCCAGAGCCCGCCGTGTATGCAAGTTTGCCGAAAATCAGAGCAAGGTCCAGTGCTTTGAGTCGCATGGGCAAAGCTGTGGAGGGTATGTCGGGTCTGCCTTCTGCATCAGGAATAGATGGGAAGGGAATGATGGAGTGGTTTCTTGCTCCCTGTGAGGCACACAGGAGATAAAATTATTTCTTGGAGCTACAATGTTAGAATGTATTTTCATATACCACTCTTGAAGATACAGAGAACTACTAGCAGCCTGTTTGTGTAAATACTAGAAAGTGTCTATGAAAGTTGATATCCATTAGCAGATGCAGAACAAGAGCCCTCCACTTCCAGTCACAGTTCATTTCTAGCGTAGTGGTGATGGACAAATGGGTGGAAGAAAGGAAGGAAGGCAGCAAGGAAGGATCACTGGACTGTTAATGCTTCTACAGTTCTTATCTCCTCTATTCCCTATCAGTGTCATACTGTACTAGATGTGTGTCCTGAAGTGGGTGCTGCTAAAAAGGGAAATTGGGAAAGTTGTACCTGGTGACTGTTGTATGAGGCCAAATAATAAGCTGCGTTGGGTCAACACAGCATCATGACACTGAGCAGAATGTGCTGGTTAATTATGAAGTGTTTTATGATCTAGAAACTTGGGAATTTATTGGCAATTACCCTACCACATTTAATTGGTAATGCAATCTTTTTGATTTTCTGTGGGTTTGGCTTTTTGGTTTTCTTTTTTTTTTTTTTCTTTTTTACAAGTTAGCCAACCTAGGCACTTAGATTTTCTTTCTAATTTATAAAAAGACAATCAAATTCTACCTCTTTTTTTGAACTGAACCTGTAACAAAAGCATTGTGAATAGACTGCTTATACCTACTATTGAAAACTACCATCAGTATGATGGGCACTGTCTTTGTACATCAGTGTTAACAATAGGACCAGATTCATTCCTCAGCCCTGCCAATGTGAAAAGGACAGTTGGTATCAAGAGCATGCTATCACAAAACAAGGTGCAGCACAGATTCTTGTGAAGATTCAGGTGTGATTCTTCAAAGATGCATCTTTCTCGAGAACTTTTAGGGACCATTGTTCATATAGGTGTAATATGAAACCTCTACAAACTGATGGTAGGCCCCAGATAGCAGATAGCACTCTTCATGCAGTTAATAGCTCTTTCTTCCACAGGAACATCTAATGCCTATATTCCATCTCCCTTCCAGAAAAATGGAAAAAAAACAACAATTCCCTTATTTCTCTTGGACATGGTTTTAGTCCTTTCTCCCAGATTTATTTTTGACTAGAAGCCAAAAGCTACACTGGAAGTCAATGATTCAGTGCTCATATGAACCCAGGATCTTCCTGCCTTTCAGTACCAATCCAAGCACTAGACCACAATAGTGTCTTACACTGTCTCAGAAAAGAGCTCTCTTTGTGGGAAAGGGAGGAAAATTCCCAGCAGAACTCCCTTTGACTTCTGACCTTTGATAAAAATGAGGAAACAACACTTCTGATTTTCAAGAGATTATCATTACCGTTACATTTCTCTTAAAGGAGACATGTCAAACTTTTAAAAATTAAAACTAAGCAAGCTCTGTGTAGTTTTTTTTAAAGTTCCATATTTGTTTTGCTAATAACTCCTCAGTCTATGAGAATTCATACTAACATAATGTGGGGGTTTTGTGTTATTAGTCATATACATTAATAAATATTTTAAATATAAAAATAAAATGATAGAATGATAGTGCTCATATCACTCTATTCATTATAGACAAATGGTCAAACTCTCCATCAAATTGTGTTCTACTGAAGATTGAGTGGGTTGCTCATCAGCTTTTGCACCACAGTAAGTACATGCATGCATTTCTGCAGTATGTTGTCCACCATATGACTCTGAGTTATGCTTAACTTCTGGCAAATCTCAGACCATAAATTGCTGATATGTTTAGAGAAGGGACTGTATTTATCACATTCTTTTCAATGAAACTCTTTTACAAATTTCACTGATGTATTTCAGTATGGATTATGCTTCTCAGATCCAGCTAAAGTTAGTTAAAAGCAATAGGGGGTTTTAGCAGAGGTTCAAAGTGCCTCTTTGAACTCTCTATCCTTTTGAAGATCTATATCTCTAAGGGAGTACTTGAGTAGTTTATGCTTACCTTGTTTAAACAACCGGGCTCATAGAATTAATCTGAACTATTTGAGGAAAGAAGGAAAGCGTTTTTCTCCCTATTCAACTAACATTTTTTAAACTGTGTTCATGCATTTTTGCATGTCTATGTTCTGATTCCACAAAACCAGTTAGTGACAATGTTCTTGCAGAAAAATGCATTCACCAAAGTATACGTATACTTTTCTGAATTAAAGATATTCTTTCTGTCAAAGTATGTATAATTTGGAAAAAAGGAGGTGAGCAAATGAATTTACAGTCTATTCTACAGCACTATGTTGCTGTGTATAAGTCTCAGGGAAATAAATCAGCAAGGAAACATTTTGATTGCAATCTTGTTTCATCTTCTGATCAAGGAGAATGAATAAATAAACCATGCACAGGTTGACAAAAGCCAGAAGCTGGCTATAATTCTGGGTCATACTATGGCCCACATTCTGCAAGCCTGAACACATGAGCTTCTCTTGGTGTACAAAGATAATCTCAGAAGAAATCATGGAAGTCAGAGAACTGCTTTGATGAGGCTAAGAACGTGCATAAAGATTTGCAGGATCAAGTGTAAATGCTGATTTACTGCCTATGCAATCTTCAATAGAACCTACTTTGATTAAGAGTCTGGCAATTATCTGTAATGACTGGTGTATGTGACCATTGTTCTATGGGACAATGAAGAAATACAAAGTATCAGTGAACACAAAGCTGCCAAATAAAAACTATCAAAGGTTCAGAGCTTGCACTGAGAATGTAGTGCAACAAGTCGTATGAAAGAAGATGTTGCACAGAGAGTGTCGGTTCATCAAAGAAGCGGTGACGCACAGGAGTCAGCTTATGTGTGTTTGAGGTTTTTTATGAGAAATTGAAATAATTTTTTTCAAAACTTTCTTGTTCTTTCTCTGTGTTCTCATAGAGCATTTGAAGCATAACACTTGTGTGTGCAGTGAACGCTATAAGACGTAGCACAGTGTTTTAAAAAATAGTACTTATAATAAATAGTAAATATAAAGAAATATAAACAATATTAACTAAATATGAATAATATTAATTCAATATAAGCACAGCCTGCATTCTAATATGCTTATACTTGACGAAGCCCAAAAGAATTTTCAAAATACAACTGAATTCTCTATGTGTTATTCAGTGTGTGCCTTCTGTATCGATTTTATTTATTTTGTGTTTAGCTAAAGGGGATGCTAGTAGTCTTGGTAGTCAACTATTCTCTCTTTTTTGTAGTTGTCAGACCTTCTGGATGCAATGAGGCTCGCATTTTGTGGTAACGACAATGCTTCAGCCTATAACATCAGTGCTGGTGTCTTAAGAAATGTCTGCTTTGTGGACGCCCTCAACTTGGTCCCCCATGTCTTCTTACTATTTATCACCTTCCCAATTTTGTTCATTGGTGAGTTATTCAATGGAGTTGTGCAATCCTACAAACATTTGAGCATGTATTTATACTCAGTCATGTTTATATGTGCTTGGAGGCCTGTGATGCAAACCAGTAGATGCTTTGTATTTATTAATTTTTAAAAAGGAGATACAGAATGTTTTGACCCAGAGGATGCGATGCCAACCCACTTGAAATGTTGGGAATTATAGATATAAATCTGAACTAAGCAGCATGAAAAAATGTACGAGAACCAAAGAAATCAGATTCAAATGCTTTGAAACTGCTCTCTGGAGAAGTTTTCTTCAGATTTGAAATTAGCAACTTGCAACCTTTGCTATTATTACATATTAGAAGACTTAGGGCAATGTGTCTGAATTCCCTTCAAGTTATCGGAATTTCAGAGAATATCCAGAATGTGCAGCTTGGATCTAAGCCTAGGAGAAGTGTAGGACACTTTTAAAACAGAATAATTACTTATTTTGGTAACATTTGTAAACAGAAGTAGAGCACAAGAGATAATCTTTCTTCTACAGGAATGAAAATAAGAAATGATAAATCTCTCTTGAAGAATTTAGGCCAGTGGAGTGGCTCTAACTCACACATTCTTTTAAAAAGCCATGTGTAAACTAGTACTGTAATGATAATTTTTCTCTATAGTTGTCTCTTTATCCCAGTTATTTGAAGTGATGAAATAAGTACATTTTAATACTTTTTCAGAGGTGTCAAACAGTGTCATTCTAACTGATCGTAGAATATAGACTTCAGTGACTGTCAAAAGGCAATAAGTATTCATAAAACTAAATATTCTTTCGACAACTGCATCAGAAATGGCATGTCAGCTCTTCCATGTTACCTTCCTGGTGTTGCGTGTATACACAGTAGTACATTTCTTCCATGAGGAAGATTTGAATTTGAGATGTTAGTTGAACTAGAGATTTCAGGATTTCCATTATGCAGAAAGAGTCTGAAGTGATTGAATAATAGGCTACAGGAACCTGTGGGCTATGACACTCAGTACCTATCAATCAAAGCTATAAAAAGATCCAGTGGCTGAAAACTAATTAAATAATTAAGCAAGGGAATAACAAACAGGTTCTAACAAAAGAATAACTAAAGATTGGGAAAAACTCGAGGGTTATGGAGAACTCTATCCGACAGTGCTGTATCTTTATGTCAGTGCTGATTCTTTCTTCAAGACGAGATACAGGTCATCCTTGAATTACAGGGCTTTCTGCAGAAGTGCTTCGTGGAAACTCAGTGCAAGATCTGATGGCAGAGATTATCTTTTACAACATTCTGTGTTATGCATGAAGTGGTAGCAGGCTGCCTTAATATTTTTGCAGGTATTAACCAATTAATTTTGAAATAGCATGGCAATCACTGAAAAATCCCTCTATTTTTAACAATCTTATGGAAAAATGTAATAGCTTAAATTGTATGGTATGTCTGTATGTATGTAATTCTTTGTTTTCTGTTTTGTACCTTGAGTATCAGGACAAAAAGCTGTTGAACAGAGCATTAAAAACCAACTGGAGTCCGCAGTATTGACTGCCTCCAAAACCAAAAAATTGATGGTGAACCGTGTTTGTGCATGTGTATGGGCAAAGAGGAAATAAAAATGAAAAGCAGCTTGGAAGAGACAAAGATAGGAGCAAGGCCAAAGAATTATACCCTAGATTAGGAAAATACCGGGGTATTGTAGAAAATGCATGAGACAGATATGGAGAAGAGACAATATATTGTTCCTGCAGTACTTTGCATGTTAAACAAAGTCAAAATGGTGAAATCTTGACAGTTTCCAAGAATGAATAAACCTAGGCTCTGGTTTATGTGTTTCTGTGTCACCTGATAACCCTCTAGGCATGATGAGATGCTGCGTCCTTGCGTATCAAAAGCATAACCTGGATTTTAAACTCAGTTCTGCAGTTACTGAAAGAAACAGGTGCAATGCTCACTGCCCTAGCTCAACAACTTCAGCTTTGGTTTTGGTTTCTTTTGTTTTGTGTCCTTACTTCCCCAAAATGTGCTGATCTTGGGATTCTCTTTGGGCTTCAGGAAGCCTGTTAGTGAACTCCAGGAGCTGCTTACAGTAAGAGGGACATGTACAGCCATTTGGGCTGACTGGTTCGGGACAGCCCTGTACCAGGGGGTGGGAAGGGACAGAGGACGAAGAAACATGCAGGACAATACTTGCCATCATGAGAGGCTAACCTCTGACCTGTCCTCAGTTCCCCCCAGCACTGTCACACCCACCAGGTCCTTGGTGTCCCACTTCTTGCCAGGTTGCTGGCTTCAGCTCGAAAAGAATAGGTGCCATCTGAGGTGACGATGTGAAAATGGGCTTCGGCATTAATTTGGTGGTTAAATCAACTGAGTCCTGGTGCTGTGCTGGGAGCTTTATTATTCCAGGAATGAACAGGGCAGGGAGGCTGGGCTGTGCCTGAGGAGCGAAGACTGGGAAATTGCCGCTCAGCATCCCCTGAGACAGTGCTCCCAACCAGGCCTGAGACAGAGATAATAAATATTATTTGTTTGAACTAAATATATCTCTTTGAGGCCTTATTGGAGGATGCAGCTTTTATATCAGTTGGAAACTTTGCCAACTCTTGTCTGTGGCTGGGAAAGACATGATGACACCATCACTTAAGATCTGTCAGTCCCTGTTGTGTGAGGGTGAGATTCTGAGATGTTTCTTTTGGTTGTCTCATCTTTGTTCTTGGCCAGGGCCCTCTTCCATTTGATTATGATTTTGGGAAGCCTGTTGTCACATTGTCTAGAGTGTCAGATATAAATTATGGGGCTACATAGCAATTCAGACACTCCTGGATCGTGTTATTAGTAACAACGACCCCCATCATCCTATAGGGGTTTTGTGTTGATTATATACTATTGTGACCTATGGACTAGAATAGGGAATTGATAACCAGACCGCTCACTGTCTGACTGTGTGATAACTTTCCTCTTTCATTACTATTATTTCCCAGGCTGGGGAAGCCAGAGTTCTAAAGTCCAGATTCACCACAATACCTGGCTGCACTTCCCTGGACACAACCTACGGTGGATCCTGACATTCACCCTCCTGTTCGTACATGTGTGTGAAATAGCAGAGGGCATAGTTTCAG
Source organism: Pampusana beccarii (assembly GCA_013399365.1). Lineage (NCBI taxonomy): Eukaryota > Metazoa > Chordata > Aves > Columbiformes > Columbidae > Pampusana > Pampusana beccarii. The sequence continues at coordinate 167,803 of VWYH01000775.1, read as the reverse complement.
ATACGTAAGTGAAGGTATTTGGTGGATAGCCAAGCTAATTGCGTTTGTTAATGGATAGTGTTAATGTGTGAGGGGCTGGCTAGTAAGGCATAACGAGTTTTTCCCAAAAAAAAAGATGGGGCATCATTTCATGAACTGTCTGGATTTTAATGGGATGAAGGTGAAATGGTTGTTCTTGGCACATTGTTATTTTCCTCTCAAGCTATAGCGGCCAGTAAATATTGACAGAAGTCAAAGCATTCACATGGAAAAAATATTTTTGTGTCTGGGAAAGTCATATTTGTCTTGTTAAACAGATTAACAGAACACCTGGAAATACAACAATGGTGAAAAAAAAAGACACCAAATTCACTAATTTATACCTCATTTATTTTCAGACAAATGAAATCTCGCCATCTGCATCTCTTTCTACCAGCCATAATGGGATTTGTGGCTGCTACTGTATCCATAGTCTATTACCATAATATTGAAACATCTAACTTTCCAAAGTTACTGTTGGGTAAGTCTAAGTCTGATATTTATGTACTCTTAAAAAACCTAGTAATTTAGCCAAAGTCAACTTGCTTAAATTGCAGATAATGGTGAAATGCGTGAGAATATTAAAAGAGAGAGAGATAATTCTGTGCTCTTCGAACTAGTAGTATTGTAGGAGTATTTGCATGTTTTATAAGGTGCACATTGAAAACTATTTTTAAAAATGATAACAGAAGGGAAAGCATAGTATGCCTATTGTATTTCTCCCTTAAGCTTTTAGGTATTTTTTAACACTGCTCATTATTTTGAGGCAAAATCTTGTCTTCATTCAAAAGGACTGTTTCAAAAGGGCACTATTAACAGTAATCTGATCACAAACCATCCTGTGCAGACATTGTTGTTTCTCAGCATCCATTGCAGCTGATCCTGAGATTACCCAGTCTAATGAAGAATACCAGCCCTCACTTTTGCCAGTGAGGCACCCCTCACTTTTTCCAAAATGAGGGGAAGAAGGTTTACCTTTGAGAAGCTGCTACCTCATATTTACAGTATCGATCTCAGCCAGGAAGGAGATGGTCAGAAGAATTTGACTAGATATTGCAGGATAATGTTTCATAGAACTATATGGTCCAAATTACCTATAGCTCAACAACCTGAACTAACCATTGACAGATGCAAAGCAGGATGCAGGATGTAATTACTTTATATTAACTCTTTTTCAAAATGAGCTTACCTGCAATGAACTATGCTTTTTCAGAGGCAATATATTTGTCAAATTAAGTGACTTCTACTTCATTTCAATAACAAAGTTCACCTTCAGATTATCTTCAATGGCCTGTTGTATAATAATTGTGTGAAGACCCACCGTTGTGGGTCTGTTTGAAAGGTGGCGGCCCAGGAAAGAAAATAGTGACCTGGGAAAAGAAAGTGCAAAGCAAATATCTCAGACCCAATTTCCTGTAATCATAATATGCCAGCCTGCAAGCTGGTGATATAGAGGATCACCATGATTGCATTGAATTAAGCCAGGGAATATTTCAGTTTGAGAGGGCTAAAACTTCTGCAGCACTGGTATAGCTTTTTTTTTTTTTTTTTTAATTACACTTGTGTACCGGTTTTACAGCTCTCTTTCTTTACTGGATAATGGCCTTTGTCACCAAAACAATCAAGCTTGTCAGATACTGCCAGGACGGTGTGCCTTTTTCTCAGCTGCGTTTCTGCATCACTGGAATTATGGTCATTCTCTATGGGCTGCTGATGGCTGTGGAAATCAATGTCATTCGAGTGAGGGTATGTGTTTTCTTTATCAGGATCTGAAAGATATCAATAGTATATTGGGGATGAAGATGGGTCTTTAGTCCCAGTAACTCTGGCTTTTGTCAAGTTTAGGCCCAACTTTAATTTATCTGTAAATATCTGGTTAATTGTATAGAAATCAAATGAGACCTGGCATCTCTTTAAAATGTATGTCCTGGATGTGTCCTCTGGACTTGGTATGTATGTGGGCCTGTGTGTATGTATACACACAGAGAGTTCATACATATTTGTATAGAGAGATATATGTGCGTATTAGTGCATGTAAGAGTTTGTGTGTGTGTGTGATCTATACGGTATATGCTATGTTAATACAGTTAAACTACATATGTAGTGAATGTGTAAGTTAGAATACATTCTTACCCATGGTAATCTAAAATATAATTATATCCCAAGAGTTCTTTGTTGTTCAGATAGAGATAGGTCGTACTGGTAGGCTACAGAGCTGTGTCCACAACCCATCTTGCTCAATTTCTTGCCAGTTATGCTGTGAAAATGGAAATGCTCCTATTTACATGCAAATTTACTATTCAATTCAATGTTTAATTACCTTGAAATGCAAATTTGACACTATAGTTGTATTATACATAATTTTTACTGAAAAATGCTGTTTATAAGATTAGTCCTGAGCACATGCTGTCTCTTTTCTCCTCTCCAGAGGTATGTGTTTTTCATGAACCCTCAGAAAGTAAAGCCACCAGAGGATTTACAGGACTTGGGGGTGAGGTTTCTGCAGCCATTTGTTAATTTGCTCTCAAAGGCGACTTATTGGTGGATGAATACTCTTATTATATCTGCTCACAAGAAACCTGTGGACCTGAAGGCAATCGGAAAGCTTCCAATTGCAATGAGAGCACTGACAAATTATGTTCGTCTCAAAGAAGCATATGAGGAACAAAAGGTAACCAAAGATGTTCATGTCACTGTTTGGCTTTAGAAACTATAGTGTCACTTGGAAATTTTTGTGCTTCTATGAAACCTTAGTTTTAGGAATTTTTAACTTAGGACTGTTTGTTCCAAGGTGAAACTTGGCTTAGGAAGTTCCAATTCAATGGTTACTGATTGGTTTTAAGTGGATTTACTGCAGGGGAGAGTTGCCAGATTGAGAGCAACTGGAAACTAAAACCATAAGAGACTGATCACTTGCTAGATTTTGTTTTAAAAGTGAAAGCTTTGTTTAAATCTTAGCTACTTATGACAACATCCTAAAGTAGAAGATGTTCTGTCCATAGTTTCAGCTGGAAACACTCATCCTCGCTTTTTTCTTCAGAAAGACAAGTAGCCAAAACCACACATTGAGAATAGCCACAACACTGGTGTCTTGTCAACAGTGTTTTAGTCACCAATCCAAAACACAGCACCATATGGGCTGCCATGAAGAAAATTAACTCCATCCCAACCAGATTCAGTACAAAAACCATGTTTGGGCAAACTCACTGGGTAGGGCAGGAGTTTCCAGAGAAACTTCTGGATGTGTTTAGGCAAAACTGTGGCCTTCTGTTTGTGCTTAGAGCTGGTGATTTCTGGGGGGGGAAAAAAAAAAAAAAAAGGTGGTTTTGCAGAAAGGAGGGAGGATTCAGGAGTCTGACTCCCTGATTTGTACATGCATACAAATTCTCAAGCATAAACAGAGAGAATACAGGCATTCAGAGGCCACTTTGGAAAACGTAGCATGTAGGACAAAAGCATATAAATCCTGCACACACCAGATAAATGTGTTTCCAAGCAGTTTAGAACTGGTTTAGAACTACAATGCAAGCAGAAGCCGGGAGGAGCAGCTCTCTGCTCCCAGCAACTGATGGAGCTGCAGACTCCTTCTCTGAAATGAAACTGTAATCAGTACAATTGTTTCTGTTTCAATAGATTTAGGTTGCTTCTCTTTCCTTTTGTAGTCAATGCTCATAGTACTAGAGACCAAGACCCTTCCGCTTTAGGCAGAAAACTATTGGATAATTGGAACGGAGCTTTTCACAGCAAAGGAGAAGTGCATCCTTTACACCATCTCCTTAGAGAAGTATTTAGTGCCTAAATCTTACTTAAAGAGACCGAAGAATCTTAGGTACCTACATGCCCCAGGGAACTGAGTCTTTGGGGCATTCTTAATGACAGGTGTGATGACTGACTGCAAGCGTTCGTCTTGTAGCTTATTGACGTCTGCAGATGCTGCGTGTGCCTGCACAAATACGCAACTCAGATGCCAAGAGGCAAGTGTGCTGTTGCTCATGTCCATGAATCCAAATATTCAGTGTGTAGCTTCCCCCTTCATGCGTCATGCACATATGGAGATCTTCACAAATGTACCCATGCAGTTACATGCACCTACATTTATAAAGCTGGCTTACATCAGATTTTTTTGTTTCCATAATTGCTTAAGGTCTTGAGATTATGACAGCCTCTAGCACGTTTGTGCTTATATTCAAAATCAGGCTATAACCCTAAAGTAAACGGATACTTCATAGATAAAGTTAAAGTAAACCAAAGGGCTGAAACCAATCCAAAGAGCCAGGCAGTGGAACTTTCTGCAGTTCGCTCCCACAGAGAAATGTGTTGGTTTGTGCATAGTTGGGCCAGAAAACAGCCAAAGAATTAGGAAAATTCTTCACATTGAAGTGTGGTCTGCAATCTGGAAGAGATGATATGTCACTGTCTCTGTTGCCAAGGTGTATTTTTCACTAATCTTCTGCAGCTGTCCAGGGGAGCCCCCCAGCATCCTCTGGATTAAGTGGGGTTACCTTGTCTGTGCCTGGAGACAGCTCATCTCAGTTGTGCTCCATGGCTCCTGTTCCTTTCCAAACCCTTCTTACCACACCTTGATGAAAGATGCAGAATTTGACCATCAATATTCTGTGTTGTAAAATGCCTTTGAGATAGCTCACACGGTGCTGTTTTGCTATCTCTTCTGCATGCTGTTGAAAGCAGATGAGGCTCTCTACCAAGTAATAGAACAAGGGAAATGAGTCAGGTTAAATTCTGATGACTGTTTTCTCAAAATCACTGTTTTCCAAATATGTGCTCCAAGCATATAGGAGAGTAAGCTAGATGGTCTGAGATTAACTTTTTATGACTGCTATATTCTGCTAAAATAGCATATTGCCACTTGCATAACCATGAAGTCTATGAACATTGGATTCAACCTTTGCTATGTTTTGTTTGATGTCAGTGGACAACTGAAATTCATACTCAACTACTCACACAGAATTCTTCTGGGTCCTGCCATATGAAGTTTTACCCACTGACGTAAGACCTAAACTAACACTTTGGAGTGATGAATCTGAATTTGCTATTCTCTTGTAGGTTTTTTTACATTTTCAATTTTTCATCAAGCAATGCTTAGCAGTATGAATACATTCACTACTCATAATTCTTTAATTTTAAGTAATTTTTTCGAAGCATCAAATCATTTAATTCTAATATAATTTTCTTCTGAATTTTATAGAATTTTAAAGCCTGTTATCAGTAATTTTATTACAATATTAAGTAGTATAAAACAACACAATACAAGGCTAAATAACTGCTCATGGACATTCTAATTAACTAATAGTTTGGTAGGCACTATTGCAAAAGGCATTCCAACTCTTATAGTAAGATATAGGTCATTTGTTTTATAGGTAGTAAGTGTTTGTCAACATAGCGTAACACAGCATATTGTAAGAAAAGAACATAGCATATGTTATTTCAAATTAGAAGATATTATAAAACTATAGTTAAAATGAGCTCTTTTGATGAGGAATTAGGAATACTTAATCCTACAGTATTTTCATCATACATTTCTAAGAATCCTGGAGAAATTATAACTGTATATAGGAAAGTTGCATCTACAGAATAAGCAGGGATGCACACCATATACATAAGGTTAGACCAATCACCTTGAATTAATATATTATTTTTAATACACATTCACAGTTCCTACTGTATTAATAGACATTTTAGCTGAAGATAAAGAATTCTTTAATAAGATTAAGAAGATAAAGAAGTCCTTAATGATATAATGAAACTCTCACAGCCAAATTTTAGGACCAATTTTAGGACCAATTTAGGACCAATATGTGGATAGTCTTTGCCACATAATTTCCCCCCTCAAAATTTGATCCTGTTTCTGTTGTTGCTTGGCTTTTCTTTTGGCTTCTATAGAAGTCAAGCCACATACTAGTGCATCATACATCATATATCCCAAAATAGGTTTAGCACACTGATATTGCATTTGGTTTACCCCGTCAACACAAAGCCTCTGTAATTTGCCCTGATGGTCAACAGATTTTTTTTTTCTTTTGTGATGGTGTAATAGAAAAAAACTATTTTTTAAGCCAAGGACTGTTAGTTTCCTATACCTGCTATTCATGTGCCACTGTGGATTTTACCCATTATGGCAAAAAGAGGAGGATAGAAAATGTGTTAGAAATCACAGGGACAGAGCATTGCCCTTCAGGTCAGCCCTTCAGCTGACACTGTCAGCTCCAGCACTAAGGGAACAGTCAGATTTCCATATTGACTGAGGGTGACCTTACAGGTGGCTTAATTTACCAGCAGGTGCCATCTCACTGCCCTTAATTCAATCACTGAGTGCCCAAGGTAGAGAAAATTACAGTAATTTAAAGGGAGGTGACAAAGGGAGGTTAAAGACGAGGAAAATCTAAGCAAGTGCAGCAGGTGACAATAGCAGTCCATCTGGCTTAATTAACAGAACAACAAATGCTAATGACCATTCTAATAAAAATAAACCTTGCAAATTAAAACAAACACCAATATGCACAGCTGCGTAAACTGATTAATTCATATTTGTGTTGCTGAAACTTTTTTTCTGTCTGAAGTACAACTCCTCTCCTTTTCTGTAACTGGATCGTTATTAACATTATGTTTGAAGGTCCTTTTTCTCACCTTCCAAAAGGAAAGTATGTCCTTCCAGCCTCCCATGCCTGTAAGAAGAAGCTCTTGGCTTTAGTTGGCATCCCAAGCCACGGTGACTTAAAGGGACTGGGAAAATGCAGACAATAATCATTGTGGTCATAGCATTTTGCTCATGCAGAAAGGCCAGACAGAGCTTTTTATTTAATTCTTGTGACACTGGCCAAACTTTCAATTTTGGATTTACTGAAACATGTCAGCAGTTGTCAGAGAGCTATAATGAGTGGTGATTGACAGATCATCCTTCAGCACCTAAATACAGGATAGGCTTGGCAAATGCAACATACTATACTGCAAGCCCATAACACTGGGCCTCAAGAGCCATTGTGGACAAGATCTTAAAATTAGAAGAAAAATCCATTCTTCTTTCTTCCTCTTCCCATGAGATATTTCAACTAATTTGAAGTCCTGATTAAAAAAGAAGAAACATCAGTGTTTAGCAAGAAAGATTACTAGATAATTTAATGTAATGTAATTTAATTTAACTTAATTAGTATTTTTCCAGTGAAAACAGAATAGATTTCCAGTAGTGATGACGATTATGTGAATTGTAGTAGTAGTAGTGAAAATGGCTATTGAAATAGTAAAATCTTATTAAAGAAATAAGGATTTGCCATTGCCATTTACCAAATTTACTGTTAATTGAATGCCCAGAATAGTATGTGCAATTTTTTCCAAAAGACGGCAGATGTGTTTTCCTAATAAGTTCGCTTAGCTCCTATCAAGCTGTTAAAGTGCAGACTGTTTATCTGAAGAGGATGACAGCAGCCCCTGTAGTGCACTCTGGCTCAAAACCCATTAGGCAACAAATTCAGAGCTTTTTCTCTGGGAAACTCTTGTGAGGCCCTTGTGCTCTTTCCCTTGTCAGAAGAAGCATTCTCACCGCCTTCTGAAATGTTAGCTCTAATTTGTCCCCATGCTGCTTATTTTTCTTCACTAACCTTCTTGGCATTGGGTATGACCGGCCTGATCTAATCTCTAGAAACCTGTAAGCAACTATCTGGCCCTCCTGTACACTTATACATTTTTGGCATCATGCACATGTTCTGTTTCACTGTTGAAGTGGCATACAAGGAAAAATCGAGAGAAGAGGACAAAAGACTCGAGGCAACCAGGCAGGGTACAGGCATACTTGCTTTTCTTTCACTAATTTGCTGGGGCAGGGGGCTGTTATTACTGGGCTATACATAAAATGTCTCTGTGAACACTCAAGAGGGCTTGGCTTGGCTTATGACTTGCAGGCATCTGTGCTACTTGAAAAATGACAGATGCTTTTTCCAAGTGCCAAAAGCTGCTTCCTGAAGTGCAAGGAAGCACTCTGCAGACCATGGGTCTGTTAAGTAAAATTCTTCCTTCTTTATATTGAAAGGGCCTCAGAAATATCAGAACTCCACTGACTAGATACAGAAATATCCACTGGTTGGTATTTCAGGGCAAAAGTTGCGATAATGCATAAATTCACAGAACGGAAGGCTGGAAAGGACTGTTAGTTGATTTAATCTTACCTCTCAACATAGCCTGTTACTTTCACCTCTTTGAGCCCAGTGATTAGTGACTGGCTGAAGTGTATCTTCCTGGAAGGCATCCAAGAGATAGAAAAAAAATCCAGATAAATTAAATTAAACTATATTCTTGTAGATGTCTGTCCATGTTTCTTCCTTCAATCTCCTTCTCACATCAGAAGCCTTCACTGGATCAAGGGGTTTCACAGCTACTGTGAAAGTCAAGATAACCCATATGAGCAAGGGCTTGAAAGGTCAGACCTTTTCCTGAACACACATGTGACAAGGGGCAATGCCTACGTGCCAGTGCGATTAATCTGTGTTTGCATTCCTGTGTTCACAGGTTCAGAAAAGTGTTAGGGTTTAGAGGTGAGGAACCACAGTTACCAAGAAGAGGCAGAATTTTAATTTGCTATGAAGAATGGCTGGAACCTGTTGATGTCTACAGCTTGTTTGCTACCTCATCTACTCCAAAACACCCTTCAGGAACCATTTGGGCATCCAGACGGGAATGGAATGGAAGTTGCTGTGTAGAGCCAGGAGGGTCTCTTCTTTCTGCACTGATACCTGTTTCTCTGTTTTCCAGAAAAAGGTAGCAGACCAGCCCGATCGGAGTCCCTCCATATGGTTAGCCATGTACAGTGCTTTTGGACGACCAATTCTTCTCAGCAGCACGTTCCGTTACTTGGCTGACTTGCTGGGTTTTGCTGGGCCATTATGCATTTCTGGCATTGTCCAGGGCTTCCAGAATACAACCAATAATACAAATACGACAGAAAAGGTAACCTGACAACATGGATTGAAAGACTTTGTTGGTAGTAGTTCTAGATTTATATCAGGTATTTAATACATCTGGCTGCATGCTTTTTTGTGTCGATGATCACCATTGCATTATTTCATTGTTTCTTTCAAGGAAATTGAGTATTTTTGTGAGAGACAGTTAAGTTATAAACCTGAGTAGTGGAAGTCTTTGGTATAAATGCAACACAGGTAGTGTAGACTTCCCCCAGATGCTCAGGTCTCTGCCTCTTGGTGGAGTCATCCCTGCAGTTCTGGGGGGAAGAAACAGCTTTTCTACTCCTCTTCAACTGTGCCTCCTGTTTTCAGGCAGGACACCTGCTGGTGGTGCCTCAGTGATGCATCCAGCAAGGATGGGTCTGGGAATTTTGCTTAATTTCTGTCTATCTGTCCATTTGTAGTTCATTGACAAGTTTGAGCTCTCTGAATTCTGTTTTCCACTGGGAAGCAGTAGTCTCTCCCTGTTTGTGACTGGTTATGCTGGCTGTTGCTGTGATTAAATGCATTGGTGCATGTGGGAAGGTGAAAAGCGTTGGCATTCTTGATACTAGAGATGCACAAAAGATGCTCGGTCAGACCTCATTTCAAGTTTCACTGAGACTGAACTCTCAGACACCACCACTAAGCACTGAGCAAGCCTCTGATACAGAATATTTTCTATTGTAAGAAAAAGAATTTTCTTATGTAACTAGTGAAAAGACACAGGTGAAATTATTTTACTAGCTGATAGCAGAGGAGAAGTGATGAAGACATTTTCCTACTTCTTTATTCTGATATGGAATCATCCCCATACACTTTAGGCAGTGAGTGTCTTGTATTTGAATGAGCAGACGGGTATGTAATGGAATAACATTTTCCTCTCCAGATAACACATTTGACTATCATCACTATCCAAACATCATCTCCTTGGCTGCTTGCTCCTAGCATTAATTTTCTTGAGTGATGGTCTGAATTTGGCTTTAGCCTCTCATTCAGCCATTATGTTGAAGAATGAGACTTTAATTGTGCAGCTTATCAAATAAATCTCTATACCAACCTTGAACCTCCAGGTGTTGGATTTGAGCCACAGTATTAAAAGGCAACATGTGTGTTTTGTCTCCATTTTTTTTCATGTTGAACAAACAACATATTTTAGGTTGAAAATTGTAATTTCTAGGTCGTAAATTTAGGAATCTATACATTTTTCACTTCCTTTATCCTTTGTGCTCTTCAGTGTAGTGGTATTAGTTGTGGAGTATTTTTAAGTTTTAATTAACACTGGTTAAAGGGAAGATTAAAATCATTGGAGAACTTGAAACAACTCTGAGAGCCTGGCTTGTTGGCAGTCACTATTTCTCTTGGATACATTTCAGAATACATTTTCTTTTTAATTTATGAATTTTGATAAACTTTCTCTTGGTTGTTCTTGCTATTATGTGTTTCTCCTTTAAATTGTCTCTATTCTCAATTAATGTGAATTCATTGAATTTTATGCTTGTTCCCCCTTAATTCCTGAGGACCCTATGTACATTGTTAAAGGTCTCTACAAATGTTATTTTGTTATTGATATCCTGACTATGTGAACATGGAGAAGTCACATGCACCAGAACATTAAGAAGAGAATTTTCAAATATATTTTATCTAATCAATGATGCACTTAAGCAATCCTCGTTTCAAAGAGTATTGGGCTGGTTGAGTGACTGAGTCCGATTATTTCAATGGGATTTAGTTGTCTTAGAGAAACTAGACCTTTTGAAAACACTGTTAGGTGCTTAAAGACACCTCTTGGGTGTCAGCTGCCTGTGGCAGAGGGAGGAGAGTGTGGTGTGGAGAGGCTGGGCCACTGCAGGGAGATGTGCCTGGGTGGCTCAGAGCACCTCTCTCCTCCTGCCTTTTATCTCAGAATCAGTAGAACAGGTTTTTTCCTTCTTTTTTTTTTTTTTTTNTTTTTTTTTTTTTCCCCCTTCCCTAAGAATTCCAGTACATCCTGCTTCCAGCTGGCTCGGAAATACCAGAGGAACAGCCTTCCTTGTAGTATTTTGGTACATTTGTTTCCTTTTTCTGCCTGAAACAAGAGCAGCACAGTGAACATAAAAACTAGAAAATGAAAAAAAATGAAGTGATTTAAATAAGATTCTTTTTTTTCCCCATTGAGACATTTAAACTTCATTTTGTGGGGAATACTGGCAAATATATTCTTATTTTATTTCAAATTCACAGGTATCATAAACTGTATTTCTGGAAGGAATTGTTTCCATCATATGAAAATGCAACATAATTAACTAGTACCATATAATGAAAAATATTTTCTTGCAGATTCTTTGTGGTGCAGGTGAAATGAGATTTTTTTTTTCTGCTGAGTAGTATTTCTGTCCTACAAATCATCATAATTTGGTGGAGCAACTAAAGATAAGGCAGACATAGATCTCATTGTCCCTTTCCAATTAAAACCAACTCATTTTAGAACTGCTAGAAGTTAAGGTCCTGTCTTTGGAACAGGAGCAGAGTATTTAGTTTGTGTGCAAATTATTTTGATACATTGGACAGTGAGAAATCTGTTTTCTGTAACTTTCCCGTAACACCATCAATATTTTTTATTCTAATGCAATGACTGAATTTCCTTGTTTCCAGTGTCTCAAGAACGTACAATGCCTCCTATGCCACTTTCATTGTTTTTTTTCTTTCCTTTCTTTTCAGGTAAAGGATCCATCAAATTCCTATCTTTCCTCAGAGGAATTCCTCAGGAATGTTTATGTTTTGGCAGTTCTTCTCTTCCTGGCCCTTATCTTGCAGAGGACATTCCTGCAGGCATCCTACTATGTAACTACAGAAACTGGCATCAACCTACGAGGTGCTTTGCTGGTGAGCAAAGATGTTCTCATGATCTACCAAGAAATTCACTAATAATAGCTCCAGCTTTGTACTTTCATTTGTCTTGTTCTTTATCTGAAGACTCAGTTAATAATTGTTTGAGAGAAGATATGCATTGTGTTTTTATAAAGAAAACTGGAAAAAGTAGTATCACTGACATAGCCAAACTGATGGCAGCAATTCCTTTTGCTAAAAACTAAACCCATCATACTAACACGTAGAAGTTTAACACTCACTCTGTGCGTATAAGAACATATCTTTGCAGATGGTGTTAGGTATATGAAGATAACCAGTGTCGTTTTGGCTCTGCATCTGCTTTGTTCATTTGCTGATGAGGTTGCTTCTGCTGACTGTGAACAGAGTCATCTGCAGAGTATCTTTGGCTGAGCTATGTTTTACAGGAATATTGTCCGTGTATCTTTTGCACAGAGCTCTGTGGGATGGGACAGGAGTGATTCATTTCCAAAACCTTGTCTCTAAAACCAGCATCCATTAACTGTCTGAAAGTCGTGTTTATGGACTGGGGCCAGCAGCTCCAGCTCCGCACGTGGGTGGGCTGCAGCAGGGATCTCCACAGACCAAACTCCACAGACACCAGCAGCACCCTGTGCAAAACAGAAGCTGGAACTGATGTTTTGTCAGGTGTAATTACCCACAGAAATACCACCTCAGCGTGGAACCTCCTTTTTTTTTTTTGCACGCACTGTTTCGAAAATTTTCTGCCTTCTACCAGGACAGATGGTACAGATTCAGTGAAGAAAGAGTACCTGATTATTTTCTTGTGATTTTGTGACTCACTCTTGACAAAATGAGGACTCTTAGGCTAATACAAAGCTGATGTAATTTACCATGGTTCTGTAGGCATTTCTGATTAATTCTACAGGATCTACCCTGATGATGGAAAAAAATAGGGCAAAGAGCACAAATTATTTTAAAATCTTCCTTGAAGCTGCAATGTTTGGTATTCAGTCATAACTGTGAACTGGGTTCACAATATTTGTCTTTAAAATTCTGGTAGATAAAAGCCCGGATTGATTTTAAACCCTGTTAAGCTCCTGCAAATTTTATGGAAATAGATGGCCAGGTAAAGGAGAGACACCCAAAGCAACACATACAGACCCTGATCAAAACTTCATAGCATGAGTTTAACTATCTTATCAGAAACAAGGACCTCTTTGCCAGACAGTGTCAGCGAAAAACAGGCTCACCAAATGTTTATTAAAAAAAGAGCTTTGCCCAGCCTCCTAAATTTTGATGTTTTGTTGTTGTTTTGTTCTGTTTGAGGTCTGCATTAAGTGACAAACCTTTTAAGAGGAAATTGAGTTTTTTAAAGTCAGCTCTCTCTCTTGTGCTTTCTCTCTCTCTGTCTCACGTGACAGACCGGGAGAAGGGCTGTCTTAGGTAAAGACTGATATGGCAGTTTGAAATGTCCTGCAGCTACTGTTGGTTTATAATTATAATCATTTTCATATCTTCCATTTTATTCCTTTCCTACAGGCAATGATATATAATAAGATCCTGAGGCTTTCTACATCCAACTTGTCCATGGGAGAGATGACGCTGGGACAAATCAATAACTTGGTTGCCATAGAAACAAATCAATTAATGTGGTTCTTGTTCCTGTGCCCCAATCTGTGGGCAATGCCTGTTCAGGTAGAGCATCAAAGTAAGGGCCTGATTTCAGAGATCCTCCAACCTGGTTGAAAAGAGTATATGTCTGTGACACTACTATGAAATCCAGAGAGGAACCTGAACTTCACACTCATTTGCCAGGAAGACTAACAAGCAGAAACGTGGCACATCATCTCCCCTATGGGCAAATACCTAGACAGGATTTTTTTGAGTAGGATTTCATTTCATGGATGTGATCTGTGACTTTGAGACTGATGACCTGCCATCCTTACCCTGCTCATATTTCTCCCACTACTGACACAAGTCAGTGCTTTTATTTGTGCCACGTGGCAGCAGCACAGGCACCTGACCAGCACCAAGTGTTGCATTTACGGTGTCCACTTATAACTGCATTGTGTGACAGGAGCAAAAAGCAATTGAACCCTGCTCAAGTGGCTGACAGCAGCACCAACAATGTGCTGTGTGAAATGCTCAGAGGAGCTTTCATCTAAATAAGCTTAGATACTGTAAGCATCTAGTTCTCACAAAGGCTGGGAAAGGTCTGTAGGAAGGAAAGGTAAAAATTATTAACCTGAAAGAAATCTTCAAAAGTGCTAAATGACTTCATGTCGTAAGACACACTGATTTTCCATGAAGTGTGGACTGCTGTAGCATGTTCAAAATTTTAACTTGGGGTGGGATTGACATGGTTCTTACCTATAGGTGATCCTGCCAACATTAAACAAATTTAAAAGGGGATAGACGCCGCTCTTACAGTAGATTTGTTTTGCTGAAATTCCTGGAACTATATTAGATTATAATAGTCAGCAATATTTACTACTACTAATAGAAAAAAAAATGTAGGTTTTGTGTGTGTATTTTAGGGTCGGGTAGGATTTTTGGAGAAAAAGACAAAAAGTTTGCATCGTAACTGAAGTCAGTAATAATACAGAGGCTTTCATTATAAGTCATTTTTATATTCAGGTTTATTTGGAAGTATTGCTGTTGATACTTTGAATGTTATTAAATGAACAGGTGGTCTGATTCCCATGGCTAGTGCATTATTATATGTAGCCTAATTCACCACTTGTTTGTCTCTTTAATAAAGTCTCTGTGTCAGCCACTGTAGAAATGTAATGACCTTCCTCACCACTACTGTAAAAAGCTGGTTTGAGGAAGCTTCTGTTGATTTTGCTGGTTCCTATAGATCACCTTCAGGCAATCAGGACTTCAGATCCAAGGGATGTCCCAAAACCCATCAATAGTTAGGACTGCCCCCTCCACGAGCAGTAGCAAATACTGAACTTATATCTTTCCAGTGTGAACCAATACAGCTGTAGTCTGCTGAAGACTGCCGTGATTCTTAGAAAATATACTGTGTATCCACCAGTTGTGGCCTGCTATCGAGAACAAAAGTTCATTGCCGGATCAGGACCCCAGTAAAGGCTCCAGTTTACCCCAAGCAGACATTGCTACATGTCACTTGTATTATTCTACTAAGAAAATGGCATGTAGGTATGCTAATTTGCATTACAGAAGGCTGAAAAGCTAAATAATGCTTTGAGATGGTTGAACTCCACTGATTCTAATTTCTGGTACTGTATAATAAGAAGGCAGATTTAGAGGCAAAACCGACTCGTTGAAGAGATAGCAAGAATACAATGTAGGAGTCTAGTTCTGTATGCCCTGTTACTGAGGACATCTCTGTACCAGTAGAGCTTTTTCTAAAAAGTAGAGCTTTTTTATAAAAGTAGAGCTTTTTGTAAAACTACTTACATAGTAGGGCTTGTATTAACGCAGGAACCAGAATCATGGTGGTCGCATCAGAGCCATTTCCAGGTAGCCTTTGTGGGCAGTGTTCCCAAACTCTGCGCAGGGCTAAGGTAGCATTTTGGTATTGTCCTACGGAGCTACATGGCTTTGATGCACAGGCTCGGGTTTGTGCTGTTCTCAGCACATCGGCATCATGCTTCCGTGCCTGTCTTAGTTGTGCCTCTGTCTGCAGCTGACAGAGGACCACTGCGGCAGGATGCAGCTGTGATTCATGACAGTCCTAAGACCTTCGAATACTTCCAGAGTGATGTAAGGAGCTCTAGTGTAAATAAGACTTGAGGCCAGTGATTCTGTAAAATGCCTTGGGGCAAATACCATCATTTAGTGCTCCTTCAGCTCTTTGGAAACCTTCATCTAGAATTAGGACTACCAGGCAGTAATGCAAACTACGCAGTTAATGTCAAAAATAAAGGCTTCTGGGTTCATTTCCCACACTTAGGGTACAGGCTCAGTTGATTCAGACTAACCATTTAACTGTTTATTAGAAGAACTTTATTTTTTTCTTGCTATCATTCTGGCATATTAAAATCTACGTTTTTTTTCCTATGTTGCCTTTTTCTGCATAGATAATAATGGGTGTGATCCTCCTCTATAATTTACTCGGAGTGAGTGCCTTGGTTGGTGCTGCTGTCATTGTACTGTTAGCTCCGATACAGTACTTCATAGCTACGAAGCTGGCTGAGGCTCAGAAGAGCACACTCGTAAGTAAATTATTTCAGTGACATTTGTGATCCGGAAATGAGACCAGGGAACCAGGGGTTCTGGCTTCTGTTCTTCTTGTTAGTAAACATTCATTGTGGAAGTTTGGGCAAACTATCCCTTAATTCTATTGTCCCTCCCTTTCTATTTTTCTGTGATTCAGAATCCCTTACTTCCTAACATTTGTCAGACAAGAATTTGAAATTAGTATGTGGGCCTTGACCTACCTTCTCTGCAGAGAGGATTTTTCACCCAACTAGTACAATTTCATCTTAAATCAGTTCCATGAAAGGGTGTTATTTCAACATTCAGATGTTGTCTTTCATGGGATGCTAGCAAACAGTACAAATGACTGATTAGATGAGGACAGTATTAAAGAATGTGTACAATCCCCTCTGAAATGGCTAGAGACTTTATGCTTTCACTCCAAGCTTTGGTATTCTCTAACAATCAGCTGGCATTGCTGAGTTAAAATCTGTTGTATATTCTTCAGTGCTGTAAGTTTATATTGCTGTCTAATTTTTTTCATCAGTTAGAAATGTTTTCTAATACTTTGTCTAATTTTTAACTTTATTCTCATGGTCTTTGAACTTTTTAAATCAACCTTTGATGTTTGAGTCATCAAATATTTAAAGATCCTTGTTATCTTAATATTCAGTAAGCAAGGTATACGTACATGGATCTAATCTTCAGCACACTTCAATCCTGTTGAGTTGTGCCAATTTATACTGACAGAGGATTTATCTTTTCATAATTCCAGAAACAGTCTGAATTTTTCTTTTTGCTCTTTTCTGAGTTCCTCTGTATTATGATTTTAACAAAACCTATGATTACTGTTTTCTGTTGAGTGGCCATTACCTAAATATATCAATAAACGTCTCACTTATTTACATGACCAGTCTGTATGAATCCTGGAATGAATCTTTTATCAGTAATTACATCCATTTAGTCTTCTGTCTGTTGTTACAGACATCACTAACCTATTAATCCAAAGGATTTGGATGTTTCAGTTTATTTTTCTTTTCAGAACAAGGTCATTGAATTTCCCCTCGTGATTGTAAGCATGTTAGTATCTCCAAAGAACATGGATTGTTTTACTCAGTATGGCAACTAAGAGCCTGTGCAAAATCACAAACAGAATTATGAGTTTCCAATGGATTTTACAATAGAAGGGAAAAGAGCATTCTTATTAAAACCACAAACCATTATCAATTTCTTATCCTTGTTTTCTTTTGAAATGAAGGACTATTCTACTGAGAGATTAAAGAAAACCAATGAGATACTAAAAGGCATTAAGTTATTAAAGCTGTATGCCTGGGAGCACATCTTCTGTACTAGTGTGGAAGAAACGAGAATGAAGGAACTCACCAGTCTCAAAACCTTTGCTCTGCATACGTCTCTTTCCAGTAAGTAACTGGTTTTAGCGCTCACAAATGGATCTTGTTCTTCATGTCAGCATTCTTCTTAACGTCAATTAAAGTGAGATGCAGCTGTGCTGTGACACTTTTGTGTGTGGGGGATGTGATTAAAGTAAAAAGACATGACAAATATATAACACCGAAACTTGAAAATACAGAGCATGTCTTGTTGATTTTTTCTGTAGTAAGTTTTCTGTCACCGTTGTTATGACATCACAATTATGAGTTGCTTTACAGTTAAAAGGCTCCAGATAATATTAGCAGCTCTGATTACAGCAATGGACAGATTAGTGTCTGAAATAAATTGTATTTTCTGTAATGTAGAAGAGCTAAGAGGGTAATGTTTTTGTTGTGTTGCGTGATAACTGTGCACACGAAACTTTTTATCCTAGTTCACTGAAGTATACAGATGAGATAATTCCTTGGTTTATTTGTTTATATGTTTTAGATCTCGCTCTGTCATGGAAGGAAATTTGTTCCTGCAGAGCATTTTTCCTTTGGGAGTTTTAATTACTTGAATTGGAAATAGCTGGATTCTTCTAGTGCCATACAACTAATTGTAAAACTGTTTTTTCTTATTTCATATACTGTGATGCCCGCTTTATTTCTCTTTCAGTTTTTATGAATGCAGCCATACCAATAGCAGCTGTTCTTGCAGTAAGATATGTTTTTTTCACTTTTCCTTATAAAAAGGGAGAGAAAAATAGGGGGTTTGGCCTAAGAAAGAAAGGACACCATTGTTATTATATGGCATATTCCTCATAAAACCAGCAGATGAGTTAATGTGTCCCTGCTAAGTGCAGGATAGCATGACACTGGAAGTGCCAATTCCCAGAGCTGGCATTTCACCAGCTATGGTTTGGATTGGTAAAAAACGAAAACAACAAAAATTTTTTTTTACTATAAGAAATGTTTTGGACTAGATAATCTCCAGAGGTTCCTTCCAACCCTAACCATTCTCTGATCCTGTGATAAAGAGAAAAGTCACTGCAACTTGAAAGAAGACCCATTTTGAGAAGCTCTCATTTTGAAGGGGGTTTGGTGGCTTTGCTTTTCTATTTTCTAGCAGCGAAAATCATTCCTGTTTCAAAGTGCAATATAAGACACCATTTCAGTATTCGAGAAAGGGTACTCTGCAGTTTAAGGAGAAATAAACTTTGCTTATCTTCTGGCTAGGTTTGAACTTCAGCCTAATGTACTAGAGGAACTGTGGCATGCTGGTCAGTAAAGAGTCTCCATAGACCAGATTCTGAGGGCATTACTCAGAGTATGCTGACAGTATGTACCAGGATTGGGTAAAATACTACCATAGTTCCGCATCTATGGGAAAAAAAATATATTAGATTCCTACTGACTTTTTCTCAGTTGTGTGTTTCTTCTAAACCCTGAAGTCTATTACAAAACTTTACAAAACTGAATCCCTTGATTTTGCAACAAAAAGTTTTCATTCTTAAATGTGTAAATCTCTTGAAATCACTGGCAAGTTTTAAAAATCTTTTTCACTTTAATATAAGATTACTGGGATTCCAAATAAATTTAGGTATATAGTTATTTGCCGTAGTCAAAATATTTTGCTTGCTGTCCTTGTCCGTCTTTTTCAAGAGTTTTTATCCTGACATGCTCTTTTCCTGATGTGACAGACCTTTGTGACTTACGCGTATACCAATGACAAGCCACTGCAGCCCGCCCAGGCCTTTGCATCACTGTCCTTGTTTCACATCCTGGTCACACCACTGTTCCTGCTCTCCACTGTGGTTCGTTTTGCAGTCAAGGCTATCATAAGGTAAGTGGCCTTCTAGTTTCTCTAATTCTTGAACACCTACATTCTGCAATACAACAGGGAACGTGCTGTAGGAAAAGTTTGTTTCTACCTGCTCACGTGGAAGAGGATTGAGAGGTGGGACTCAGATGTTCACAAATGTGAGAAAAATCAGAGTAATCATCTCTTTTTACTGCATGATACAGGGACAAAGAAACTTTCCACTCATTTTATAATTTCACCAAGTTTGGCAGTCCAGATTCAGAGCTGGACTGTCCTTCCTTGAGTGATGCTCCTCTTCTGACAGTGTGGCCACCCACCTTCACTCTCATCCAGTATTTTTCTGGGATTTTGTCCACACAGAGGTGGATGAGAGACTGGCCTGAAGCTGCCTGGCAAGACTGGCCCTGCTGATGCAAGGAAAAGCAACTGTCTTAACTCTACCACAAAGGGTGCATTGTGCTTTAAGTGAGAATTTGGTATTGTCCTGACTCTCTTTGACTAGCACTAGCATGGACTCTCTTAGGAAAGAGAGTGAATGGAGAAACATTGGATACAGAAGGAATAGTTTCTCACGGGATACTGATCCTGAAAAGACTTCTCTTGCAGAGGAAATGCTGTTCCCCTGAATGACACTAAAGACACAGGAGAGGAAGCATGGCACTACAGACATTTGATAGTTTAGTTTTTGAGGGTTAGGCATCTGCATGACAGGACAGCAAGGAAGTCGGCACGAAGTGAAAAAGATTAAAAAAAAAAAAAGGAAAATGATCTCATAAAATGAGTTGCTTCATCAGAAACTTGTATGTTTCAGGCATTTCTTTCTGCAGATAGCCTGACAAAACAAATTCCTTTGTGCTAGGCTATAGAGCACTTAATCTCAAGGGAGCTCGTTGGTAGTAAGTCAAATTTCAGACTTTCGGCTATTGCTTCAGTGGTCTCTATGGAAAGAGTCATGATCACGGAGCAGTTATGTAGACATCCACACTGCCAAAATGTCCCAAGAGTCACAAATTGACACCTGACTGGCAGTAAAGTGTTAGATGCCAAGCACTAGCAGGATGTGAAGACCAAGCTAACTTACCACCCAGAAATATAGTTCTTTCTTGCCAAGACTGAGGCACATTGGCAAGGCATTGCATTACTGCTGCCACTGCCTCTTTTTGGTGCGTAACAATAATAACAAAGAGCAGTCAAGGGGACTTCAGAAACCACACTGACTTTAAAAAATAATGATTAAATAGGGTTTATTTTTATCGAAGCAGCAGCAGGGCCAGATGATTTTCCCTAGGTTGAAAATTATTTCTGACTAGTGGAAAATCTCAAGTCTTCTTTATAAAGCATCCCAGCCTCTACATCTCTGCAGTATGTTTAGCATAGGCCTAATATCAAAGTGGTGTCTACATTTTCCTTAGCACTAATGGCCATCCCTCAGGACATTATTTAAAGACCATATTTGCCAAAACAAACTCTACCCTTTGGCAAACTTATTTCCTAACATCTTTCTCCCATGAACATCATGTCCCCCAAGTGAAGAATTAAGAATGTGTTCTTGGCCACTCTATGGCTCTGTCATAAATCAAATACATGTATGTGAGTATGCGCTCATTTGTGTTATGATTAAGTGCTTATACTTTGGTCAGAGTCTCCATTTTAATGTAAAGAGTAGTTCTAGTACCACGAAAGCTTTTGAGGCTACCTGGCCTCATTCAGATGTGAAGTAGTGGTTAGTGTCTTCTTAGGCAGATGATCAGAACGAGACCTCTTATCTTCTACAAGAAGATAAATTCCCACTTGAGGCACTTGTGTAAGCCTGACATTCTGATATGGGCGTTAGACATGTAAATTTTCCTTTCAAAAGTGGGGATAGGAGCAAGTATACTGCTAGGAAGAAATAATGAAAATAACAGTGCTTTCTTGCTAACCAATATCTCTGTAGCTTGAACATTTATTGATAATTTCATACGAAATGGTCACATAGGCCTTGAAACAGGACTGCTTTCTCATTTGCAGATTAATATTCAAATCTGATCTGAAGTCATATGCCCTTCTGTTTTCTCAGTCTCTGGCTCTATGCACCTTGATTTTATTTTTTGAAAAGATAGCTTCACCGTGCCCCGTGGGTGCTTTTCTTCATTCTTTCCCCAGAACAATTAAGATGACAGCACTCTGAAAGGAAGTGAGGCAGAAAGCAGATCAGATCCTTCTGTGACAAAGAATGGATTGAACCCATGCACTGTATTTCTGAGGGGACAGTTTTAAGAAACAGGCAAAGAGAGCTCTTGCTGTATTTCTCCAAGGCTGGCCATGGCTGCACTGATTTGTGCAGTAGTCAGGCTTGTTTGCATGCAGTGTATGCAAAAGCTGGGTTCAGCATGCACCATTGGCGTTTTCAGAGGGTGTAGGTGGGTGGATGACAAATTAATGCATCCTGACTGTGCATAGGCAAGAGGAATGCACAGAAGAGATAAGCCTGCCTGGATGGAAACCATTCCCATAGAGCTCTAGTGGCACTCACATTACTAGCCCCCCTCTTCATTCCCGGCTACCAATACACTATTTAATTATCTAATCTGTCCTTCTTCCATGTAAACATTTTTTCACTTGCCATCAGGGTGGTAAACCGTCCAATAGGAAGCCAAAAGTATCCCATGAACTTCTTTTGGAACACTTCTGATACATCCTGCTGGCTGGACTGCACCAAAATGAAAATGTACTCATGGAAACCTGGGTTTATTTAACTCACTGTCCTGTTTCCTTTCAAGTGTACAGAAGCTGAATGAGTTTCTCCTGAGCGATGAGATTGGAGATGACAGCTGGAGAGGTGGGGACAGCTCTGTAGCTTATGAATCCTGTAAGAAGCACACAGGACTTGTAAGTTCTGTTTTATGACACTGAATTTCAAAGCAGAGAGGCCGTATAGCCCTGTACAATACCAATGGACTAACCGATAGGGCTTGGGAGTTTTGGCTTCTAACCTTTACTCCAACATTGACCAGTTTTGCCTCTTCCATGTAGGGATCTCTGTGTTTCTACAACATGAAGGATCCAGAAACACGTTTAAGGATCGCTGAAGTGCCATTAGGAATAAAAATCCCATAACACACCAGCACATTTACATAGGGCTCAAATTCAGCCTTCTTAGTTTCTATGAATTATCTAGGTGCATTTCCTGTGGTTAAAGGGTTTGTGCTGCACTTTGCCAGTACAGCCCCTCGTATGTTGTGCATCTTTAGGTAGGACTGATTCCTGCTTTAGGAAATTCTGAATTGCAGGTAGGAAAAAAAAAAAACAAACTTTGTGAAATAGGAATTCAATCCAAAACTTGGTTTTGGAGTGCTAAACATACAGTGAATTTGAATTAAATTTAAGGGAAAAAACCCCAAGGGTTGGAGTCTGTGATCCTAAAGTAAAATGTTTCTGTTATTCAATGATTCTATTATTTGGGAAAAGGTATTTTTTTATTTTGTCATTTTGCTAAGGTTAGATTTTTCCACTGTTTCAAACTAATTTTATTATATGAAGAGTGACTGAAACTTAAAGATGGCAAGAGAAGGAAAGGATTAGCACAAAATAAGTTTTATTTTGAGCTGAATTGAATTAGTTTGTGAACCTCCAACAACATTTTCCTTGTATTTCTGGCTTAACAGGAAACAAAAATGAAATTGTTACAGCAATTTATTTTACTTCTCTTGTCTACCCTTTGCCCAGCCCTACAGAGAGAAACAAAGTCTAGATGATGGGGAGAGGGAAAAACAAAGGTAATATCTGTAAAGGTTAAATCGTTCACTGTAGACAGCCCAGTTCTCAGGAATCACTAAGATTACACAGATTCAGCTGAATACTGTGGCACTTACAAAAACCACAGATAGCTCTGAATGAGCTAGCTCCACACTCACTGCAATTCATCGGTGAGGTACTCTGCACAAGCTAATTTGGTGTGATTCTACCATTCTACTTCCAAGAACCAAACTGGTAACTCTGCGTGTCATTACACTTTTGACACAGCTTTGTCTGGAGCTACCTCGGGTAGGGCAGACTTACCTGGTGGTTTGAGGAGGATGACAGAGCAGAAATTTGGGATTTTTATGCATGGGAAACCAAGATCGGAAAGGTATTTCCTGTGCTTCAGTTAAGGGTGTTTAAAACTTTACAATACATGCATCTCAGTAGTACGTCTTTATTATCACACATGTTGAAAAGCACTGGTTTCTTCTCGTGACCTCGAATGGTGGGAGGAAGGAAATGGATTGTCTGTTTTATAAGGGAACCAAATGGTGGCCTCTGTTGAGAATTCCAACTTTTCTCCTTTCTTCATCTCACCGTGTAGCACACCAAGGCCATCAACAGGCGGCAGCCCTTGAGGTATCAGCTTGAAAGCTATGAACAGCCGACAAAGAAGCAAACACATCCTGTGGAGATAGATGATACCGCGATCAAGGTGGTTTGAAAACATAATTTCATTCTTTATAAGGAGCAGGTCTGCCTGCAACACTTCTAGATAGTGCCTAATTGCTGGTGTTCTTCCCAAGGCAAATTGTCCATTGCAAGAACAAGCCATTAAGTAAATTAGCACTATAGCTAAAGATAAAGTGAGAATTGGCTTCAGAGTAGGTCTTTGTAGTGATTTCCTGTCTTCTCAGGAAACAAAGAGACATCATGAGTCTAAAGTAAAAAAACCTAGATAATCTGATGTGCAGAAACACAGATATTTTTAGACTTTCCTTTCATGCACTTTTCTTTCACTCTTAGAACCAAAACTAAAACTTTTGAGGGTTAGGGTTTTTTTTGACATTTGTTATGACATAGCATTTATTATGACATTCTTTTAAATCATGTTGGCCAACTTTTCCCAACTTATGTGCTCTGTGCAAATAAAGTTTCATGGCCCTGTCAACTCCAAAGGAAGTATGCACAAAAAGGCTAGGGTCCACTGGGGAACGTTTTTCTTATGTCCAGCATAAACCTTGTGAATATTCAATTTGTACTTTGGGAATCACAATATGCAGAAGGATTAATTCCTTGATAAAATATGCTGCTTAGATTATCACCTGTGAGGTCTTGTGATCGTCATTCTTAGTCTGTAATCTTATACTTGACAGAGTGAAAGTATTTGGTAAACAGAGTTCAACTCAAGATCATCCCTTTATTACATTTCATACAGTATATATATTTGTGTATATAACTTTCCTTATTCATAAACTTTTCTGTGTTTGGCAATCTTTACTAGCCTAACTTGCTTTTTTCATATGTGGGCATACCTCACCATGTTTATTAATTGTGACTTATTTTAGTAATATGTTTTAAGTCCAAAGTAAGACATTATGTTTTTTCCCCTCATGTGTTCATAGATTGGACATGTAATTTTTTTGTAGGTGACCAATGGATACTTTTCATGGGGAAGTGGCTTAGCTACGTTGTCCAACATAAACATCAGAATCCCAACAGGTAGGATAAATGCACACCTTAAACATTAAATACATGATACCAAATTGCTACTAATACAATTTCTTGATGTGATGAAAAGCACACAACCACACATTTAGATTTTTATAAGAAAAAATGAAGGTTAAAAATGTATGCAAGGTCATGAACTGTATTGGTCATATAACTGTATCATTAATGTAAAGCACTATAAATAAACAACAAATTACATGGGTTTTGAATACGTATATAGTTTATATAGTTTTTATAACAGCAGGAACATAGTCAAGAGTAAGAATAAATATGAAAAAGTTTATTACAAAAAAATTCATTATTATTTTTAACAGACAAAAAAAAAGTAAGGAGAACTCCAGACTTGTTCAAATCAAGAGTCCACCTAATTCAGTATTTTACTTCCAGCAGTGGTTTCCAGTGGGTGCACAGGAACACAGCAGTCATTTATTATACTTCTGCTACCATTCTTCAACATTCAGTATTCCAGTTCATAACTATTTTCATCTCAGAGTATTCCTTGAGCCTCATGCAGTTTGTCTGTCAAGAAATCCTCACTGAATTTCTTTCAATGCATGTCTCTTTGTCCAGCTGATCTCCTGTAACTTCTTACATCCTCAAAGTCTTTTGTCTAGGAGTTTCACAGATTTACAAAACACTGATTTGCTTTCGAAGACTTACATAGCAAGTACAAAAAGTAGTAACTTCTTCTGATTATTATTATTGTAGAATTCCTAACACTGTTGGTATTTCATGTTATTGAATAATCTTAGATTTTATTTCTGTATCCTATCAAGTGCTTAGTTTTAAAATACCTTATTACTTTAAGTGGACATATCTTAGCTATCACATTATTAAGTAGTTCCAAAGAACTATACATAATCCCAAAGTCTGTATAATTTGTTTCACATAGCATTAGGTGTCCTATACATGGACAAACACTTCTTTGTGCTAGTCCAATGTGTCTTACAACACCAGCAGAAAGTCTTTGCTCCAAGGAGTTTACAATCTAAGGCCATGGGTGTGCAAGGTGGGTAAGCCAGTCTAAGAGCTTACCTCTTTTAGAAGGAATGAGACCATTCACTCGCCAGCTGGTGAGAAGCTTACCTGGCAAATGTGCTCACAACCACAGTTAGTGGGTTCAATTAGCTTATGGGAAGATCTGAGAAGCAACATTGCCACTGCAAGGTAGGACTGATGTAGGAAAGTGGAGAGGCAGGAGGAAGGAGGAGTGCAGAAAATATTAATGGATCTTCTTTCAGTTGTAGTCACTTATTAGGTTGGCCCAAATTTTCATGGAACCCCAGACTGAATAATCACTCCCCACTTTATAACATTTGACCCTAAATTACTTTCATGAAGTAACATACTCCCACACAATTAATGATAATAGATGTCAAAGCAACAATCTCATTCCTTTGGAGACTGGTATGTACTTGGACTGTCCATTAATGTATATTTCTGTAGATGAATACATGCAATACCACCGATTTACCTAGTGGATGCTAACCAATTTAACCAACCAACAAGTGCTCTAGAGTCGGAACCAATTTGGCCTTCTGGACTTAAATGGAATTGTTTGTTTCTTTGTTTTTCTTTTTTGAAAATGTGCTTCTTGTTATTATCATAGGTCAGATGACAATGATTGTGGGTCAAGTTGGCTGTGGCAAGTCATCACTTCTCCTTGCCATATTGGGAGAGATGCAGACGCTGGAGGGAAAAGTTCACTGGAGCAAGTATGTTTCATACAGCTATTATTTGCTGCATTCATTTAAGAAAGATGTAGTTGGGATTTGCTGCGAGAAATGTAGACTTCATGTCTCTGAACTGCATGTTAAATGATTGTCATCACCCACATCCTCTCTGGAAGGCATCACCTGGAAACTTATGAAGGATTTTCATTGATGTTTTGTTCATGGTTCAGAGCGGAGTGTCTCAGGAAGGGAAGGAGGCTAATCTGGCAATTAATATCTAATATATTGGCCCTAGCAAATGACCTGAACAGAAAGCACATACTATTCCTGTTATGCAATAGTCTTCTCTGGAGGGAGTCAGCTCTGGATTTATGGTATTCACTGTAACTCAGGTCAGCATTGTTACGCTGCTACTGTACATACCTGTGAAAGCATGACAGGCTGGAGCTTCTTCAGGCTGGTGATATGTGTGGGTTACCAGCATACAGAAAAGGCTTTCTCACCCAGTGATGCTGCTATTAGCAGGGGGAAAAAAAAAAGAAAAATGATAGAGTAACACATGAGCTTTTCTCTTTCCCTGGTATCTGCCCAAGCCTCACCTATGGAAGTCCGTGTTCCTCTTCACAGTAACATGTTCAGAAAGCAGCCTGAGGACACCAAATAAGTAAAGAGTCAAGGCTCTGAGGAAGCTGTTGCTGAAGTGGAAACTGCCTGTGGGGTCAGGCCTTGGGATCCACATGAGTTCAGACCCAGTGAGTGCAAGGCCAGGTGGGGCAGCGACCACTCTTCCAGCCCAGGCACAGCAGAAGCTGTAGAAGGGTTGTGCTGTAACCCCAAGACTTGTTATTTGATTTTAAAGATCAGTTCTGTTTCCTTGAAACTACCAAGCCGAACTCCTGTTTACTAGGTTTTTGAGAAAAAAAAGGGTGAATTTTGTGACGGAGACCAATATTTTTTTGCCCCATCCCTTGACTAGTAACCTCCTTTGTTGCCTTTTTCTTACAGCAATGTTGCAAGCTGGATATTTTTGCTTTTCCTGTGTTAGTATGTATGGCATTTTCTGTTCTCTAGCCATATTTCACTGTCTGCTATTCTAAATGTATGATCTCATTGGAGTAGCAGGTACAGTTGGAGCCAAGGCGAGACTTAACTTTAGTTTCATTATATGCAAGTTTAAGCTTTGAAGGAAGAATATGTGACCTACCACAGTTAATTTCTTTGAGACATAGAATGAAGATTCTGACATCATAATCAGGCATTTTTTTCTGAGCAGTTTAAGAAAATACAAGGACTGAGTAGAGCGTACCTTGAAATTATTCTCACAATTGTTTTCAAAGATATATTTGAGAAAGACTCAAAATTGTCTTAAAGAAAGAAATAGGATCTTAGGAAAAATAGAGAAAATGAAAAATCTTAGAAAGATACTGAAGGAAGTTTATGAAAGACTATTTTGGTTTCAAATTGTTGAAGAGAAATTAAGGTCATATTGTCAGTTGATTAGCAGTCTGTAAATAACCAGCTAGCTCAGATTTTAGCAAGCATCTCAGGCCTTACTGAGTGACTTTTTTTCATTGTAAACTATAATTTGGTACCGTGATATAGCTGATGCAAACACAGTTATATTTTGCTGATAATTTCAGACTGCCTGGCAGACAGATGAATACACAAGGATACTTCAGGTATTGAATTAAGTGGATCCTGTACTTTACAAAAGCAAAATAAAGGTCCTATTTACTCTCTTAAATCCCTTTCCATGTGATTCCACATGCATGACTAACGCAGCTACTCATACGGGGATGGAATACAGGCTAGAAAAATTCCTCAACAAATTCAGGTATATCAACACAGTAATAGTGATGGTGGATAAGATTTCAGCTCCAGTTATACTGGGTTAATCCTGCATTGCATCTTTCTGGAAGTTCATCACGGGGCTTGAATACCCTGTTGGTGTGTGCACATTTTCTACATATTGGACTGTTTTCTGTGCAAAGGAGTTATTGTGTGCTAAGTGAACATCATGGGAAACACAAGAACTATGAAAAGAATCCTCCTGTATGACCTGATCTGCCCTTAAGCTATGGAAAGCTTCAAGAAAAATTAGGAAAAGCCAGTGCTCCCCGCAGAAGAATTGCAAATACAATTATTTATCAAAAGGTTGCAACCACAGTAGTGTTATCCACAGACGGATAAACAGTCATCCGGATAAATGTCAGTAGCCAAAGTCAGCACACCTACTTTGCATTGCTATGCTGCCAAGGCTGGTTGCAGGGACAGGAATAAATTCCTCCAAACTGCTGTATAGAATTTGTGTGGATGCTCAGTCCTTGCCTTCCCTCAAATTTCTTGACTATATTAGCAGAGGAAATGGTTAATTCTGCTGGTACAGTGATGTGGTAGAGATTTTGTATCCTTTTATTCTTCTCCCTTTTCATTTTGTAGGCTGAGGGAATCTGGGCCTGGGTAGAGATGCATTTTAAAACATCCAGAGTTAGCACAAACATTGTGCAAACTTCAGCAAGGTCTCTTTGACTTCTCCTTGAAACCTTGATTTACATTGAATTCTGTATTATTTCAGCTTATGTATTAAAAATCTTAGAAAAATAGCTAAGCAATCTAATTAGTTTGGTCTTTCCTACCATTTCAGACTTGAACTTTCCACACCTCATTTGGGGGAATATGTATATTTTATAGTACAGACTAAAAATCAGTATAAATAGCCACATTTCAATGAATTAATAAATTAGAGCAAAGATTACTAAACCCAGCAGGTAAATAAAATACTCTTTTTAGAAATCTCAGGAGCTTCGGTTTCAGCCCACTCCCATGCCCTGCAATCATGTAACTCTTTCAGGTATAGTAAGGTAATAAAGTACAAGACCAAATACTTCATCCCCTTATTTGTGAAGGCCCCAGCTCAGCAAAGGTCTCGTGTGTTTATTCATGAGATGGCTAATGAACATGTGTTCTCACAGAAATCTCGCTCATAATTTGGGAGAATTAAAGTGTATTTGTCAAGGTAAGCATGGAATGAAATTTCTAGTCAAGTAAGAAGAGTTTAAAAAACTGAGAACCTAGAATTAGTCCTTGCTCTTTCAGATAATCCACTTGATTATGATAGCAAGCATATTAAATCTGGTATGGAACTGAAAGTGGTCTTGCAAGGCTTGTGCGAGTTTTCATTTAATTGCACTTCAGAGGGCATTCCCAAATGTGTACATTAAAGCATTATCCCTTTCTCTACCATAGCAATGCTTTGCTGATAAAAGTTTGGTGTGTTTTAGTAGATGAAATCTAGGTTTTCTTCCTTTTTGTTTATCTTGAGCTAATTTCCAACCTCTTTTTAATCTCTCATTAGACTCTAGCTTTTAATTTCTCATTAGACTCTGTCTCGTAACTTTTTTCCATTGTAGAGAAGACTGGAAGCTTCTGCTGAATAAAGGATGAGCTCTGGTGAAGCGATGTCTGTTTGGGGCCTCAATTTATGGCTCTCTGACCCTTCTGAGATAACCAACATGGCTTATTCACCTCAGATGTTATATCTTCTCTGGTGACAGGCACACGAAGGAAACACACTGATCGTGTACTTTAGGAGGCATGAATTACCGAAGTTCTTAGAGACCTGATATCCAGCACAGAAAGTAACATTTCTCAGTTCTGGCATTTTAGGAAGATGCTTAATATGTGCGTCTGGAATGATGAGGGCTCTGCTATTAGAGTTTTTATGCCCTTTGCCAGGCTTGGATCCTCTGCTTATGAGTGCAGCTGCAATTTCTGGTATCCCAGTAGGCAAGCAGACATTTCTGTCTCAGCAGTAAAACATTTCATCTGGAGGATTTGTTTGTTTGTTGTTGGGTTATTTTTTTGTTGTTGGGTTGTTTGTTTGTTAGGTCAGGCAAATATCACATTAATATCAGTTTTCTAGTCTCTTCTGATGCCTGTTTCTATTTACCTGGCATAAACCTACTCTTTGAGGTTTTGCACTTTGCAGTGATGTGTTGCCATGCCTGGACACAAGCACCATCACTGGTCTAGAACTGCCCTGACTGCCATTCCACACCCTCAACAGTGTTAATAAGTCAATTAATAAACAGAGGGAGCTGCAAAATAATTCATGCCATTGCTACCTTTGCATGCTCTAAAAAAAAAAAAAAAAATTCATGGATGTGATCCTCAAGACGTGGAGGTTGACAAGGAAAGCCTAGGTGTTGTAGTGTCATGCATGGCTTGATGCAGCCTTCCTGCTATTAAGAGGTTCAAAATCTGTTCTGATTCAAAAGTGTATCTGCAAAGCTTATCTTTGCTCCAGGGGAAATTTGATGTTAGTTACCAACTTTTGCAGGTCATTGGTGTAACGTGTGGAAAAGCTAACTTACTACTTGTCAGCCTTTTATA
Organism: Pampusana beccarii; assembly: GCA_013399365.1. NCBI lineage: Eukaryota > Metazoa > Chordata > Aves > Columbiformes > Columbidae > Pampusana > Pampusana beccarii. The sequence goes on along the minus strand of VWYH01000775.1, from coordinate 137,121 downwards.
TGCCTAGGCAATAATGACAATTTGCTTTTTAATAGGTTTTGTAATACACTTTAAATTTTTAATACATTTTCTAACAACATCACTTACCTGTTTAGCCACCATGTGCTATAGATATGACACTGTGTATTTAGAAAAATTATATACTTTTAATTAGACCTTATTTATTTTCCGTCTAAGAACAAAAAGATGCACAAAGTGATGAGTTCTTAAGACATGTACTGAACTACAGTATGTATGTATGTATGTAATACTTGCACAAAGTGTTATTCTCTATATTTCCTGTTTACTAAATGTCATTGACCATAACTTACAGTGTAAATGAAACTGAGCCTTCTTTTGAAGCATCCAGAAGGTAGTATTTCTGTTTTTAGTGTATCATAATACACTCATTCATTTCTTCAGAATTTCCTCAAACCTTCATCTTTGTACCCTTCAACCATCTCTGTGTTTTCTTACCATGTTGGTAATCATTTACTGTAGGATTAACTGACAGAATGTGTTAAATCCAGTGGATCCCAATCTTCTCCAGCCTTTGTACCACTACCTCAGTCCTGTCTGAAAGATGTTCAGTGCTTCCATCTCCCATTTGACATTACTGGGAGTTTAGGGTGCTCCATACCTTGCAAGACAGGGCCTCCAGATATGAGACATCATTACGTGTACCCTCCCATGTGTTTGCATATTTTCTAATCAGCACTGGGTTTCATTTTGCCTGTAAACCCAGCTTGACGACCGTGTGATGGACCAAGGCACAAAGTGTGCAAAGGAAGCCAGCCGTGGTCCAGCTGAAATCAAGCAGTGACTCCACCCCTGGCTTCGCTGAAAGGGGCTGCAGGTTTAAAAGAAAGGACAAGCTAAACTAAAAACACATCATAAATAATAGAGGAGTAGTGGCACACATAGCTGTGGTTGGGAGCCACACCATGATTTACTACATGATAATCCTGAGAACGTATTTCATACTAGTGCATACTGAACTGCCAAAACTCCTTCAGTTTTGGGGGATACTACTGACTGCTTCTAACCAGCTATTTCTCATACCCTAGCACCCTCTCTCTCAATAGTAAATCCTAGATGCTTGCATACAGAGCTATATCAAATGTGTGGTTTGAAGCAACATCATCAACGAGACTGAGAAGGAAGATAAAGTGTTCAGATCCATTAGCCAGTACTAGTTCACAGCTCCTTCCTCACACATCTCGGGCTTCTCAGAAACATGTCTGAAATTACATGACCTTTTTTGACATACATAGGTAGAAGAACCAGGAGTAAAGAACATTCACACCCCTACTGTACACATTTCATTAGGTATTTAGACACAGTTAAAGTATGTCTAATAAATACTTGGGAGGCTGCAGTGATTCCTTCCCAATCGGTATTAAACTGCCCTCTTTTCCAATATCATGTCAGTCCAGTGAGGATCTAATAGACCTAAAGGAAAAAAGCGTTCACTGGGAAAAAAAAATGTTTCATGCGCACACCATGTGTAATAATATAAAACTTCCAAAAGCAGCAAGTCAAGTGTCCTGATGCCATCTGAACAGTACCTTTTCGCTACTTGTTTTGATGCTAGAGAAAAAACAAACAAACAAACAAACCCCCAAATAACTATGCTTGTTAGGATTTAATACTTTTGATTATTTATAATTTGCCTTTGGATTGAAATTGCAGTTACTAAATTGAGGTAGGTACCAGGAGAATGGAATACAACCCAGAGTGTAGATTTTGCCATCAGGGGAGAGAGTGGGTGCTGTTCTAACAAAAGCATCTAATTTAAAATTCTTCCTTTTACTTTTGTAACAGTTGCTTTGCCTATGTGTTTCCCTGTATTTTTATGAGTGCACATTCATCAATTTAATTTTTGAAAACTGATTCTCAGGCATTTCATAATGTGCGCACTTTGCTTTTTACTAATGCTCTTCATCTGTCTACAGTAGAAACAGATATTCCGTGGCTTATGCAGCTCAGAAGCCGTGGCTGCTGAATGCAACTGTGGAGGAGAACATTATCTTTGGGAGCCCATTTAATAAACAGAGGTAAATATCAACCTCCTCGCAAAAACACCTGGCAGCTTCTTTTAAAGAGGTTTTTGGCTTCTTCTGGAGGGAGTTTGTAGGGTTTGAAAAATATCAGTGCACATTAACCCTGGGCTGGAATTAGCTAACCTGACTTTAGCCATCTCAAAGGAAGGTTTCTGTTTTAACTTAGTCTTTCAAAGCTCCCCCGCTAACCAGTGTCCATGTCTAAGATGTTTGTGAGAAATCACACAGTGGCAGTGGCTCTCCGTGGAATACAGCAGAAGCCATATGTGTGTTTTTCAAGCAGCTAAAGTTAGGTGAGATGAATCCCATCTTTGGAGATTACTGACATATTTTTGTTTTATGTAATGGAACCTGAGGTTGCCGGAGGACTCTGGAAATCAGGATTATAGGCAAGTTTGCACTGAGTTTATGTGCTAATCCTCCTGTGATCAAGTTACTGGAGCAGCCACTTTACAAAAAAACAGCATGTATGAAGATGGAGTGCCTCAAGGAAATAATCTGAATTCTTTTTTTCAGAAATTCAGGGGAAGTGAGTGTGAAAGCAAAGGTGCGCAGCTTCTGTTGTGCCACTTGCTTCTTGTGTCCTTCTGAAAGGTCAGCTAACAAATGCAGTGGAAAAAGTGACTTGACTTAAGGAAAACAAATTGCTGATGTTTTCGAAGACAGCACACTCTTTGTTTTAAATTGTTGAAAATACATCCCATTCCTCTCGGTGTGTGCTTTGCTAAGATGTATAACTACATTCCCACTTAATAAAACTTAGCAATGACCAAATATCTCAAAATCCAGATAAGCATTTAGAATTTCAGTGACCAGATTCTTCAACTACTGCATCCATCAGCCTAACTTCACTCATACCAAAGGGGCAAGTCTGAATTACACCACTCAGTCTGATCCCAGCTGCTTATTAGCAGATTGTCTACAATATCACACAGACCTGGAAATCTCACAGCAAATTTCAAGTTTGCGCAAGTGGTTTCCTGATTATGAGAAGATCGGAAGCACTGTAAAGATCCTTTGTCCTGTAATATCACACTGAAGTAAGTGAAGAGGCACCTAAAGCAGGAAGAATAATAAGTTATTGGAAAATGGCTTCGAATGATCCAGAGTCCAGCAAAACAGCTCTGTGATAGGGAGGAATGTACTCAATAATTTACGTAATTGAATCTTTAAAAAGTAGGCTTACCAATATAGATCTCTAATAAATATGCCATTTTTTACAATGCTTAGTTTACAACACTCCATGATTAGCTGCTGAATGATCATTTTGCTCTACCTATTTTTGCAGTTATCCAGCTATCAAAGAGCCATAATAACTTAGTGAATTTGAGCTGGAGATTTTTGTGTTGGCAAAGGAAGTGGTTGGTTAAATAATTGCAATGACCGTATTCTTTTTACAGGTACAAAGCTGTTACAGATGCATGCTCTCTGCAGCCTGACATCGACTTACTACCATTTGGTGATCAGACTGAAATTGGCGAAAGGGTAAATAATATGAATGCTTTTATGTCTGCTTAACCTATGTATTAAGAAGGCACTCTGATGTCACTTAGACAGATCTAGTCTGTATTGAGCTACCAGCCTGGTAAATAGTTGTGATTCACCGGGGATTAGTGCAAAAAATTGAAAACTCTCTTCTGTCTTCAGCTGTTTCTCAAATGGGATTTTTTTAATCAAGGTCTCCTATATTTTGCTTGCAGAATTTGATGCTGGTATTGGTTGCATTTTTGAATCTAAGAAGCCTACTGTTCTTAGAGAAGCTCTTCATAATTTACTCTTACCCATGATTAGTTGCTAAATAATCATTTTTCTTCTGATATTGTATGAGGATTATGCTTGTTTATTAACAGGATTAACATATTAATGAAGCTTTTAATTTTTATTGGAACTCTGTGTAGTTGTAAGAAATCACATTTCCAAAGTCCTATCATAATGTTTGTTCAAAGATACATATTTCTGATGTATTATATTCATTAGGGGATTAATTTAAGTGGCGGCCAACGGCAGAGAATCTGTGTAGCTCGAGCACTCTATCAGAACACCAACATTGTCTTCTTGGTAAGATTTTTCTTTTTCATATGGAGCATGGTAAGTCAGTAATAGAGCTGTCATTCCTAATATTTAGCTTTAGAAAAATTTATGTTAGATTTATAAAACTATTGGGACTCGTATTCAACTCCAAATCCAAATTACAGAGATAGGAAATAAACATCCATCAGATGCAGCCTCAAAACACACTGGGAGACTGATGAAGGTGGAATTTCCTACAGAGACTAACACTAGAAGAGCAGAACAGATTTTCTAACTTCTGCTCACTCTCAGTGGTGACCTACTGTCAACATAGTTCCACTGAAATCAGCAGAACTTCTAAGGAAAAGCACCATAATGCAACTACTTCTGAGCAATGAACAATCTGGGGTTCAGCTCTCTCCTGAAGACTGCTGTGGATTTGGGCAAACTTCCCTTCCTCTGTTAATAATTTAGAGGCATTTCAGGAATTTCAGGAGTCTACTGCTCATGAAGGGGCTCTTTGAGCCTCTTGAAAGTTAACCAAGGGCTTCTGTTCTTAGAGAAGAAGTGTTTGCATACAATATCCTTATCTTAATATTGTCTTGTTGCTAGCCACATGCACCCAAAGTGAAGACCCAGGACACCTACAGTTTAGTTTGGAGGAAATCAGAACAGTTCCTGACTCTGCTTTATCTTACCTGTGCTGGTTTCCCATCAAAATAAGGCTCAAGCTTGGCTCTGGACCCTGGCATTTTCAAATTAGGACGAGAAATTTCGGTTCTAGTGTTCCTGATCAGATTTACTCCATGCTGCCAGTGCGACAGCAGCATTGCACACATCTAGACACAAAAAAATTAACTTAATCTATGGCTATGATTTGAAGAGTAATAGATTCTAGCTCACTGTTTGATGGTGCAGCCCTATGACTAGGTCTTTGTCATCAGAGAGAGATGAAACACTAGTAATGGCACATGTTTTCTATTTTTAAAAAACTCTTGAAAGAAAAAAACCTAGTTTTCATATCATGTTCTAATTTTTTTAAATTTTATTTGATTCAATTGCAGGATGACCCATTCTCAGCACTGGACATTCATTTAAGTGATCATTTAATGCAGGAAGGGATTTTGAAGTTTCTCCAAGAAGACAAGAGGACTCTTGTTCTGGTGACACATAAGTTACAATATCTACCACATGCTGACTGGGTAAGAGAAGAGATACCATGATGCAGATTTACTAATGATGAACATACACTTGACGTTAGCACCATAATGTTTGATGAGAGCACTACTTTTCTCTGTAAGAGTCCCTCCTCCTTAATTCCATATGTCATGCAACTAAGTGCAGCTTTACATAATACAGGTTTTATAGTAGAAAGAACAATTTTATTTTTACATTATTTGTGTAGTTTTTTTGATTGAAAGCCACTGGATAATTGTGGCTTAATTGCAAATATGACTATTACTTATTATGTCTTGTCCATGCTTTACAAGTACAGGTAAGCACAGCTCATAGAAATTTCAGTTCATGAGGTGTGTCAACAAACTTAAAAAGTAATTAGCAAAATACTGAACACAGTGAACACAGAAATTTCTATAACGGTGATATCACAAATACCAAGACGTATTGTAGAATCCAGGTCAATGCTTATGGTATGTATGTTGCTGAGTAGACCTGTTGGATGCTTTCTCCCCTAGATCATAGCAATGAAGGATGGAATGGTACTTAGAGAAGGGACACTAAAGGATATCCAAACCAAGGATATTGAGCTATATGAACACTGGAAAACTTTGATGAACCGCCAAGATCAAGAATTGGAAAAGGTAAGCAGGGGCATTTGGGCAAGGATGACCTTTCTGAAAGGAGATATTTTTCAGTTGATTTCTAAAAAATGAACAATGTCATGACACAAGTTTTAAGGTAGGCATTAGGGAAAAGAACCACATGAACTGTAAGGAACTTGAAGGGCTCACATAGATTGCCTAGGAAGTGTGTAGTACCCCTGTAATGAGTGGTTTGAAGGACACATTAGGCAAACATTGTTTTGGAATGCTGTGCACAACTGATCCTCTGCTGTGGCAAGGGACAGACTGAGGGATTTCGTCAAATATCTCTTAGCCTTTTATTGTGTTATTGCTATGAGCATTTGGGATTCTCTAAATACTGTTTTTGAAGTTTCTGTCATTCCAGAAGAGAGGGAATGAAAGAATGGAAGAAAGCAAAAGGGAAGGATTTTCTGAAAGATAAATCCTAAAATACCGTGCTTTTGCATTCTGTGAGCTAAGTGATCCTAATCAAGTCTCTTTGAGGTTAGTGTTGGTGCTACAACAGTAGCAGAAAGATAAGCTCTCAAATTAATAAATACATTTCCTTATTACAGGATATGGAAGCTGATCAGACTACTCTTGAGAGAAAAACCCTTAGAAGGGCTATGTACCCCAGAGAATCCAAATCACAACTGGAAGATGAAGATGAAGGTATGTTTTAACATTTCACTTTATTTACTCTATTAACCAAGATGGCAATTCTTAGCAATGAAGTGTGAAGATTTTGAGGACACTTGGTAATAACAGTGAAAAATCACATACTTTTATCTGTTTAGAACATGACTTGTTCAAGGGATTCTCCATAGATTTCTGTAAAAATGGTGCAGGGATAAGGGTGTAGCAAATAAAGTTCATTCAGATCAAAAAACACATATCAGTAACTTCGGGGCAGAAATATAATCTGACATTGCATTCTGTGTGACCTAGGAAATGTACACAAAGTCTCTGTATTCCAAATAGTGTAGAATTTCAACTTTCAAGAAATCACTTACTAATTCATTTCTGAAGTTCAGAATCAGAAATGGATGGAAATATTGTCAGTTCGGGGCAGTCAAGAGCAGGTCAACATTTCTCTTCCCCAAGTGTGGCCTGCAAGGCTGTCAGATGTATATTCTTATTACCTGGGGAAAAAAAATGTAATGTTCGTGCACCTATGAAATACGTATTTCCCATAGCAGAAGTCTTCTACCAATTGTATTTCAGTATAATGTGAACAATTATCATATAGTCAAAGGTCAGAGTAGAAGAAATGTTAATCCCACAGCTGTGCTCTTTTATATAGACAAAATTTTGGTACTCAGGAATAAAGTAAAAATTGAGTCTTTTTATGCAACAGGTGACAGAGTCTCTGAATGTAAAGCTTTGGAGAGCTTTCTAGAATCTTCCATGTGACCCAAAGTGCTATGCTGGCTGTATAATAAAAGCAGCTGAACAGGTTGGGAAAGGCCTAGTCTCTACTATAAATAGTTAGTACTGAAGACCTGACTTAAAACAATATGTCAGCACAGGGAAAGTCTTATGAAGATATGTCTGAAGTGTTTGCTGATTTAAATGGCAAATTTAATTTTGACATTAAAACTAAAATTAAAAAGTCAACCAAATCCAGTAAAAACAGGTATAATCCTTAGTGCTGCATCCAATCTAACTTGATCAAATTTCCGAGTCACAGAGGAAGAAGAGGAAGAAGATGAAGATGATAATATGTCAACTGTCTTGAGGCTCAGGACAAAGATGCCGTGGAAAACCTGCTGGAGATATCTAACCTCTGGAGGATTTTTCTTGCTCTTTCTGATGATTTTCTCGAAGTTGTTGAAACATTCAGTTATAGTGGCGATAGATTATTGGCTTGCTACATGGACATCCATGGACAATAAAAATGAAGCCAGGAACGTTGATAAGAGCGCAGATAAGGTGGGCCATATCTTGGAGCTTGACAGGGCAAAAAATGTTCTAAAATAATTATTTGCTGTTCATCTATAAGCCAACTAGATTGGAAAGACAGATAAATACCGTAAGATTGGCCTTTGTATAGGATGGATGAATTGTTTATGCTAAAACATATGATAGTTCAAATTTTATCAGTCTTTTCAAACATGCAAAACTGAAACAGAAGCATGCTTGATGTTAGAAAAATTATTGGCTTTTTGAAGGAAGAAGCCTCATACTAAACTCTTCCATCTGGACTTTTTAACACCTAAGTCAGTGACCCTGTTTTTCTAAGTACTGGTTTCCCTGTAATGTCCTGCAGAAAAAAAAAAAAATCTTCAAGCGTATGACTTAAAGATGATCTGCTTATAGCTGTAAATTTGATTCATATACAAATATCTCACTGGAATTCACTTAGTAAACTTTCAGAAGGCTTACATGTGTTATAGCCCTGCCAGATTAGTTTAGGATTTGCTCTGGTCATTTTAGTGGTGCTTTAACTTAACAAAGTGGAACTTTCCAACATCTCTCAAATGCCTTAATTCTTGAGAGGTTCTACTTTGGTTGTCTGAGTTTCTTGGCTAACAGTTAACATACTTTTGTATTTATACAGTTAGTTTATCTTTACAGTTCTAAGTACTATCACTTCAAGGCCTTGAAGGGTACTCATCAGTAGACTGAAGGATATTATAACTGCCAGAACTTCTGTTTATGTGAACTTAATGAATTGCAGTTCCACCATTGCTTTTTTTATTTCCAAAAGATTATATTAATATAATTATGTAATATATGTGATGTGACATACTAGCTGATTGGTACCAGGTACCTTGGGAACTTCCAAGTAGAAAAGAGAAATACGTGTTTATTTCTAGGACTGATGTATTTGTCCTTTTATTAGACTTATCATGTAGCTGTCTTCAGCATCCTCTCAGGAGCAGGGATTGTCCTTTGCCTCATCACATCTCTGACTGTGGAGTGGATGGGCCTCACAGCAGCCAAAAACCTACACCAGAATCTCCTCAACAAGATCATCCTTGGCCCAATCAGGTACAACAAAAATAATATTCCTCCTGAAAAGCTACGTGGTCAAATCTCTTTGTAATAGGGAGAGTACCCCTATGAAAAGTTCCTATATTTGCCTTGTTTCTTTGAGGCCCCAAAAAGTGAAAATAACTAGTGAGGTAATAAGATTAAAAAAATCCCATGTGAGAACATGTGAAATTCTGCCTCCCTTTTTATCTGACTGAAATGTGTCAGACACCTCATACCCCTTTCCAGGCTGGGGTGTCAAGGATGGCTTTGAGTGTGACTCTAGCTCCAGTGCACCCAGCTCCAACTCCGAGCAACAGGCATGGTGTCAACCTATGTGGACACCAGGCTGCTTCTGATGGCCGGGGACAGGGTCTGTGCACAATAACCACAGTCGCTCACAGGCTGTAGGATGGCCAAAACCATGCTGGCATCAGCAAGTTTGCTGATGATACAGAGCTGGGAGGAGTGGCTGGTGCACCAGAAGGCTGTGCTGCCATTCAGTGAGACCTGGACAGGCTGGAGAGTGGAGTGGAGAGGGACCTGGTGAAATTCAACAAAGGCAAGTGTAGGGGAGGAATATTCCTGGGGAGGAATAACCCCAGGCACCAGTACAGGTTAGGGGAGAATCTGCTGGAAAGCAGCATTGTGGAGAAGGACCTGGGAGTCCTAGTGGACTGACCATGAGCCAGCAATGTGCCCTTGTGGCCGAGAAGGCCAATGGCATTCTGGGTGCATTAGGAAAAGTGTGACCAGTGCGTCAAGAGAGTACTGGGAGTACACGTGACAAATAGGTGTTCCATTCCTCCCCCTCTACTCTGCCCTGGTGAGGCTCCATCTGGAGTGCTGCATCCAGTTCTGGGGTTCCCAATTCAAGAAAGACAAGGAACTACTGAAGAGAGTGTGGTGGAGGGCTACAAATATGATTAGGGGTCTGGAGCATCTTTCTTATGAGGAAAGACTGAGAGAGCTGGGTCTATTTAGCCTGGAGAAGACTGAGAGGGGATCTTATCAATGTTTATAAAGATCTGAAGCGTAGGTGTCAAGAGGATGGGACCAGACTCCTTCCAGTGCTGCCCAATGACAGAATGAGGGGCAACAGGCACAGACTGAAGCACAGGAGGTTCCATATGAGTATGAGGAGAAACTTCTTTACTTTGAGGGTGCCAGAGCACTGGAACAGGCTGCCCAGAGAGGTTGTGGAGTCTCCTTCTCTAGAGACATTCAAACCCGCCTGGACACATTCCTGTGTGATCTGCTCTAGGTGAACCTTTATTAGCAGGTGGGTTGGACTTGATGATCTCCAGAGGTCCCTTCCAACACCGATCATTTTGTGATTCTGTGACAACTAATGCAGTTATCATGATGCTTTAATGAAAGAGTCCTGGTGCCCAGTGCTAAGCAGGAGGTTGAGCAGCAGCCAAGGACAGGCTGTGATCTTTGGGTGGGATCTTAAATCTTGAGGGAGTGTGGACGAAAAAGCAGAGGGCAAGACGGTAGGTTTTTTGAAGAGGACACCTAAAACTTTTTGGGGGAGAAATATCAAGAGAATAGCATTTAGATAAGATGCAGACATTATGATCTAGTTTTATTCGTATTTACTGCTTGTGTTTAGAAAATGGCAGGACACAGCTCTGTGTTCTGTCTGATCAGGGTTTTTATCCAAAACTGGAATTCACTTTCAGGTAACTTTTTGGTTTTAATTTCTTTAACAGGTTCTTCGATACAACCCCATTGGGACTAATTCTGAATCGCTTCTCTGCTGATACAAATATAATTGATCAGGTAGACATATCAATATACTCTGTTTTATTACATCTTGGCTTTGTAAATTTTCACTTACCTACTGAATAAGATGATGCATTAAAATATTCAGTAGAGAAAGGCATATCAAAAACAGGCTCTGGGAATGACACTAGACAAATTCAAAATAGAAAGTACACACACATTTGTAGCAATGAGGGCAGGTAACTATTACAATAAGCATGGTGAGAGATGGTGGCTCTTAATTTTTTCGTATGCAGACTGGTTAATTCTAGTGGGAGACCTGGGTTAGCAAAACACCATATTTTGGGCTTAAAGCAGGAAACAGGGTAAAATACAATAACTTGAAGTATATGGGAGTACACATGACAAATAGATGTTCCATTCTGGCCGCAGCACGTGAATTTAGAGCATTCAGGGAGAGGAGGGATGCTTTCTCCATGGCTGTGAATGAAGATGTTTGGATGAGCAATAATCCTGAATGTAAGGACGATGGGAATGTGGAAGGAAAATTAAGAGGCTCTGAGAAAGAGCATGCTGTTTCTCTAAATATTTGAGATACAGAGAACAATTTTCTCTTTCTTGCCTGCAGTGGAAATGGCTCCTATTTCTCCATGATCTTTGAAACATTGACCTTTATAAAAATACCTACTAACTCACCTCTGCACATTTGAATATTAGACCTACAAAAACATAAAGTCTCCTGATATAAGGAGAATATTAATGAAGTGCACAGCGGTATAATTCCACTTTCCCCGTGGTCCTGTATAGGAAAAGGCACATCATAGAATCATGGACTCGTAGAATTGTAGAATCATAGAATGGTATCATGATGCTACTGGTGACTTTTTCCTTACGTTTGTTTTTTGTTTCGCTCCAGCACATTCCTCCTACACTGGAGTCTCTTAGCCGGTCCACCTTACTCTGCCTTTCAGCCATTGGAATGATCTCCTACGCCACTCCATGGTTCCTTGTCGCCCTTGTGCCTCTTGGAGTAGCATTTTATTTCATCCAGAAATATTTCAGAGTTGCTTCCAAGTACGTATTTAAAAACTTCCCTGAAAATTTATTCTAAAAAAATTGTACCTGGGAATTGTGGTAGTATGTGATGTTATAGGAGCTACTATAAGGAGGAAATAGCAATAGCATCCTGCTTTTGATCCTGAGGTATGAGTCTGAGACATAAACTGGAGGACATTTCCAGCTGACCTGACTACAAATGGGCTATTTAGGGAAGTAACACTAGTTGCATCACTTTTGTACATGGTTGGCTATAGAGTCAGATGAGCATGAAGTTTGTTAATCAACTGAGCCAGCTTACATCTGCTCAAAGCTCCTCTTTGACCTTTTGAGAGTTAGTAGGGAATGTAAAATAGCTTCCTGGATTAACGTCAGTCATGGCTTTTTCTTCATATTGGAAAAAACTCTACAGAAAATCATTTCCACCATACAGAACATTTCATATTCAGAATTATTTGCTGGCTGTAAAGAGTACATTTTTTTCAGCAAAAAAGAGTGTCATGGTTTCTTAGGGTCATGCTTCTAGTGCTAAATCCATTATGTAATTTAGTAGAATATCTTAAGCAATCCATTCAAAGTTTTTTCTTAAATTCAGTCATGCTGCTGCTTCTTTTTTTGTCAGCCACATTTCTAGCTGGATTTACTTCACTTTCTGATACTTAAAACCACCTGTCAAGGTGCCTGCTGACCTGCAAGGAGGCCAAAATAGCCTACCATCGTTAGCAACTGTGACTTCTGGCCCTGTCTTTGCAGTATGCACGTGGTAACACATCAACTGCTCTTTGGTAGCATCCACTTAAGAGGCACAGTGGTTTGCAACTGAGCGTTCCAGTACACTTGACTTCATGGACAGCACTCTTATTCAGGTAGCCTGAGGAAGAATGTTGTCAGCTATTCACCTTAAATCAACAGAGCAGGAGGGGCACAGAGTGACATATAAATAATTTAGCTTTGCTTTAACCTACTTTTCATCAGCTTCACTCAGAATTCCCAAGGAGATTTATTAACAAGAAAACTCTATAATCAGAATTCACGAAATGAGAGTGTTTCTGAGATTTTACAGAAACCTTGTTCTTTCCCCACCAGGTTTCCAAACTAATGCTGTAAGTGGCAGTACTCCAGGTCTCAAGGAGGCTAAGGAATCTGGAGACTTGGTTTTCTTTCTTAAATGTATTATCGTCTTCTGAGTGTCACCCTGTCCTGCTACACATAGCAGTGCACACTGTTTGAACTTCTTAAAATACACAAGAGCAGGCAAAATCTGATGTATTAGACCACAGGGAAACACTAAAGTTTCTCTCTGTGATTTTATATTTGATAATAAAGTCTCCATCTGTGTCCAAACCTAGTTTTCCCACATGCTGGGGATAGCCAACCAATAGCCATACCATGCAAGCTAGTGAGAAGTTGATCACCCCTGTAGGTCAGCAGGTCAGCACACACAGACACATGCACACATTGGCTCTGCAATCGCTGATCTTCTGGATGTCCATAATTACCTGATTCATTTTATTCCCCTACAGTTTTCTAGGAAAATCTGTATCAGCAAGTGCTTCTTTTTTTCAAATCTGTTTAATTAAACTCTTTTAAATCACTTTTGAAAAATCCAGGGTTGACTTTTGTTCTTTCAATCTACAATAGAAAATAATAAATCTAATTTATTTCTAGAAAAAATAGTTTTGGGAAATGTAGGATGAAGGAATAGCTTCAGCCAGTATTTATAACTTACTTGCATGCAGTAGTTTCCAGGCGTATAATCTTCACTAATTTTTAGAAATGCAAATATTTACAGTATTTATTGCAGTACTTTGATTCCTTGTTGCATTTTCCATTACATCTCTCAAAAACTTCTGTGTATTTTCCATCATAAATTTGAAAGAGAGCATATTTGTCATCAAAACATAAGCAACAAATCCAGTTCTGTACACTGTAACATTCAGCATCATGGAGCAGTGATTTCTCCTGGTCTATTAAATACAGTGTGCAAACATAGTAAGATTTTAATAAATAGTTTAAATATCTAATGGTCCAACCTCTCTTCTGTTTATACAACTGGCTGCTATGCCAATGACAGAGTGTTGCAGAAAGATGTATTTGTCTCCATGGTTTGGAAAACGTTTCTGTTTCAGAAGACTGGAACTTTTTAGACTTAAATGTCATTGCTCCATGCAGGTCTTGGAAACACCATTTCTCAATAATTGAGGAAACTTCTCATTCAGATTATTTCTCTGTCAGTGGTGTCTCTATTTCAACCAATGTTGAAGCGCTATAAATTGAAGGTCTGCTATACTCTATGTTCAGCATGTTGCGATACTTACAGATACTCAACAGGAGGCAAGGTTTATATGGAAAGGCATCCTTTTTGTTAGGTCAGCTAAAAATGAACAGCAAGTTTTTATCCAGGAGAGATGTGATAATGTCATTATTGCTGTGAGACAAAGAAAAGCTTAGCTGTGACCAAAAGCTAGATATGTGGAGGTGGGTGGGAGGTGATTCAGAATCTCCTCTGTCAAAAGAGAAACGTAATATTCCGATGTCAGGGTCTTTCTAGAATATAGAAAATACTGGTTTGTGTGATCCTGAAAAGAATATGTGCAATAGATAAAATTTCTGTTCTTGTCTGTTATGCAGTAAAATCTCTACAGACAGAGATGTTGACATTGTACTGGCTGCCTGTTGCTTTTTGTGCTCCCAGGGACCTCCAGGAACTTGATGACAGCACCCAGCTACCTTTGCTCTGTCACTTCTCTGAGACAGCTGAAGGCCTTACCACCATCAGAGCATTCAGGTCTGTAAAACAAATTATTAGAGAGAGGCTTGAGTTCTGCTCTGGCCTGTGCAGCTTATCAGAGTGTGTCTGAGGGCAAATTATTTGATTCGGTGGGTGTCAGTTAAGTCATCTCAAAAAAAGGAAGATATTTTTGGTTTTGTGTTGTTTTGCCGTGCCTCTCAACACTTGTGCACGTTTAATTTACCTGTATCGGTTTTCTGCTGAATTAAAGCTGATGACTTTTTTAGGGTACAGTATTTAAACTTTTAAGGTGTTTAGTTTAACCACGCCTTACTTGGAGAGCAGAGAGTTCTCCTTTGCCAGGCAGGCACAAGCACCGTTCTTTCAGACCCCCCTTGCTATATCCTACAAGTTGCGCTATCAAAGTGCCCCTGAATCATTTCTGTGTTTAACCCACTCCTCATGCAGGGAAACATCACTATAGTACTCTCCAACTGAAAGTACTCACACAACTAGAAGGGCTTTCCAAGAAAACGACGGCAGAACAGAATTTCATCTTAATACTGTAAAACCTAGCCTTGTCAATCAAAACCAAAAAATAAATTCTGGAAGATTCAGCTCAGTTTTCCAACTTTCCATGAATATGTATTTTTTTCTCCACTTACTACATGAAATACAGGCCAAATTTTCCTTGTATGTTCACTACATTATAGCCAGCACGAGTTTGTCAAGGTGCCAGCTTGGTGTTGCTCCCCAGTAAGTGTAACTTGCACTCATTCTGTACACTGTAGGATTTCAAACGAGTGCGGATCTCACTGCAATGCTATTTACACACCTATTTGGTCAGCTTAAGAATGCTTCATCACTTCAAGCTAGGTTTAGGATGTAGGCTATTACTTCGAAGTGCTATGGTAAGGACAAGCAAAAATGTTACTGTGTTGAAGAGATGTGAGCCAGTGGTCAACAAGAAATGTTCTAACAAGCTTTATCAACCAGAATGATGTATGGAAAGAGTAAGCCATGATTAAGGCCCAATGCTGATGTATGGTGAGTGCTTCCTGAGACGTCCAGAGTGGCCTTTCATCACATTATCTCCTGAGAAAGAGGAAGGAGCTTAGCACTTCTTGAGAGTTGTTCGACTCTTCTTTACCTTACAAAATGGCAACGTGGGCTTGGATGGCAGACACCAAAAGGCAGCCCTAGGGCAGGACTTGGCATCATAACTGTCACTTGAGTTTTCCAGGATCTCTGGTGCTAATCAAAGCCATTTAATTTCCCTGACTGTGCTCCACTGTCAACCAAACCTGAGGTCTCCAGCGTTTTTTGTTAGTAAGCTCATATTTGCTAATAGTCTTGTTAGTCATTCTCTGCAGTTTGAGTTCAGTATGTTCCAGAATAAAATAGAGTAGCTCCTCACATAACTTACCACAAAGTAGCACAGTTGGATCAGAAAGCAATTTCAGTGACCTTTGCTGTTTGTCATCTGACAGGATAAAAGTCTAAAACTACCCAGAAGATGAGCTGGAAGTGGATGAAAAGATACAGATTGAGCATGTCAGATTTTCCATTAGGAAAACAGGAGTTTCACTGCCAGAAAGGCAGATGAGCAGAATAGTCAGTGCATCTTTGCTCCTCCCCACGTCATCACTGTTACCAGTTGTTGTTTTGGGGAGGTTGCTTGCCATGTTTGCAAGCTGTGCAGAGAGAAATAAAGCATCAGTGGGAAAAGGGAAAAAAAAGAAAAAAATATTTTTGGCAGAACAGGGGTTACAGGTGCTTCACAGCAGGGCCTTGAGACTTTGAAACAGTAGAGCTTGCCATGACAAAACAAATGATAAAGCTGCTGAATGAAGCCCAGCTAGTTTATTCAAGTGAGGGTATTTAACAAACTGTAGAATATGAAACAACAAAATAGTTTCCATCTGACTGCAGGTCATACCTAAAGTACTGCAAGGTGCCATGAATTTAGTACACTTAGACCAACAGATATTTCCCCCTCCCTCCCTAGTTGTACCTCCACTTTTAGGCACACTGTCATCCTTGCACTGTTTTTTAAACGTAACAGGCAGTACGTGGGGAGGACAGAAACAAGTGACAATGGAGGTAGCACCACTCATTTTTGTAATTCGGAAACGATGTACAGCTCTCACTCATTGTAGTTTTCCAAGTTGCTTAGGCAACGTGTGACAGGCTGAGAAAACAGCTGAGCTGAGTAGCTGAAAGGTATTGATCTACTGATCAATCTGCAGTCTGCGTTACTCAAAACCTTAGAGATGTCTGCTGTTGAAGACTCCTGCGGCTGGCCAGGTAACTTCTGAAATCAGATTTTAAGCTGACAGGTGAGCCCTCTGCTCTTCTCTTGCTAGTGGCTTGTGAAGAAGAAGCGATGGGCCATGGCAGCAGTTGCCTGTGAGAGGACTGGAGGGCAGCAGCAGCCACAGTCCACAGCTGTAGAAGCAGATACGCTCTGGGAAGTAAATCCTGTCCCTAGCACCCTGGCATTGAAGTCTCTTTGAGGGGACAGGCTCTGATCCCAAGTCTAGTCCAATATAATAGCTTTTTGAACAAATTCTGCCCCACTGTACGTGTAGTGCTACCTGGTTATGAAGAGTCCTGGTAGCAGGTACAGGTCCTTAGGGAAGAGTTTTTATCCCAAACTTTGGCAAAGACAGGCAGGCAATAGTTTGGGACTGGGGGGAAGGGAGGGAGAGAAGAGTTTAATGCTTCATCCTTTTGTGTACAAGTGTGTAATGTGTTGTAATATAACAACTTTGCTCTTGGCAGGCACGAAGCCAGATTTAAACAACGTATGCTGGAGCTAACAGACACGAACAACATTGCCTACTTATTTCTATCGGCTGCCAACAGATGGCTGGAGGTCAGGACGGTACGTTCAGTTTAGTCCTAGCCATGGTTTTGAAACCTTGGAAGCAAACAGAGACTTTGTCTGATGCAGAGAAGATAATAATGAGAATTAATCTCACAATGAGATTATACACACTGTTCCTTAAAATAGATCTACGTTAAACCCATAGAGTTTTTTCAGCTTTCTTGGCCAGGAGCAAGAAAATACAAGTCTCTTTCATATTTTGCTGTTGTGATGTCTAGCGTCTGAAGAGAGCGCAAGAACAAACATTTACATAACTTGAAATAAAGCTTTCTCTACTACTGTGCAGCATCTGCAGACCTGCAGCAGCAGGAACTACTTTTAAAGAAGAGCAGGGCTTTTAAGTATTGTGAACTGTGCCATCATTCTACCATGGCTGTTTTAGGCACCATTGAGCTTCAAGGTCCTGAGGTATCTCTCCAGCAACAGATTTTATCCCACAGCTGTAATTTAGAGCCCCCATTTGCAGTGGCCTTACTGCAGCTGTGAGCCATACTGTGCCATTTGCAGTACTGTTCAATATCAAGAAAGATGGCAGAACTAGTGTCCAACCAAAAAACAAATGACAGCAAGGCACAACACAGCCAATGCCAGTGAGACAGGCTCCTGGCTTTTATTGGGGTTCTTTGGGGACAGCATATGAGAAGGTTTCCTGATTTGCAAGGCAAGAAGAGGCAAGCAAAATCACTGTGATTTTCTTATTCATCTGAAAATAAGAAAGCAGTGAATAAACAGAGCAGTGACCTGATTCTGCTGTACACAAATAATAATAGGCATGATTAATCCTCACTTCAAAAGCTGTATTCTTACCTTCATTTCCTGGTACGCTGGCAGAGCAACAAGGTTGTGCTCCATTTCTTATGATGGCACAGCTTTCCTTCGTGCATGGAGCTTTCAGCTTCCTACAGCATTCAAGATCAAGCTGACCTTGCTTCCAAATCAAAGACAGATAAATAACACATCAATAACCAATCCTGGAATAAACTGTTGCAGTGCCTGTTAATGCCTCACAGTCTTAGACTTGCTTACACCCAGAATTAATTTGATCCAAGAATACATATCGTTTCATCATAGCATTAGAAATAATGTGGTCATGCCAAGGAATAGTTTATTTAGCTCTGCCTAAAGGCACAGTGGTACTTATATCACTCAAAACTTTGTAGGGTTTAATAGCAGCTGTGAAGTCCTGTTCCAACTGCTGATGCAGACTTGAGACCATTGTCCATTTACTCCTCAGCAGATATTACATTTGAATCTATCATCTGCTCATCAACACTTTTTACAGACAGATGAACTAGGCAGCCTTCATTTCACATCTCAGAGGGAAAGATTCCAGGCAGGATTTTATCAGACAGAAGGAAAAAAATGGATGGAAAATGCTAACCCTGTAATCCAAAGTAAATATGATTCAAGGAGCACTGGGAGAGTGGGAATATCAGCAGTCCCATTAATCAGGCACCTTGACAACTACATGAGATCACACGTGGCATTCGCTTCACAACTGCGGTACACATCAAGAAGATGGGTTCAAGCTCCTGCAAAGCTTGTGAGAAGTCAGATCTTTCTAATAGAGCCTATGCAGCCATTTCTGTAAAGCAAGTCATCACCACACAACAAAGCTGAGATCCTTCAGGTATCTACCATGGAGTCACTCCAAAACTTAAAGTGCTGTGACAGGAGTAAGTCTTAGTAGCTCGTTTGCAGCATCCCAACTACACAGCTATACTGCTTTCAGAATCCACACTGCCAACACCCACATAGTATTTCACTGCAGGCTGTGAGTGTACAACAGGCTTGGGGACGCCTTCACCGTGCAGTGTCCCACTGTACCATGTAGACACTTTATGTTAGTCTGCCCACTTGTGCCCATAAAATACAAGGATTACCTGTATAAATTCTACCAAAAGTCTTCATGGATTTTGTGAAGTTGCTTGTCCTTCTTGAGAAGGCAAACCTATGTTTGAGAAGACCTGAATGAGAGTGGAGTAGAATTGATCTGTTATAGTGAGAGGAATTAGGGGTGTCAGTATTATGCCATTTTTGTGGGTTTTTTTTAATGTGGTCATCAGATTTTTTTGATACCTGCTCTTTTTTGGGGTGGCCACAACAAGATACCCAAGCCCAACTGGATTTGCAGAATATACTGGCCTGTTTCACTTGTGTTCATCAAGTTCCTTGAGAGTGTTTCAGGTTGGGCATCAAAATCCCTGAACTTTTCCAGGAAAAAAAAAAAAAGCAAATGTACTCTGTACCTGAAGAAATTGTCTTATTGCGGCATTTTAATGTTGTATAGAATCTTTCTCTTCCTCTCATTTCAGGATTACCTTGGTGCTTGTATAGTTCTGACTGCAGCTGTCACTTCCATCACCGAAGGGCCTACGTCAGGATTTGTGGGGCTAGGTCTCCTGTATGCTCTGACGGTATGTACCAAGGCAAAGTGTAAGAACTTTCAAACCAGTATATTAATTTATATTAATTTTATGATTTTTTTTTAGATGCATATGCACAGTTATTTTCCAGCTTTCTTAATCTTGAAAAAAACAGTCCTGCAAATAGTGGATTCAAGCCAAAGTTGAGAGAGTTCAGGGCAACTTGGACTTGCTTCAGGTTTTATGAGCCAATTAAAAAAACACAACCATTCCCAGGCCCTGCGTGCTCCCAAGCAGAGCAGGAAAATTAAAAATGCATAAGAGGACCTGCTGTGCACTCTGTTTTGCACAACGCAGTGTTGGTTCCGCATGTACATGGCAAAGCCAGCCAGAAAATACTACTCCACAGACTGTCATAGCCTGGGTAATGTTTAACCAAAGACCAAATAAAATAATTGCTGAAGAACCAGAAATGCCAGTCCTACCTTTGGAAGGAGACTACTCAGATGCCCAATATTGTTCATGACATTCTGAATGGATTTGGGAATTGGGACCTTTCAGGCTTGTAGGCATGGTTCATCGTGACAGGTAGCAGTAAGAAAGCAGCGTATCATGAGCATAGAGTACGAAGCACCATAGTGAGGAGAAATATCACTGAATTAACCATGGGAGAGGGGACAAAAGTAGGATAAGGATAACATCAGGAATTATTTTTGAAATCATGACTGGCATGGCAAAAAACTGGTTGCTTTACAGAACTGGTATGAGGGAGAGGTATGGGTACAAATCTAACATTGAGATTTGGGTTTGCACATAAACGCTGGCAAGCCCATGGTTGCAACAGAAAGTTCTCAGCAGCTGCCTTAGGGTGGCCTTAAATCCCCTTTGTGCCAATGTTGCAGCACTGTGAGAATCTGCCAGCAACTGATAATAAGTCCGAGTGCTTCAACTTCGCTCTGAAAACATTCCTGGTAATCCTGCTCCATTAGCAGAGATCTGGAAGATGTCTGCATCATCTTTGGCTACTTTGTATTTAACCTATTTGTAAGCAGATAATTAGAGCAAATTAGCCATTTGCTGAAGTCTGGTGTAGCAGAGGAAGAAATGCTGTGGTCACCAACTGATTACCTGTCTCTGTCATGCCCCGCAGTAACACTGATGAAACTTTGAATGCAGTTGGATCATTACCTGTGTCCCCTGACGGGTTGTTATATAATTTCTCTTTGGAGCTAAGAAAGGCCTGTTGTTTGGACCTGGATAAGAGCAAACTCTTTGTACCAACCTTATGTTTACAGTAGACATCCATAAGCTTATTCTCTCCCCTTGTATAAACACTGCCACCTCCCTTGCACAATTGCAATGAAGGTTGGAATAATGGGATGCCAGGCTCTGTTATCAAACCTGCCAGCTCTACGCTTGCAGCCTGCTTCTCCGCAAGCAGCGGTTCTGCCGAGCATCTAGCTTACATGCGAACGTACCCATTTCTGTAACTTCCTGACTCAAAAACTGGACACTGAATGGGTGGATTTCTGAACAACAAAGACAACAATACCCCCTAGAATAACTCTATCTTAAGGATAAAGCAAGCAATTAAATCCTCTAAATTGACAAGAAATGTTGTCGCTGAATCTCAATGAAAATTATTTATGGTAGACCTACCCCATCAGTGTTAGGTTAGTGGAAAAGAAGCAGGGCTGGGTGATCCATTCATAATAAACTTATTTGGCAGATTCAGCAATCTCCCACAATGACAAAACCTTTCTCTGAATGTCTTTGTATATACAATGTTTTTACTATGTAAGTTAAGTTTCTAAACCTTTATTCAGGCATGTAAACTATTTCAATTTTCAAAGGTGATTGGCAACAAACCGTTTCTAATAAGATCAGTTTTTCTTTTTCATATGAACACCCAAATACAGACTTAGGAATGTTTAAGAAATCGGTTTATGGTTTTCAGCCTTTAAATAGTCAGTCTTGACTAGAGATCACTTTCTTTAAGCTACTGGGTATTGTTAGACAGCAAATTATCAACTATGACCTACTACAAGTAATACCTTTACTATTTATCAAATCCTTTTGATTACAAATGGGAGTAAAAAACAAGAAGTAAATACCATTGCGCTTATAATACATTTTTATCATATATTTCTATGCTAAAACCCCTCAAATTTTCCACAGAGAGAAATGAATTATCTAAATATGCACAGAAGAAAACAAAAGTGAAATGCCCATCAAATCTCTTCAATATATTTGCAAATAGCAAACTTTCTTAATCTTTAGTTGTAGTCTTTGAAATACTAGAAAATGCAGTGTTTCCAAACAGCACTAGCAGTTTTGATCTTTTCTGTGTTTAAAGAAGATGACTTTCAGTTCTGATTACTAGATACCAAGAACAAGAGATGCCCTTAATCAGTCACATCTTCAGACTGTAGCTACAACCTTTCCATATTTCTCTTTCAAAAACCAAGGATGAGAATACTGAGCACTAAATTACTATGTCAGGGTAATTTCTGTTGGAGTACGACTGGCTTATTACATTTTTGATGCTGCTGCACTGAGTCTTGAACTGTTGTAACATCAATAAGAGACCCACTGCGCTGAGTCAGGCCAAAGACTTTTACACATTTATCCAACCTTTATTCGCAAACAGGTAGATGAACAGACAGAAGGCTGAACCCTCTCCTTGTTTTCGTTTTGTCATGTAGATAACCAACTACTTGAACTGGGTGGTGAGGAATCTGGCTGATCTGGAGGTGCAGATGGGTGCAGTAAAAAAAGTACACAGCTTCCTGAACATGGAGTCGGAGAACTATGATGGCTACTTGGGTATTGCACGCTAATCTTTTTGGGTTTTAATGTGGTAATGTGAAAGCACAATAGACTTGGTCATGCAAAATGTATAAAACCCTTTCACCCAAACCTGTTCTCATTGACATGTAGGAACTCCCACTAATCTGAATGACAAGGACAGACAAAAGTAGCTATAAGATATGTAGCCCATGCCACTCAATATAAAAAAAAAACCCTACAAAATGCCAGGGAGACAGCATGGCCCTGTAATACCATCAGAAATTACAAGGGTATAGTTACAGATAGGATGACCAAAACATCCAAGTAGCTATTCAGAAAACAAAAATATGGATAAAAATTAGAAAAGCACTATCAGTCGCATGCTTTGCAGCAACTGGGGTCTACAGGACAGGACCACTTTGGCAATCAGACCTCAGCACCTCTTCCCTGATCTGCACATTGTTCTTCATAATCACCATATTTCAAGTTGGCTTCAATTGCTATCTTTTGCTTGAAGTCCAAAGCCAAAATGCTCGCAGGTCAGCAAGTTTCCTCGGAAAGCCAAGCTCCTTAGTGTAGAGAAAAAACCTGGCTGTGTATTTGCAGATCAGGATGAAATATGAGCTGTGATAATGTCAACAGCTCATGTTGTACGGCAGTAACAACATCCTTCCTTGCATTGCCCTTCCTGTGCCAGTTACTGAGCAAAGAACATGTTAACGCTGCACTGACACCATACTCTTCTCTGCTTGTTTGGTTTCTCCCTGTTTCATTGCCAAGAGCCTCTTTAGCATCTGCCCTCTCTTCTTATGTGCCAAGACCTGGAAGCGAAGTGCTTCCCCACCAGGCAGTTCCCAGCTCCCCTTTAGCAGGGAATTAGGACTCCATTTCTCAAGTGGCTTCAGGAAGGTGCCCAGGCAGGAAAGAGGGGGAAAGGGGAATGTCATAAAGGGTGACCCTCTGACAGTATTCGTTTTGGTTTGGTTTTCTGTAACTATTTCAGATCCCTCTCAAGTCCCTAAAGACTGGCCCCAGGAGGGGGAAATCAAGATTGAAAATTTGTGCGTTCGATATGAAAACAACCTGAAGCCTGTTCTTAAGCACGTTAAGGCATATATCAAACCAGGACAAAAGGTACCGTGTCAAGCAATTGCCTACTGTTCTCATTCTGGAGTAGATCCTTTCTTATTGCATTTTCTAAGGTGGCAGAAGAGCAAGGATAACATTGGCTTGCCTGACAGCTATATCCACTGATGGTCCTCTCTGAGGTCCCTGGGAGTGGTTCAAGAAACGTACACTGATGACCTCTTATTCTTGGCTGGGATCAGTTTTACTTCTGAGAGTCCTACTTCATTCCAAGTCCACCTCCCTCACATTGAGTGAGTGTAGGTGGCCAGATGAGGTTGGATGAACACCAGACTGCAACTGAGTAAAAATCCAAGAATGTCTCACAATTCGAGCATGTAGTGTCACTGTAGTCCAGGTGAAAATGCTGAAGTTTTAAAAATGCTCCTGGGACAAGACCTTACGATGCTGAGGGGCAGAAAGGAGGAGTGTGTTTGCCATCCTCTTTTGTTTTTTTCCCTGGTGTCTGCCACTGGACATTGGGAAGGACCTTTCTACCCACCAGCAGGACAATCCAGTCCAGCTTTCCCCAAAGGACTGCAAGTCTGATTTTCAGCTTCCCCCTGTAAGCAACATTTTGCTTTCTTTTGCAGGTTGGGATTTGTGGTCGTACTGGCAGCGGCAAGTCATCCCTGTCTTTGGCGTTCTTCAGAATGGTGGACATATTTGACGGTTAGTTTTCACTGCAGTATGTTGTCACCCCTGATTTGCTTCCCCCTTACTTCTTGAGAAGAAGCAAGGAGACTTTTTGATAGTTTATATCCTGGCTCTTTGGCTCAGAAGGTGTGTGATTAAAATGAGGCTTGTTATGCCTGATCCTTCAAAGTACAAAGTGTCCAATTGTGAGTAGCTCTTGCTTCTTTCAGGAAATGTTACGCACAGTTTTGTTTGTTTGTTTGTTTGTGGGATTTCATTTGGGTTTTTTTGGATGCTCTGACAAAACAATATGCCATTTTTTGAGACAGGAGAAAAGGATATGCAACTCTCTGGAGACTCTAAATTTCTTCCTAAAGAGTAACTGAATTAATTTATGATAGCTGTCAAAATATTAGGAGAATATAAACTAGAACTCAACAAGTCCATTCCCTTGATATTTATTTTTTATTTTATTGTGGTTTCCCATAACTACAGCTGAAATTGACTAAAGGTTTTGGAAACATTTTGCTATGTTTTCACTCCTGCAACATTTCACTCTGGCAGCTAATTGGCATGAACTGGTATGCAGCAATATGCACCCTGGCATTTATGATACATACATATGTGTACTGTTAGAGAAATATGGAAACCTACTGAAAAGTCATCTTTTTGTTTCAAAGATTTCCATGTTTCTAATCTAGCCATTGTGCATAGAACATTTGCTAGGGAAACCCCAGTAGGATGTGAGAAGACAAGTAAATATGATGCAGCTAATACTTGCTTTTGTTGTGGTTCTGTACCTATGTACCTACAGCTCTAAATTTCCTTCTACTTTAATCTTCTTTCTGTATCTTTTCTTTGTCTGTTGCTTCCGTCTCACTGATTTTTTCCCTATGGGAATGCCTAAGTCTTTTCTAATAGAGCTCTGTTTATCCTTTGTGCATATTCCTCTCTCAGCTAGACCCAATATTGGCCTCTATGCTGGTCCACTTTTGGGTGGGGTCGCGGCTCTAATATAAGTTACATATCAAGATTTCAACTGACTTTACTAGAGCCAAGATTTCATTCACGTTGTTCACCTTGGTCCCTTATGTCTCTGTTATTTCTTTAAATTTGTGTGTGTTATATTTGCTTCTTTCTTTGTACTTTAGTGTTTCCTTTTTCTTACCCTCTATTCAAACTACCTCTCATTTCTCTTCTGTCTTTCTTGGCCATCCTTCATTACTTTCCTGGTTTCCCAACTCCTTTCTAATTTACTTTTTCCTTGGGTCTCTTCATCTGCTCTTTTCATTGAGCACCCTGGCTTCTACCAAAAATGCATTCCCCTATTCCCAAGGCATGCCGTATTAATTTTACTCTCATTAGTCCCCGTCATCTTCTGCTAACCCTCTCTCATGTCCTCATTTGTGAAGAAAAGCAATTGCTTAAGTTTATGCAGCCACCGATGTCTCATGCTGAAGTCTTACAACCAGATCCAGACTTTCTGAAAGTCTGAAAGCAATTGGACTTTGGATGCTACAGATGAAGTCTTGGTTCCTCTGACATCTAATAAAAGCAAAAAGCTATTGGTGATCCAGCTAGGTGGGTGTTGTGTCATTCATGAGAACAGGGCCACACAGAGTAACCTACAAAATGCAGTATCACGACAATTGGGAATGACAGAGGAGGCATTTGTGCACAGCTTTGAATATCCATGTATTTGCCGGTTCATGGTTAGGTCCTCACTGTTGGGAGAGAGAACTGGTGAACTTAATGTTAGCTACTTCCCAAGGAGGAGCACAGCTGCCCAGTGAAGTAATGCACAGGGAAGCTGCAGAAATGAGGCTATTGAAAATCCCCCCTACCGTATCCTCATTCAGTTTGCCCTGGCCCATCCCTTCCCCGTTACCTGAAGGAAGTTTCTGTATCCAGGGTGAAGTCGGTGGGGTCAGTAGTTCCCAGCTTTTGTTTGAGGATTCAAGGGATGAGATTCCTTCTGCCCTTCTCACCTTATTCTACTAACAGGGCAGCCAACCAGTTTCTCTTGTATGTTTGTCCTATCTCTCTTGCCTGAATATCAGCAGTTGCAACACTTAACACATCATAAATCACATTTTCAGATGAGATCCATATGCTCATTGACCTGAAGTAGTGACTAGAAAAGGAAAAATCCTCTTACTTTACCAAGTATCCCAGCTGTTGCAGCAGCTTCTTGTCAGGGAATGAACTACTAGGGTAAGGAGTGATTAATGTGACTGCTTCCAGTAATCGTATGCTAGCAGAACAGTATGTGGCTAATTCACAACCAAATACTCAAAGGAAACTGAGCTGTAGGATCCAGCATGAATGGTATTAAAATGCCTTGGAGAAGGACATCCTTTTTGTTTTTCTGATCTGCCTCTTGTTAAAAAATTAATGCCACCGCATTTCTTCTAGAATTCAAATGATAGTTTTGCCTCCTGATGTATGGATTGCAGATACATACCTATATTATGCAGAAGATATTGTGCAGAATTTCAAAATATCTTCTGCAACTGTTAAAGTCACAGGGAACAGAGAAAGGCACAGGACATGGCTAGTTCCATACATTGCTCTTGTTTTTGCTCTGTTTGCCTGTAAAGCTCAGGTTGCCCCATAATAAACTAGCCTTCTGCTCCTGTCATCAGTCACATAGCATGAAAGCCACACATTTCCTTCAAGGAAAGGTTTGGAGGGGAAAAAAAGAAAGAAGGCAAAGCAACTGCATCACTAATAGGCTGGGTTCCCTCTGGCTTGCGTTACTACATACATTCATCCTCCCCATGTTTAAATAACACTGCTGAGAGGTCACAGAGGCGTGCTGCCTCATCAGCTGGAGTCCAGCCCAAACCAGCCGTTCTCCATTTCTGTCTGCTACCTGCATGTCACATGCTTTGTGCAGTTCCTTCACATGTCTTCTGCACGTTATTTTAAACAGGGAGGATAGTGATTGATGGAATAGACATCAGCAAATTGCCTCTTCATACTCTCCGTTCCCGACTCTCCATTATTCTCCAGGATCCAATACTGTTCAGTGGCTCCATCCGGTAGGTGTATGCCATCAGGGGGTGACAAACTGCGTTGCGTGACGTGTTTGTGATGGGTGCTGTGGAACTGGAAGGGATGTAAGAGGGAAGGAACCGTCCTAGATTGGTCCAGTCTGTTTACATGGCCTATCCAACAGAAGTCAAGTGACATACACAATGCCAAAATGTTTGTTTGCAGAAGACCTGAATGAACAGTAATTGCAGTAGGAAGACTCCTCTTACGGTTTTCTTTGCAGCTTTAATTTGGATCCAGAATGCAAGTGCACCGATGATAGACTCTGGGAAGCTTTGGAGATTGCTCAGTTGAAGAACATGGTCAAGTCATTGCCAGGAGGCCTTGGTATGTCTGAACCAACTCTCTGGGAACATAGGCCAATAATGAAATTATGCATGCATAAGTATGCACACATATAAACAGATACATGGGATCTTACACTCTGAACCATCATGTGTGAGTTAACAGGCACCTAATGAATATTCTGTCTCTATCCTAGGGAGATTATTCTTACTAAAAACCTGAAGAGCAGTCTGGTTTTCCACTCATTGCAGAAAAATCCTGCAGCACTTCAGCATTGTAGTGGGATGACTATCAGCAAAGAAATAAAACAGAGCAGCTTTACCTCCACTCATTCAGCAGAATCTGGCTCTTCTAGCAGAGCTGGAGCTCTTGTCTAGAACATTGACAGAACATTTTCCGTATCATTTCAGATCTGATTGATGAAAGAAACTTACACATTTGCTTTCATATTTAGTGGATTTCATATTACCGCGATATTATCCTGCAGCCTACCAGATTTGCTAACTATTTGTGCCAACTACTTGCTTAATGATGTATTGCTGCTTTCCCAAGAAGCTGTGCTCGCTTTTCTTGGTATCACTCCATTACAGTGTTCAGTCAAGATTATGCTTATAGGCTTTTCCACAGATTTTTCTTGACCCTGGAACAGTGCACAAGCAGAGCTTTCACAATGCCCACTCAAAATCACTGGCTCCTGACTGTACGAACATACAGCCTTTCAGTGGTGTGACATTCAAAATAACTGATTTTATTACAGATGCAATGGTAACAGAAGGAGGAGAAAACTTCAGTGTAGGGCAAAGGCAGCTGTTCTGTCTGGCCCGAGCCTTTGTCCGCAAGAGTAGCATTCTCATCATGGATGAAGCCACAGCATCTATTGACATGGCCACAGTGAGTATAGCGATTAGCACCATTCATTTGTGGATCTACCAGGAGAGGAGGCATCATCTTCCCTAAATGTGAGCCATGGGATCTCTTTAGCAGAAAAAACCTGACAGCTGTCTTGCCTTTCTCTTGTGTTTGGTTTCAGCTGTTGCTATTGATGTGTTTTGGGGAGTGATGCCTAAGGTGAGGGGAAAAAAGACAGAATGAAATGTTTCAGAAAATCCCCTGTTTGGCATTTCATTACTGAGAATCTGGTGCGCAGATCAGAGATAGTATGGAACATGGTCCTCTCTCTTGTGTACTTGAAGACACATGAATTAAAATGTAAAAGAATAAAGTAACTGAAGTAAGCCTTTTCCTTCCACAGGAAAACATTTTGCAGAAGGTTGTGATGACTGCCTTTGCAGACCGCACAGTTGTAACAATAGCAGTAAGTAGTGATGCCAGCAAATGTTCTCTTTCCTCATTCCTCAGGCAGTTAATCTTGCCTCTCACTAGTTAAACATCGCTGTATGAAACTGAAAACATCAAAACCCGAAACTAAAACACGAGGTCAGAATATTCCCAGATACTAGAACAAGTCAAGACACATACTATTATATCAATGTGAAGTTTTGCAGTAAATGATATCTTGCAAGTGGACCAAACGAAAACACTTAGATCTTAAGAAGGAATTTACAAGGAACTTCAGCACTTACACTGTCTCCAGGAAAATCTGAAGTCATTCTCACTAGACAAATGAAACCGAACCCATGGGTTAAACCATTATTGAAAGTTGCGTCAAAATCTGTATTTGAATTTTGCCTCTTAAGTCTATGTGTGGATAGTGTCTGCAATCATGGCACAAATTTATAAAAGGAGATGATATTTCTAAATGTTTTTGGTGTGATTTCTCAAGTTGGGTTTTCTTTTCTCTCTTTCAGAATAAAAAGTCTGGTTTATGATAAAGGTTTTAAAAATTGGAATCTACAGGAATTGTTCAAAAATTCAACTAAGTGTTTATGATATTTTTTCCTGTTTTCCTACCATTTCTGGTGACACAGAACATGCCCAAAAGTTCCATATATTTGTGCAGGTATGCACATCTATGTGCATACCCATACATGCATAGGCATGCACACACATATGGTGGATACTGTTAAGAATAGTTCCACCTTGTGACAGCAGACTTACTCAACAATCAGATGTTTTATCCATGAGATAAATACGTGTTTCAACAGCTGTTTCATTTGCTGCGTCTGGAATCCAGTCCTGCGGTATAGAGATTAGAGTTATGCCTCCTGGACTCTGGTTTCAAGTCTGTCGGTGACTCGGTTGTGCCAGGCAAACTGTTTACCCTAACTCATTTACAAATGGCTCTGAGGTTCTTGGATGTGTAAGTGCTGAAGATCCTAGCAGTAAGCATATTCTCCTTCAGTTACATGCTCTTCAAATTTTCAGTATTGTCCTTCCGACTGGAATCTCACTTGTCTTTTGCTTTGCCTTCCCAAAGTCGGTGTCTCAAGCAAAATGGCACATGCTAATATTTAGTTTTCCTCACAGAGTTGGCTTCATTTGCTTCCTGTCTTCATTCATGGCTGATCCTTCTTTCACCCACCTGTTTTTCTTTTCTTTTTTTTCCAGCATCGTGTATCTCACATCTTGGACGCCAATATTGTCCTAGTACTTTCTGAGGGCTCTCTAGTTGAATGTGACACTGCCTCAAACTTACTCCTCAAAGAGGACGGCCTGTTCACCACTTTGGTGAAGACTCACAAGTAGACTCTCTCAGTCCACACTTCTGGCTCTTTGGTAGTTATTTTCACCTCTTTAGTTTCCTTTCGCTCTGCTTCCTTTCTACTGCACAACTTCTGAGACTACAGTGCAAGGAGGTGTTTTGTGTGCTTCCTGGGTTTGTTTAATTTCGTGACTATTTATGGTAATCATATTTAACTAACGCTTAGACCAGCAGCTAAGGCTGAAACTATAATGTTAGAGGAATCCACCCCATGAAGTAGTGCCTGACCTTCAGCCTATATAGTGAAATACCACACTTTTAGAGTTCATCCTATCTATAGCTGACTGGCTGTATTCATACGGCACTGAAATCGGAGTCAGCCTCGTTTCAATCCTGTTGCCTATGGGGCTAAGCTATTCCCTGTAGCACACACAATTTTAATCTCAGAGGGAGCTAATTGATTTACAGGAGGAGACAGCCCAGAGCATTCACAGTAGACACTCAGGGTAGAAGGACCAAGGAGCAGAGCAGGGCGCTAAGCCACCTGACAGCCAAGGCATACCCGGGATGTTTCTCTCCCATACTTCCTAAAGGGCAAGATACATTTCAGTGGTGCTGTAGGATTTATTCCAACAGCTGTGCTGCCCGTTATGGCAATTAGCAGACCAAAAGTGAAGTACATGCTGAAGTGTTTGCAGGCTTGATGCCAGAAGCTGTAAAGTAATTGGAGATCTCTTCAGATTAAAGATCTAGTACAAGGAACTACTCCAAATACCACTGTAAACAAGGATAGCCTTTCACCGTATTGGTATGCCTTGGATTAGTCCCGTTAATGAACTGCAGTGAGAATTATCGTAATGAAAACTTCTGTGTGCTTTTCTTTACGGCAGCATCGGGTTCACACCATCCTAACTGCAGACCTGGTCATCGTCATGAAGCGAGGGAACATTTTAGAATATGACACGCCTGAGAACCTCCTTTCTCAAGAAGACGGCATCTTTGCTTCTTTTGTCCGGGCTGACATGTGAAGAATCACATGATGCGTTTTAATAGCTTATTTTTAAACAAACGAAATGCAAATATTTTCTATTCAGTGTAACATCACTTTTATCTTTTTATAAGAGCTTCTTTCTTCACACGTCCATCTTCCAAAATAATAAAAACTATTGCAATACATGTATGCCTCAAAGCAATAAAAATATCACTTCATTCAAAAGCTATTAAACTTCACACACACACACACATGCACACGGAGACAGCAGAAGTTTTTATTTCCTGGGAATCTGGCGT
The DNA here is from genome assembly GCA_013399365.1 of Pampusana beccarii. NCBI lineage: Eukaryota > Metazoa > Chordata > Aves > Columbiformes > Columbidae > Pampusana > Pampusana beccarii. The sequence goes on along the minus strand of VWYH01000775.1, from coordinate 105,735 downwards.
TTTCCTTAGACTTTTCACGACTTTATTTTCTTTTATAGAGAGCAAAAGAATGCACTGCTCTTATAAACTGCATATGCTGTACTGGAACCAGCAGTCAAACCGTGCAGTTTGTCAAGGAAATGAGAGATCCCCAGAAGTATTGTGTCCCCAGAGGAAGAGAAAAAAAAATCCAATCCTGTAACACTTGGGGCAACCCGCTGCATTCCAAAGGCACAAACTTTGCTCTTCAAGTTATAGTGGAGGAGCAGTGAATGAGGGAAAAGAATTTCATCAGATATAAGGAAATTCTTCCTGTCCTTCACTTTAGTTCGCACACGATACTTGTCCCAGTACTATTTTTCAGTGCAATGATGTCTTATACCTACAGCCAGCTCCTAAAACCTTATTTGTTCTGCCAACTTTCTTCAAAGATGCAAATCATCCTATAATTATGCATACTTTGATAAGTGTATAGAGGAATTTTGTACAGCATCTTAAGACTTTGTATTAAAAATAATCTGAATTTATAAACTTGATATTAACCAATCTTTTAAACGTGTCCACTAAAATATCCTACTTAAAATGGCATGCACTTAACCGACCACTAATTGTCTTGTATGTCTTTAGTCCTTCACAGAACTTTTTTAGTCTGGGACAATCTTTTGTTTCCCTTACACATTTCTAGAGTACCTCTAAATCAGATTTAGTCCAAGAAGGTATGATTTTCATATTATTTCTGTATCTTCAAGAATTTACGTGAATTTAGATACATATTTACGTCATAGAGCTTTGAAAAGGTTGCCTGCACTTGACTAATGGATATGAGTAGATTCTGAACCATGACAACTGCACAGTGGGCAGTAAACCTCCAGAAAGAGTTTCATGGGCATATTTTCAAAGGCAGAGCTTGAGACATCAGATTCACAAGTAGTATTCAATGTGATTATTCTTCATTTGTTGTTCTAAGGTTTAGGAAGAACATGATGTGCACTTAAGCCTATTTCTAGTATAATGAGAAGAACATAAGTGACAGTACTCACAAAAAAAAAAAAAGCTATGAATTTGGGGGAAGTTGTAGGACAGTGGTTTATCTTTTTCTTTTTCTTTTTTTTTTTTGTCACCTTAATCATTGGAAATAAAAGCTCTGTGATGCAACTAAACAAAAAACTCAGTCTTGAACATTGAACATTTTATGAGGGGAAGTACTTCTGTGATTTCCCTGTCTACTGCTGTGAAAAGTTTTTGCTCTTTTCTGGATTAATTCCTTGTGTTGAACTTTGTCATACAAAGAAAATAAAAAAATAAAGCAGATGTTTACAGCGGAAGCACATGTTGTCACACAGATTTCGGAGCTAAAAGGCCAAAATCAGTCTTGATTTAGTTTCATCGTCTTTAGTGAAAAGCGAATTGGATTTATTGCTGTTAGACTCAGTATGAAGATGAAGTATGAATAATGACTTTCTTTATCTGCCTATCTTTTATGATGATGCAATCCTGATTTATCTTAAGTGGTGCCAACTAGTTCAGCAAGATCCTGGTTGCCACTACATTAAATGGCCGCTGTGGGCCTGGGATTGTGTCAGATATCTTGTAATACTTAAGAGGGGCCAATAATTAAGACCGCTCCACCATCCTTCCAGAGCTATAGAACTTAGCGCTGCTGTTGAAACAAGTAGAGAAGAAAATACCTCAGGGGCTGAGAAAAGAACTGAGAAAAATGTTTCATTCATTTTTATGTTGGTGTGCAGGAATATTTGCCCTAGTATTACGTCAAAATTGCTTAGTCAAAGGGCTTGATGATTGTTATAGCATATCCCACAGCTGTCTAGCGGGTTTAAAAGCATAATTTGATTCCCGAAACAATCCTATTCAACATACACAAATCCCAAGAGAGACAGCAAACATAAACCAACTGCTGCAGATGTACCAGATCTCCCTACATTACAGACACACTGTATATGATGTTGTGTAGTCACCAAGGGCTTAGGCTGAACTTTGCTTTTTTGTGTTTTTCTCTAATGGAGGGGGCTGTTCCCAACAATCACACACCTGTTTTGTTACTAGGAAAGGTGAGAAGTCTTTGAAACAAATTTGTCTTAATTTCATATAAATGTGTCCCCTTTGGGAGCAGTCTCTTTAGGCTGTGGCTGAAACACGGTAAAGGAAACATCAGTCTGGAGATTTTGCTTCTTCGACTCTTGTTACACTGCCTCTTCTGCCAGTCAGTCCCTATTCTCTTGCCACAGCCCCTTGCTTTTTTCTTCTTCACCACCTCCTTGTATCATTCCCTCTTTGAATCTCCTACTTGTACCCCTGAATACTCCTTATTCTCCCTGTGGCCTGCCACTCTTTCCTGATTTAGCTCCATACCCTCTGCTCCATTTCCCCTCTGACACAGCTCTGCGCTCGCTCTCCTTTGCCCCTGGCTTTCTCTATCTTTCTGTCGTAACACCCTTTCTCTTTGCGGAACACTTAGTCTAGTGTCATCATGTTTTGGGGTTGGCTTTTTTTTTTTCCCCAAGCATTAAACTAAGCAAGCTTTTTTTTTTTTTTTTTNTTTTTTTTTTTTTTTTTGTGATACTATGCTCTAGAACTATTAGGTTCTTCCTTTTACAAAGGAGCTTTGAAAGCCAACGCTGTCCTTGTGTACATTTCTGTTAACTATGGACAGTGGAAAAGAATCTCTATGAGAGATCCTAAATTATGTTTCTCATCTCATCTGCATTTCTTTTTGTTAATTGTTTCTGTGACAGAAGAAGCGAAATAGGAGTAAGATCCGTTGTTGCCAATCATAGAAACCTAGAATCACAGAACGGTTTGGGTTGGAAAGGACCTTAAGGATCATCCAGTTCCGAATCCCCTCCATGGGCAGGGACACCTTCCACTAGACCAGGTTGCTCAAAGCCCCGTCCAACCTGGCCTTGAACACTTCCAGGGATGGGGCAACCACATCTTCTCTGGGCAGCCCGTTCCAGTGCCCCACCACTCCCACAGCAAAGAATTTCTTTCTATAATGATATCTAATCCAAATCCACCCCCTTCAGTCTAAAACTGTTACCCTTCATACTATCACTCCACTCCCTGATAAAGAGTCCCTCCCCATCTTTCCTGTAGGCCCCCTTTAAATTACTGAAACTGCTTTGTGGAGCCACAACAGTGTTTGTCGACCTTTGACTTGCAACCAGTGGGTTATCTTTCCCACCCCTTGAGCTAGGCCTAATGGCTGGTATGGATGAAACTGCTCTCTTGCTGTATGTGGCCCTTCATTAAACTCCTAACAGCTAGCTGCTCATTACCGCTTCTTCCAAACTAGAAATAGCCCATAAAACCTTTGTGTTTATTACTAAGCCAAAACTTAATTGTGCTGGGAAACACGCCGTAGGGGTTTTAAGTACATCTTGAAGCAGGTCCAAAAGGCTCTGCCATAAGCGACACTGTTGACAGGTAGCAAGGGGAAGTTTTTCCTCCTCAAATCAAGTGCTTAATGCAGATCACTCCATCTGTTCACTTTGCTAGGGATCTACATCAGCACAGTGGATACTGGGATTCGTAGAAGGTGAATTGTTTTGATGATGTTTTCCAGACAATCACAGATTGAAAGATTATGAGAATCTCCTCAAGAATAGCTTTGCCTGAACCACTTGTGTTCTGCTTCAGGGATTTTGGGAGCATGAGAATTATTTGGACTTGACATTTCAAACAATACAGTTAGCAAATAAGGAAGTTGCCTTTTTTTTAAGAAATAAATCAAGTCAGTGGCTGTGAGGCCTCCTAATTCTGAGCTGAGTTTGTTGCTGATTTTTTGTAACTTCAGACTTGGTTTAGATTAATATTGCATGTTATTTCGAAGAGTCTCGTCACTAATTGTTCATATTCCCTTTTCTTTGTTAAGAAGACCTCTTAAAACCACCGGGATAAGTTTTCTATTTGATATACAGTATGTTGCCTGTATGTGTGTTTGCTTATACACAAAAACCTACATGTGATCTTTGATTCTGAAGAAGTGTATGCTGTAAGCAACTCAAAGTTCATTTCCTTTCTGCTCAGAAGAAAGCTTTCTAAGAACAAAAGTATACTTTTTTGGATGCCAGGCAAAGATCCACATCACATCACTCAATGGGATGATTTGCCTACTGGAGGTGTCTGTTTCTCACCCACGTCTGCAGAAGGAGTCCAGACAATGAGCTTGAACTATATGTTTGCCTTTTTGATGGCTAACTTCGTAGCCTCAGGCAGCCTCGGAGGGGTAGAACTAGACTATCAGTGGTATTTTTAGTCATGTATAAACCGAAGAGGATGCACTGACCCACCAGCAATTCCAGCACGCCAGGAAACTTCGCTATAGAAGTTTGGGATGGCTCTGATAAGCCAGGAGCATAAGCAAGGTGAAGTCTGCAGGGAGAGATCATTGCTTTGTTAGGCAAACTGATAGGCAAATAGGTATCTCAAGTGTTTGCAAGCTCCAGTTTCATTGCACAGCTGAAAAAGCACTTTATTTGCAAGAGCATGCCTGCTTTTCCCAACTGTATCATTCAGCTGAAAGAATATATTATCAAAAGCTTCTCATGCACTTAGATGAGCCCTTTTTAGGTTAGTGTAAACTAGCAGAACACCTCTGCTCTAAATTAATGCACCTTCCCTGAATTCAATTCATATCAATATGAACATGGCCCAAAGGATTTGGAATCTCATAATACGTAAAACCTCTGTCAAGCAAAAAGCAGTTGTACTGAATTATGTTTTCTTAATACAGATGACATCAATTTTGCAATGTGGTCAAGTAGGTCTCTTTAAACTGCCTATAAAATAAATTGTTTGATATAATTAGCTGTGTTCTTTTTGCTTCCCGAAGCGGACTCTCATGCTTTGTTGGGCAAAGACACCAATACATTCACATACCATTCTGCTAAGGTGCCATGAGAAGCCGAAGGAAAGATCATACATACATTTTACACATTTTATCACAAATGGAGATAGAATGTATTTGAGGCAAAGAGCTACCTTTATTAGAAAGATGTGGACAAGGGCCATGTTTTCATTATGTTTCCTCTACCTAGTGGCAAAAGTTGGAGTATGTTTCCCTTGCAAGCACTATGGCCTAGCGTCACCACTGTGATACTGCCAATAAAAATACGTTCCAAAATACCTAGTGGAATCACACTGCTACTTGTTAAAATATCTCTGGAGTAATGACTCTCCCATTAAATGTACTTAAAAGCAAAAACTAATTCAGCTCATTTACTATTTTATATCCTCAAGTAGTATCTTTCAAAAGATGAATTTAGAACCAAATATGTTACGTAAATTCTCTGATATGAATTCAATGACCGCATGTAAAGAGCCCTTTAGTTCCTTAGGAAATAAATCCTTTCAAAGGCAAAACTAAGAGAGTACTAAAAAAAGTCTGAAAACAAAACTGTAAATCAAATTCCTCATTGCCACTCAAACATCCCAGTCATTTCCACATTAGTTTTTTTCTGCTCTGTTTTTTCTCCACCAGAAATGACCTCTGTGTGGAATTACAGGGAAAGATTATCAGTTTTTTAATTACCAAAAAAATTGTTAGATGGGAGAAGTTCTCGGACCATTACAAATTAGCAATGTGCTGATGCTGTTTTGGCAGGACAGCTTAGAATATTGGCTTGTACGAAGCCGTGGAGTTCAGAGAAGTCTCCAAATGTAATCCTTCAAGAGAAAAGGGATTTTTAGAAAAGTCTTAATCTATTTACTACATAATTATTATTAATTATTCACTATTGATAGCATCTGTCTGCTGCTAGACACTGCCCATGCAAACATAACAGACATTCCTGACAGGAGCTGTTTATTTCTCTAATACAATAAGCCCCATTCTGAAGAGACTATAAACAAGAAGTCATTAAAAAAGGAGCTATTAATAATAATTAGCTTCTGTTTGTTGTATTGACATTTATCATGTGCAAGACGCATTCTTTCATTTTCATTGAACACAGAGATTTTCTTCCTATGAATTACTATATAATAATGCAGCATTCAGCTCACATTACCATGCTGCACATTTCACCGCCCAATGCGTTAATTCCCATGTATGTATATTAGTCACTTTTTTTTAACATAAATACATCACATGCTTATACATCCTTTAGATGGTAAGTGTAAGTAAGTCATGAACAGTGCCAGCTAGCACTGCCTGTAAGAATGTCTCATTTCTTAACTCTCCCTTTAATTTACCTCAGGGTTTTCTGGCTGTACCAGCTTACATCCATAAATATCACTTAAACATCCAGTAAAATATTTAACCATGTAACTAAGGAACTAAGGCAGCTTAGTGTAAATGACATGGTCCAGAACCACCACCCTTCAGTATCACAGTTACAGATGCCCCGAAGCAGCATATTCTTTGAAAAGCAGAAAGTTACAGATTCATGTTCAACGATTATATGTTTTTTTATCATACTAGCTAGATTAGGCTCTCACTCCTTCAGCAACACCAACTATGACCTTTAGAGCTCTCCATCAAAGGCAGGAACCTGAGGTTCTAAGACGCCCTGTGTACTGCAGATTTTCATGGCTGAATCATCTGGGTTTGGGGCCACCTACTTCTCCGGGTCCCACCACAGCATCCAAGAGCGGAGAGATCAGAGTTGCCAGTTATTCTGTGATATGATCTTTCAATTAATTTTTAATTAATCTTTTAATCATTAATAAGAGATGGCATCTACCTTCCACCAATGGCATAATCTTAATTTAACCCTCACTCTTCAGCCAGTGGAGATAGCTGGTATATCAATCACTTGTAGGCAAGGGGACCCAGAAACACAAAGATGGAAATACATAAAAATTCCATTTCACAAATCCGAAAAGTCCTTCAGCTGCTGATAACACTAAGCCAGCCCCAGGCTTCTCAGAGGAGGAGGCGAAAGGGTGTTATGCTACTCTGAGGCTGAAGCCAGCCAGAAGCCTTCTGGCTCCTGCTACACAAGAGGAATAAGCACAGTTTGGACAAGGAGATGGAATGAAAAATCCTTGATACCTGGCTTTGGTGCTCCAGACACCACCAGAGGAAAAGGAGAAGAGAAACAACAGCTATTGTTTGTCCCAGCAGTCAGAGTACATACCCTCTCTTAGCTTCTGGGGTTTTGCTGCCTCCAGCACTTTGCCTCCTGAGGCAGCCTTACTTGTTTCTAGAGCCAACTCTTAGGTTCTACCTACATTGCTAAATGAAACGGGAAAAGTGCTGCAGCCCACCTGTGAGAGCATCCGTGTGTCTAAAACCACAGGTAACCCAGAACAAGGTTGTCTCGTCCATCCTGTGCATTTAGAGCAGTCTCTGGATCACGCTTGGGGCATCCCACATCCAAGCCGTGCCTGGATACCAGCTGGGAGGGTGCCACCTGACACAAGTCAACACCTTGCCATGAATTGCAGAAGCAACATGGCAGTGGAAGATGTTTAAAAAAAATTCAGGTGTTAGACACTTTGAGACATCATTTGGTGAGGAAATCCCTGTCCCATGAGACTTAAAATCCAAATGTTGTGTGTAAATCTGAGATAAGACTGAGCAGAGGGAAGAAGGGCAACGATACCAAGGAAAGCACAGAGCTGTGCCTGGCTGTTCAGGAGCAGGTTAGCAGACACTGCTCTGACACTCTTGAGTTTGCAAACAGCTCAGCTGTTCGGAGAGCTCTGCTGTTTTCAGTGTAGTCTGCTACAGGTAGACCTATGGGGAAAAGGGGAGGAGTGCGAGAGGAAGGTGCTAAGAATGCTGAACCCTCATTTGCTTTTTGCCCAGTGCACTGGTGATAAGAAGGACAGCACTGAAGCTTCACAACAGCTCTTCCACCGCAGCTGCAGGGAGCCACTTCGGCACTGCTCAGCAGGTTAGGAGCTTCTAAGAAGTCCTACACTGTGGTTTGACCTGTGAATGAGCTTAAGCCATTTGATGCTTCCATACAACGACTGATCATAACAGTTTGGCAAAGAGTGGGAAGAGGAGCACCCACATCTCCACCAGCTAGAGGAGGCAAAGAGCTCACACCTATACTCAGCCTATTCAGGGGCCGGTCTGGCCTGTAAACTCAGAAATGGGAATCATCACAGGCAGATGGAGCAGCAACCAGTTTTTCCATAGGAAAAACGTCATCAAGGAAATAGCCAGTGAGGCAGGGAGAAGCACCTAAGGGAAAGAACGCTTCAGTTAATTAATTAACAATATGGCTAAAGACTTATTCTAACCATGTTCAGCCTACCTAGAAATTGATTTACAGCCTTTCCATAAATTATATGACAGGTAGACACACCAAAAAAATCCCAAACTGCTATCTTTTCAGAGCCTCAGAAGAAATCTCTCTTCCAGGAAAGGGCACGTAATGTGACAAAATCACTTCAGGGCACCAGGTATAGGAAAAAAGCTGCACCACTGTGACCATTGCCATCTCACCCTGCAGCAGAGAATGACTTGGGTAGGTCCCAGATGTGACAGTGCAGTATGTCTGTACTTTCAGCTAAAGGCTTAAACCGAAGTATGTGGGACTTAATACCTGCTGTGAACTGAAAAACGAGAGGATTATCTAGCTTTGCTGATCAGGGATATCAAAACCTAGAAGGTGGACCGGGTAAAAGCAGTGCCAGCATTCCCGATACGGAGGTGTCGCGGCAGGCTGAGCTCCTGTAGCACTGAGGCTCAGCAAAGTGCAGTCTTTGGTTTTCAGCCTGCACTATAAACAAGAGATCTGCAAAGAAACAAACACACAGCTAAAATTAAGGACAAAGATACGGAGACTGATAAGTAATGTGGGCCCGCAATAATTTTTTCCTGGGTTTTGTGCAAGGATTTAATATGATGTGGTGGTCTCTAGACAGAAATGAAGCTAGGGCTTATGGCAGAGACTGAGTATAAGGTATATCCTGGAAACACAAGGCATTTATTCCAACTAGCCCTTTCTTGGCTCATGCATGTCCCTGGAGCAGAGGTGGAGTTAGGAAAATGGAGGCTAAAAGATGTTGGATTTCATAAATCAGATGACTGAAGAAATCATGCAATCTGGGTGTGACAATCTTTCTTCTCCCCTCCTCCCTTCTCTTCCTATACTGCTGACTGTGCAGAGGGCCAGGGGCTGCAGCCCCAGCCCCAAACAGTTCCTTGCTTGCTCTCTCATACCAGAGGACGGAATGCGTTTCTCTAAGACCACACACCGACCATCTGCAGAGCCAAGTGTGCCCTCAGAAGACAACAGCCCTTCTTAGCAGAGGCCGCAGGAGCCAGTGGAGTGTTTGCAGCTTTGCAAGCAGCATCAGGGACCCAGCGCTGGGCAAGTTTGGCTGGAGCACCATCAAGCCCACGGAGCCAGCTGCAAGCAGAGGTAGTCTGAAGTCAGCCTAACTCTGTTCCATCTATAGCAGGAGTGTCAAACTCACTTTTACCGGGGGCCACACGGTACTAAAATTACATTCGGCCCTTTGAAGGCAACTGCGAGGCTGATGTGGCCCCCCAGTGAACATGAGTTTGACGCCCCTGCTCTATGGTACGCTCAGACCTGCTTGGGGAGCTAAGGGGGATACAGCTGCTTCTAGTTAGGACAGTTCACCCAAGACGGTGTGGCTCTCTGTTTTATCCCCGTGCTACACAGGGAGCAGATACAAAGGCAGGGGATACCTTTCCCATGGCCAGCAGTGCTGTGTAAGCCAAGCCAGCCCATCAACTTCACTGGGCTGCAGAACCTAAACCACAACATAACACCCCATCTGCTACCTGGCGACTACATGCAGGGAGCGGGAAATTACTGAATCCCCAGCGACAAATGCACCAGACCCTGTTTGTTGGCACTAGAAACAGCATAACAGAGATTTACAGTACAGCAAACATATTGCTAGTTTGCAGAGGGTCAATAGCCTGCACCCTGTAGCCTGACACACACAGAGGAGTCAGAGTAGCAGATTTTGTCAAACAAGGCAGATGTGTCACTTCCAAACCAGATAGTTCTATTGGGAAACAACCCCTCTGTCAGCAAAACCACGGAATATCTACAAACTTCACTATGCAACTCAGTAATACATAAGATAGGGGCACTAGTTACATGTATTTTGATGATAAAAGCTATTTTTGTCCTGCTGCTCTCGCATGAAACAGGGCGAGGGGGGTGGAAGATGGTTCAGGGTTACAGATGCCCTTAGTTTGCAGTTTCTCCTCTTTCATGTTTGACGGATCTGCTGCCAGTTCATCTGGGGAAGAGTTCATCCATGCTATCTGAATACGTCTTATCAGCTTTGTGTCTTAGTGGAAGCCTTGTGCTGAGTGCATGACATCTCTGGACGCCTGCAAAGTCACCCTATCTCTGAACGAAGATTAGAATTTCAAACAAAACTTATTACAAAGCAGGATTTTCTGGAAGAGATGGACACGGCTATAATGTGGAAATTTCAGATTCATGGCTAAGCGCATTAATTCTTTTTTTAGGTAGGCATAATTGTAAAGTGATATTTACCATAATATCAGTAACTCTTGTGGGTGAAGGGGAAATGAAACAGCAAGAAGGGAGATGCATTACAGGCCGTGATAAAACTAGACCCAAATCTGCTCTCAGTTCTGACCATTTTTTGCCTGAAAAGGCTGTGTTCACAGCACTCAGACACTATGTTCCTTACAAAAAGCGTTAGGAGACATTTTGGGAGATTTTCCCAGCTATTACTTAAATATCAGACTTAAATGTGCGTGTGGCAATCAAGCAAGTATTTAAAAGGGCGAAGGGGGACATTTTTAGTAGCTGTCACTCTCCAGAGCATATTCATACACTGTAACTCAGGGAAGTGGATGCTGTGCTTGAAATCGTGTCTCATAATGTTTAATCAGGAAGATGGAATAGTTCTGGTGCTCCTGATCTTCACATCCCAGCGGTCATGGCCCAGCGGTCTTCCTCAAAACTGGTCTTAAGTTTAAGAGAGGAGGAAGATATTCCACTGTGGATTTCAACAATAACTTCAGAGGAAAGTGTGCAGTTGAGCATGTGATGTGAGTAAATTGGTGTCAGAAGCAAAATAAGATAATTCAAAGATCTTATGAAAAAGCAGGGGGAGCAAGGGGGAGGGATTCTGTGCAGCTCACAGACATTTCTTTATTTTTTTGAACCACAGCTAGTGGTCACACTGAGGAACATCCATCATGTTTCTAGCCCTAGCATGGAATAAATACTTCATAGGAGCTAAAAGAGAGAAAGGAGGAGAAAATGAAGAAAAAGGAAAACTATAAGAACAAGGAGAAGGAAGAAAAGAACACGAACATTTTGCATGTGCATTAAATCAGTTATTTCCAATAGTGGCACCCAAGTGAGATGCGCTTTTGGAGGCTACATCAAACGAGGCAGCCCTGCAAGACCAGTCTCTGCCACCCCATTCATAGCAGGAGAACATCTCAAGTTCTCCAAGCCCAGTCCATGAAGCGTCATATTGGGCACCAACAACGCTGATCCTGCAGACACCCACCCAAGTGACTTTATGTATGTTGCTCAGAGCCTGGTTAGAATCAAAAGGTGATTGGTTTAGATCCTGACTTTTCAGACTGGAGCTGGTCATCTGCCTGAAGTTAATTTCATACACAAATGTTTAGCTAATTGCCTAATATGACCAGGGCTTCAAGTCTGTCTCTTTTCTGACTACTGGATATCTGGTATTAGAAAAGGATAGTGCTAGAAAAATTTCCAGGAACCTCTCATCTTTTTAAAGTTGAGCACATGTATATGTTCAACAGTGTGGATATCTTCAAGATGAGGGCTACACTGCCCGTCAAATGCGCCTTCTCAATTTTCCCAAGCCTGAATACACTCCAAACCTTCCTGATCGCAGTAAGCCTGTCAGGTGTTTCTTTCTTTCTCTAGTTTACAGAGAGAAGATATTTTGTTCTGTGTAAATTTTATACCATATAGGTCATTCGCTTGAGTGATACACAGAAAAGTTTAGAAACCTCCTTAGTGTACACACACACATTCTTTGGACATGTGGGAGTTAATCTGACACAACAAAATCTCTGCACTTTGCTTCATTAAAATCTAAATTTAGATATTTTCATAAAGCTGATGTACTGTTTATTCTTCCAACTAAAAAACCTAAGACTTCGGAAAAAAAAAGCTGCAATTTCCAAGAATGTAAGTTTCCATTAAACACAAGAGCCAAAACTGTAAACCTCGACCTGTGGGAAAAAAGAACGAACTTCTGCGATTTCACTGTTTGGTTTTGGACACTGTGTGTAATTTCTCCTAGACCCATCTCACATACAAATACTCATCTGCCAATGCCCGTTACACCAGCTGAACATTATAACAGGCCTGACTCTGTGCCCAATAGGAGCTGTGAACCATAAAAAGGAATGTCTTTTTCCTTTTCTTACAGAAACAGGTAATTAAGTTTGTCAAAAGCAGCAAAGGCCATGAGATTCTGGCTTGGGTCCTCCAAACACTTACGCACATGCTTTGCTTTCTGCCTGCAGTCTGTCTCAGCGAGACTTGAGGTACGACAAAATTTAAAAGGCACAACTCTGGGCTTACCAGAGGAAGCAAGTGTGCTGCTGCCTTGCTGGCGCTGGAGGGTGGCTTTACGTACCCGGACAGAGCCAGCTCCCTACAGGAAAGGTACAACCAGCCAGTGTAAGCACCTTGCTCCTCCGTTAAATTTCACAGGATCATAGAATAGTTTGGGTTGGAAGGGACCTTCAAAGCTCATCTGGTCCAACCCCCCTGCAATGAGCAGGGACATCTTCAACTAGATCAGGTTGCTCAGAGCCCCGTCCAGCCTGGCCTGGAATGTCTGCAGGGATGGGGCATCTACCACCTCTCTGGGCAACCTGGGACAGTGTTTCACCACCCTCAGTGTAAAAAAATTCTTCCTCATGTCTAGCCTGAATCTTCCATCCTTAAGTTTAAAACCATTACCTTTCGTCCTGTCACAACAGACCTTGCTAAAAAGTCTGTCTCCACCTTTCTCACAGGCCCCTTTTAAGCACTGAAAGGCCACAACAAGGTCTCCCTGAAGCCTTCTCCACGCTGAACAACCCCAGCTCTCTCAGCCTGTCCTCACAGCAGAGCTGTTCCAGCCCTCTGATCATTTCGGTGGCCTCCTCTGGCCCCTCTCCAACAGGTCCATGTCTGTCCTGTGCTGAGGGCTCCAGAGCAGGATGCAGGACTCCAGCTGGGGTCTCACCAGAGCAGAGTAGAGGGGCAGAATCACCTCCCTCGACTTGCTGGCCACGCTCCTTTCGCTGCAGCCCAAGACACGATTGGCCTTCTGGGCTGCAAGCGCACGCTGCCGGCTCATGCCCAGTCTCTCATCCACCAGTACGGACCCAACCCAAAACGCCCATCACCCGACCGCTCCCCGCACGGAAAGCGCCTACGAGTGCGTCTGCGCCCCGCCCCGCACCCAGCACCGCCGGGCTGCCCTGCCCGCTGTTCCCCTCAGCCGCCCGCCGCCCGCACCCACTCCAGCCCGGCCGGACCCTGCGCTGCGGGGCCCAACCGGCCCGGCCCCCCC